>JAGSMR010000011.1:7587500-8092500 GCA_029286605.1 Sericinus montela | reverse complement strand
TTAAATATTACTCAAATTTGTCAGTACATATTTATTTACAATTATAAAGTTTCATTTAAAAGGTCCTAATTTATTGCGATATAGTTTAAAAGCAGGTTCCGACGTGTATAAAGTATAAATTATATAAAATAATGAATGAAAACAAAAATAATCAATCAATCTCTTAGTGTTTTAAATCAGTAAAACCGTGTGTAAAATCAGTCTTTATTACTAAAAAGGGTTATTTTAATTTGTCGGTATTGACCAAGTCTACTTTGTTCACTTCGGAGACAATCTTAGGTTCCTTGACTGGCCTGGTATTATCTTCTTTTGTAGTTTTCCTTTTAAGACTAACAACTTTGTTAGTATATACACCATCATTATGGGTACTATCACTAGTTGACACTTTTCTCTTTTTCGTTTTTGTGACGACTATATCAAAATCCGAAGAATCATCATCAAAGCCGCTATAAACTGGCACAGAACGACCACCTCGTCGACCTCATTGGCAAAATTCTAGTTGACTCCTCGACAATCTGTATTGGTGGTGGCCATGCAGAAAAATTACGAGACTGTCTAGCTTGCCTGTAATTATTGATAGACATCAATTTTATATAGACTGCGAGTGTGTGAGCTTTCTCAGCTGCTGTTATTGTACTTGGTAAAACACTCCAAGGCATTCTCAGGTCCTTAACGTTCAGGTACTTCCTTTTCATAATAAATTTTGGTGACACATTACATTGGTTATCTTCTACCTGTAAAATAACAGCCCTGAATGAACCTATGAAAAACTATGATGTAGCCCATTTTGACAAACAGAAATAAGATTGATGGGAAAAAACAGTAATGGTTAAAGGTTTACTCCCTTCAACTTTTTGTCGTGAAAACTAAAGAAAAACCTCTGTTTTATTAGGAACTTACTGGGAATGCTGACCAGAGTAATACCCAGACTGATAAAAACTAAGAAAGCTATTTTGAATGGTTATCTTTACGATATTCGTTTGCCTGTTATGTGGGTTATGTGTCTGTGTGTTAAGTCACGATAGCCGAGTGGTTGAGGGGTCGGAATTTCGCGTCAAGAGACCCGAGTTCGATCCTCAAGTGGCCATACCAATGGCTTTTTCAAAAAAACTCATGTACGAATTATATCGTTGGCTTGGACATAAAGACGGCGACGGGCTCACCACCTGTCACGTTGTCCCGAAAATATCTTCGGTGGAAGGTGGGTCGAAGGGACTTAAATGTCTAGACTGGGCCTCTGTCTACCTCTGTATTGGGAATTGCGTGAAGATATTTATATTTACTCTTATGTGGGTGTCAAATAATAAATATTTTACTCCATTATTTATTTATTCATTCTAAATTGTTTTTTTTATAGAACTTTTTTTTTATGTCAACACCTTATACTTGCACCTTACTTATACTTGCACTTACACCTTATACAATGGATGGACTTATTACCTGGTAGCGTTCTCTATGAATACGAGCCTGCCACCTGGGGATCGAACTCGGGTCCTACGACTCGAAATTTCGACCACCCAACCACTCGGCTATCGAGACTTTCTTTGTTTCTAAAAATTATTGTGATTATACCTTATTTCTTAGTAATTCCTCTTCTTTAACGGTTGACTTAGAATTTTTCAAAGCCTTAAGAAGATCTATCATTTCCCCTTTACTAAGATTTTCTTCATCCAAACCAAACTCTGAAAAGAAAAATAAGAAGTCAATCAAGTGATCAATTGGACACCACGAAAATAATGTTAACCAGATGAATTTAAATTTTAAAATTGGTTGTTGCCTGTTACTGAACGACGAAAAGTAACACATTTTACAGAATAAAATGTTACAAAATGGTTTAAGATTACATCATGCAGATATTAAATAGCTGCATAACAGCCCATTAAAAAGCCTATTTCTTGACGTAGGACTCCCACAATTGCCTGTGTTTGGTCTTGAACTAACTGCATCCATTGCATGCATTGACTCGCCGCAACATTCAGTCATTCCAAAATGGCCATCTTGTGGGAAAATATACTGCAAAGAGTTTGTCAGAACACTGGGGTAAACAGAGGTCTGGACAATAAAGCAATACAAATGGTAAACTCACATTTGGAAGTCATTCTGAATGATATCGCTATAGTTTATTTCTTTATTGTTTAAGGAGCATCAAGAGCATCATAAGTTCAGAATAGTGGTGTTTAAGATGGAAACAAGAACTAGAAAAAAAAATATAAAAGTATGGGAGAAGAGGATGTGAAAAATTTATTAAGAGTAACAGAGGAACCAACATATGTCTCCATATACTAAAGCAAAATATCATTCATTTAATTCAATGTAACAAATTTGAAAAAGATTTGAATATGCTTTTCTGTTGCAATGGTTTGACAGAATAACAAATGAAATAATTAAAAACAGCTAAACTCACATTATATTAATCACTGTAGGTACCAACTAGTTTATGATAATGAAACTCAGGTTATAATAATTGGTATAAGAACTGACTAGTGTCAGACCTATCGGAGGCCCATTATGAGTGGAATAAGTTCACACCTCACACTCGCCTGCGCACAGGTGTGCAGTGCAAGGCGCAACACAAGTGCAACAACTCATTCCTTTCAACCTGATAAAGGACCTCCGATAGGTCTGAAACTAGTCAGTTCCTATACCAATTATTATAACTTGAGTTTCATTATTTCATTAATAATTTCTCACAAGTTTTAATAATTTAAATGAATTACAAATATTATCAATCCATAACATTTACCAATTAGAAACTATTGACTCTCTTTTAGACTCCATTTAGACCATTTCTCCAAATGATTTAAGAAGAGAAGGTTTGCCTAATGTTCATCAAGTAAGTCTAATGGAACCTCACCAACAATCTGATTATTCCTCATAGAAATCACATAGTATAATTTATTTCTCACAAATACACCTATCATCTAATCATACAATCCATCTCATAAATACAGAAACATCACAATCCACATTTTGCTGCCTAGCAATAAAATTGATACATGCACTGTGGTAGGCACTTTTAATGAAATAGTACTTATGTTTGTAACATTCTTCACCTGATTAAAATCTCATTAAAATCACATCTTCCATACAACTGAAATTACTGAAATAGCAAGTAAAGCTATGCCAACAATAGTAAAAGAATTAGCCACAATGGATCAGACAAGTGGTTTGATGAATGCAATTTGGGTCTAATGCCAGTCAACTGACAACAAAATACCTAAAAGACATTAAAACAATGAAAATCTTTAATTCTGATATTAATTATAAATAAATTATAGATAATAAAATATAGAAATAATATATAAAGATAGTTTTCATAACTATTATTACTTATTTTTATAAAAAAAATATATTATTCTCATTTTTATATCATTAAATATAAACTCAAAGTATACCGTAGGCCTAGGCCTAGGAGACCCTGTAATGCAAGTTATAGGTTGCAGGATTGAATCCCACTAATATGAATGTTTATACTCAAGACATGTATGTTCATTTTTAGTTATTAAAACATGGGTCTTTAAATGTATATTGTAATACTGGCTTCGACACTAAGACGGAGATAGACTCACTATCTACCACAATGTATCTGAACTATAAGCGTAAATGATAATGAGTTTACCCCAGCACTGGAAAAATACGTAAACATATGAAACCCACATAAAATTACACGTAAATCATAGCATCTATTAATTTTATCAATGAAATCTCTTATAATTAATTATATAATATTACCATTCAATTGTTTTTTCATTGTTTTCATTTCCAAATCACAACTATCGTCAGATGATAAACCAGACTCCATTTTCGTAAAAATCTAAGTACCTTATTGTTAACCTTCAAACAATCAATATATTTAAATTTTATACTAAGCTAAAACTCTGAACAGACACTGTGACATTATTTCACAAAATTTGTAAATAAAACATTCTTTCTTATTCATACCTATAAATATTATTATATACTTTGCATTAGTTGTTGTTTTTATTATTCGCTCAGGAGAGCAGGCAAGGGAACTAAGCCATACAGCCTTTAATTTATATTAGTTGTTGTTTTTATTATTCGCTCGGCAGAGCAGGCAAGAGCTTCTTCTTTCTTAGATTTATAGCCACACAAGTATAGCTCTCCAGGCAAGAGCTTTTTATAGAAAAGGGAGGCAAACGAGCAGCGATGGTAAGTGATTACCGTCCATGGACATCTGCAATACCGGAGGAATAGCAGATGCGTTGCCGGCCTTAAGCTTGCAATTGCCAGAGAATATAATCATTACGTTATAGCAATTGGATTAAACTTTGACAAGTGAGAAAAAAAAGTCACGATAGCCGAGTGGTTGGGTGGTCGGAATTTCGAGTCAATAGACCCGGGTTCGATCCCCAGTTGGTAGGCTCGTACCAATGAGTTTTTCAAAAACTTATGTACGAATATCGTTGGCTTGGACATAAAGGCGGCGATGGGCTCACCACCTGTCACGTTGTCCCGAAAATATCTTCGGTGAAAGGTGGGTCGAAGGGATTTAATTGTCTAGACTCGACCTCTGTCTACCCCTGTATTGGGAATTGCGTGAAGATATTTTATATTTTTTTTATTTTTTGAGAAAAAACAGTGTTGCAAAGTAAACAAATATTTTAAAAATTACCTTTGCTCTTGAATCTATCGTATTTGCGAATAATATATAAATATAAAAAGTACAAAAAGATTTTTTTAATTCCAACTTTCACCCTTATATCATGTTATACTCAAAAGAGTCTTTTCCGCATTTTTTGTGTTTTCAATGCGACAAGTCCGAATAAAGGGAAAGAGACGGCCCAAAAGGCTAAGACCCAACAATCGGCACATGCCCTACCAAAGCACCTCTGAAGAGGACTGATCAAGCCCACATGTAGTGACCACTATAAATAAAATTAAATAAATAAAATACCACCCATAGTCCCTGACGGGGTAGCCAGAGATAGATTGAGAGAACAGATTGCGAAAACTACTTACCTACCTCTTTCACGTCTTTTCGTGACCGAAATCCGAATATTCTTGGACTTCGAAAGTCTCGGCTTACCTAACCCCCTTTTTCAATTTTTTTTATTTTCTTGTATCAATTCATCAACGTGCACCATCGAAATATGCTGTTATCCATGTAAGTGATAAGGTCATCTTTCAAACCTACCATCAAACATACCATATCTTCGTATCGTTTTAGATCGGCTAAGTTTAAACCGCACAATTAACGAAGTTCGCATTTCCCCTGCATTCATCTTGCTTTGCTGCTTCGAATTTTTATGCTTTTTTCCGGTTTCCCTGTCTGTCTGTTTATATAAAAAAATAATTAAGGTTCTACCAGTACTGAGTTACGTATCTAGTTATATTACTTTCATGTCACCTAATTGCACACCCACAGCACATGCTTCAGCTTCTGCAAACAGCTGTCATATTACAATAGGAATAGCCAGACAGACATGATATAACCCTATTTTACGCTCGATTGGATGGTTAACATGTGTGGCCAGTCATCTCTTATGCACACAAGCTTTGCGTTCACAATAAAAAAAGACTGCAGAGTCGTTAGCCGTGGATAACCACACCATACCCTGGTAGCAGTTTCCACATTTTCTTCCTTACTCTCTTATCATATCTTTTCTCAAGTTCCACAAAAGTACAGAATGTCTTTTGATTAGCAGCCAGAACCTTTTCCGTAATCATGCGGTGAGAAAACACTTAATCCGTGTATACTCTTCCAGGTCTAAATACCTCTCATAACAATCTTTCCGATTTTTTACTGTCTTCTCCTCAAAACCTTCATGTATACTTTACTTGCCAAACTAATCAAAGTAATGGCTCGCTAGCACGTTCAGGTAAGGTGTGAACCATTTCGTCATAGAATAGCACTTTGACGCAATCGATATCTCTACCGTTTGTTTGCAATTGCCTGATTTCAGCTGTAACTATATCTAGTTCCGCAGTCTTGCCGAATTTCAAACTTTGATTGCATTGAGGATGGTGTTCCACCCCTTAATACTTACGTAGATCACTACACGTAGACCACCGCATGAATATGTTTCTCTATTAATCTGACTCACGTTATAGTGATCACTTTAATTTGAGTTTATTGTAAGTTTCATGAGAAATTTATGGTTTATATAATGGCTTACACTATAAACCATTATGGGGTAAATTAACTACATACTTGCAGCCATGCACTACAACTTCACGTTGCATAAAGTACGTCAATACGTTTCGAAAACGTTGCACTTGGCAACACTGTCGCTTGGTTACTTTGTGATGTCGTCGTCGAGTATCGAGTGTCGTCGTCTTTTTTAAAGTTTTATCAAGGTGATATTTGTTTAATTTATAGTAATATATATCCTCTTAACTAATGTGTTTTGTCCTGATTCTTCTTATAATTACTATTTCCGTATTTAATTTCTCTACTTTTTGATTGTAAAAGTACTTACTGTATTCGGCGGCCATATTCAATTTGTAACTACTTGGAATATTTTATCGCAGTAAATCATTACAATCTTTTCTTGTACACAGTAGAAATTACTACTACATAATAAGGATAAATAACTATCGTATTAATACAAGATTCGTTTTAATTATCAATGAACTGTGATGTCCTTGTATTTGTATAGGTATTCATATACTTTGTATGTATATATACATATATTTCTTGTTGACGCGTCTTGTACTTATTTTCATGTAATAGGTACCTTATCTTTTTAATAACACTTGATGTTTTTTGCAGGTATCTCTGGTTATAAGTTTGTTAACGTGATATACTTCTAAAATTGCATATGTGTCGTAAAGTGACTTGTCGTAAAATTCATCCAGTGTTTGGCTTGAAAAAAATATTTGTGATAAGTTTCTAATTTTAGTGACCCCTAGTGGGAGTTATTTGGCAAAATGATGACCGAAAATAGAATTAGTTCAAGTAATCACGTTGGAAACAGTATGACTAGCCAAACCAAGGGGTCAGTAAAGTGTTTGCTGTTTTGTATATTTTCTTTTTACACCATTTTAATTTGATTTTTAATAATGTGTTTTAACCTTTGCAGGGACGTAGATAAAACTGTTGAAGACATAGGATGGAAATCAAAATTAAAAATTCCTCCCAAGGACAGAAGAATAAAGACTAGTGTAAGATTTAGTAGTACCCTCATTTAAATTTTTTCATAGTGTCTTTTTAGTTGTTGGTCTTTAGATTTTTTTTATTCTATAGGATGTAACAGATACAAGAGGTAATGAATTTGAAGAGTTTTGCTTAAAAAGAGAGCTTCTGATGGGTATATTTGAAAAAGGCTGGGAAAAACCGTCTCCTATTCAAGAGGCTTCAATCCCTATTGCACTTAGTGGCAAAGATGTACTTGCGAGAGCAAAGAATGGAACAGGCAAAACAGGAGCTTATTGTATTCCAGTGTTAGAACAGGTATCTATTTCTATATATCTATTTCTATATATTCTGTATACAAAAACAACAATCTTTTATCTATAAAGTGTTTTAATAATTTTTTTATTACTAATTTTACTTTTGTATATACCACAATGAAGGTGGAATTTGTCTCAAATACCAACACATATTCAAGTCTCTTTGTAGACCCTCATTTTAAGATGTCAACAAACATGTTAAAAGAATAGTCCATATTTGTAATATTCAACAAAATTAAATTGGTTATGAATGCTTAAACTAAAAGTTATACTAATATTATGTATTAATCAATGATGATAATATTTGGATTCCCCTTCACTTGCTGATAAGTGATAAGCCTAAAACTGAGTTTAAGGAAATTATTTAGCTATGTGTTAATTGTATTTTAAATGTATTAAATGAAAAAGTGATTTTCAGGTTGATCCAAAAAAAGATGCTATACAAGCTTTAGTTGTAGTACCAACTAGAGAACTAGCACTTCAAACATCACAAATTTGTATTGAACTGGCAAAGCACACAGACATTCGTGTAATGGTTACCACAGGAGGTACAAACCTCAGGGATGACATAATGCGCATATATCAAAATGGTGAGTTAATTTTAAGTTAAACTATGTTACTTAAATTCCTATACTAATGTACTACTTCACATATAAAATGGTTGATATCAACTTAAATTTTGGTTTTTTGTTTGTTTGAATGAGCAATGCATATGCCTATTATTTAAAAATATTAACATAGGAGCAAGTTAAACAGATTTTTTACATTAAAAAGTTAATGAAATCAAAGGTAATCAATCAATAATGACGTGAACATAATATTTGCCATTTCATTATCTCTATAATTATACCACATTCAATTCCATCAATACAAGAATATTCATTGATAAAATGGATAACTAATTTTCTGTTACAATAAAATTGACTATTATTTATTATATTATAATAAACTTTATTTAAAAAAGTTCTTGAATGTAATTATATATTAAGTACATTGATGAATATACTTTAATGAAATGATTTTCATCTGACAGGTAAAATTAGACTTTGTATATTTTTATCTGTCAGATAAAAGTATATTAATAATTTAAGTATATTAAAAAATATTGTATATCAATGTATTTAATATATAATTGAATTCATCAATTGTTATTTTTTTGTAATCTGTCAGTTTCGTAATAAGATACCTCTGAAGGGAAACAAAATGCACAAAAGATCTTCACACTCTTCTCGTAGTCTGTCATTTTTTAAAGGTTCCTTTTAACAGAATTGGAACAATCAACTCATTCCCTGGAGTTATTATCATTTATGTGTAACCTTTTTTAAAAAACTTGTCTTTAAAGAAGTATCTTGAATCTGTCAATAGGGATGTACTCAAACTTACTAAGATATAGTTTTACAAGTGTCCACATTATCCCATGAACAATAGGGTGGTGTCAATGTCTGAAGAAAAATAATTTCATTGAATTGGTTGGGAATACCTTTAAAATTTGCATTTATGTAAATATTAAAAATTAATGAAAATATTAATTTATTTTGATATATCTTTTAACCCTGTGTGAAAATATTAATGACATAAATATAAAGACATGAGAAAGAAAATAGTGAGTATTGACATGACGGGAAATAGAGGAGAGTGGAAGAAAAAGACATGTTGTGCCGACCCCACATAGCATGGGATAAGGGCAGGAAGAAGAAGAATAAGATATCTTTTAACCCTCTACTTTAGCTCAAACTTTCAATTATTTTATTAAATCTGTCCCATTTTGAAACATGTATTTAGGAAAAACATAGATTATAACTTAGAAATCAAACATAAAAAGTTGAAAATTGAAAGATGTATAAATATTTGAGAGATAGCCAAAATTATTATTCTCTAGCCACTGTAATCAAGGCTTCAATGTTCATCTTTTAGCATCGGGAGAGATGTTACTTGTCATTTACTATAGACTATATTAATATTCATTCATTTCACTTGTTTTCTTGTAGCAATTATTCATCTCAGTCTCCACTCAATGAGGAGCTACCTATCATGTAGCATTAGAATTAACAGGTATTCAGGATGAGCAAAATCAATTTCTTTCTATAATTGGATCTATAATATTTTTAATATGGTTGTTGTTGGATCTCAGATTAGATTAGATGGGCTGATCTCTGCAACTCCACGACCTAGCGCGTATTTTGCGTATTTGTTGGATCTTATTTAAACATGCTGTCTTTTTTTATACCAAACCACACAAGAGCACACAAATGTAGCCTGCAAATTTAATTGATTTATTTTATGGATTTGGTTTGGCCAACATGTGTAGTTTCAAGATTCATTTAGCTGTAGTTAAATTAATTATTATTTAATTATTATAACACTTCATCTGATCCTGTCTGTCAGTTAAAATTTTAAACATTTTTTTCTCTTTCATTAACAATATCGAAATAACTAAAATAAAGGTACACATATGATTACGTTGAAACTCCAGGTGATGCACTGAAAATTACTTTCAGTATATAATAAATTAATTTGTTCAATATTCAATAAAATCCAATCAGATAACTAGCTTTAATTACTATCATAAATATTATACTTACTTATCTTCAAGCAATTTCATTGAATTGGTTGGGTTACAAGTCACGATAGCCAAGTTGTTGGGTGGTCGGAATTTCGAGTCGTGAGACCCGAGTTCGATCCCCAGGTGGCAGTACCAATGAGTTTTTCAAAAACTTATGTACGAATTTCATCGTTGGCTTGGACATAAAGGCGGCGACGGGCTCACCACCTGTCACGTTGTCCCGAAAATATCTTCGGTGGAAGGTGGTTGAAAGGGACTTAATTGTCTAGACTTGACCTCTGTCTACCCCTGTATTGGGAATTGCGTGAAGATATTTATTATTTCTATTATTAAATACAAATTTAGGCTATACTTCTTTTGAATAAGGATTTATGGTTCTGGAAGTCAATGATTTGAGTCAACCAGGGTTGCTAAATGGAATTGCCATCTCAGAGATCACACCACATTGCTGTCTAAAAGTCTGGAAATTTTATCACTGCTACTTCTGTAGTTTTAAGCCTATTTGAATGAGATTTACGAGAATGAAGACCCTCAATTAAAATCGGCTATACTTGAACTATTTTAAATTTATATATTTCATTGCTAAATCAAATACACCAGAATTTTCAAAGAAGGAATTTAGGATGTGTAAGTAGGCTGTTGACACATGGACTTTAAAAATCATTGTTTATTTATTCTTTTCTAGTTCAAGTGATAATTGCTACGCCAGGTAGAATGATTGATCTCATGGATAAACAAGTGGCTAAGATGGACCAGTGCAGGATGTTGGTTCTTGACGAGGCAGACAAATTACTATCCCAAGACTTTAAGGGCATGCTAGATATGGTTATTTCACGGTAGGTTTATTATTAAAGCTTTAAAAACTTACTAAATTCAAGGCATCAATTCTACCACTGAAGAATTTTTCATCAGTTGGTTTGTATCACAATTTGAAAATGATGATGAACAATGAAAGTGCTGAAGAACTGCATATTTATTTTCTTTCTATCTTGTTAAATAGTGAAGAAGGAATGGTGATAGAAAAACATTTATATGATGAAGTTGTACATCATACAAATATTTGCCCCTAGCAGGCTCTGAAATGTAATAATATCCTGGCTTAACTAATATTATGCTAATATAACTACCATGAATTTCATATTTCACAATAATTGAACCAGACATATTTTTATAGATTACCAAAGGAACGCCAGATCTTGCTTTTCTCTGCCACTTTTCCCTTAAGTGTTAAGCAGTTTATGGAGAAGCACCTAAGAGAACCATATGAGATTAACCTCATGGAGGAGCTTACGCTTAAGGGAGTCACACAGTATTATGCATTTGTACAAGAAAGACAAAAAGTACATTGCTTAAATACACTTTTTTCAAAGGTAAGTTATTCTAAATAAACGACCACCATGAAAATGTACTTCCTACTGAAAAAGCTTATAATTTAAGACTCATAAATGCAAATTTAGAGATGAGATTTTTGAGTTTCAATTCCTCTGGTATTGCAGATGTTCATGTGCGGCGGATTATCATCATGTCTGCCACCTGCTCGTTTGCCTCCCTTTTCTATAAAAAAATGACCTTCTTATGTCCTTACAGTATCTTAAAATACTAGGATTAAGTCACAAAAATCATTATCGATATCCAAAGAAGTAGCAAATAAAATTTGACTTCATAACACATACCACTATGTTATACATTGTAATTGTGTTTGAATGACATTGAGAGTTGAGTTCAATCTGTAAGAGAAAGGCTTGTACCAATGAGTTTTCGAAACTTATTAAAAATGTATTATTGACTTGGGCATAAAAATTGCAATAAGATACCACCTGTCACATTTTTTCATAATATTATTTTTATAGCAAACAAGCAGGTGGCTCACGTGATGGTAAGTGATTACCGCCGCCCATGAACACTCGCAAGACCAGAGGCTTAGCAGATGCGTTGCCTCCGTTAGAGTCCCCCTCCCCCAGAATTGGGAGAGAGGGGTGTGTGGGCCAACAGTTACCTGCACTCACCAGACGAAACGCAGAAGTTTGTTAGACTTCTACTTTACGCCGGTATTCTGTGAGGTGGTACTTCCTCGGGCGAGCCGGCCCATTCATGCAACAACAAAAGCTGATGCGTGGCTCTACCACTGTAAAATAAATATATATAAAAAATATAAATATATATATATAATATATGTAAAAAAAATATGTTAGCACTAAATGGTCTAAATCTCTCATTATCCCAGTTTGCAACGTAAATGTCACTGAAAATTGGGAACATACATAGAAGATATTTTCGGAACAACGTGACAGGTGACGAGCCCGGCGCCGCCTTTATGTCCAAGCCAACGATGGAATTCGTACATAAGTTTTTGAAAAACCCTTTGGTACGAGCCTGCCATCTGGGGATCGAACTTGGGTCTCTCAACTCGAAATTCCGACCACCCAACCTCCAACCAACTCGGCTATCGTGAATTATTACAAGAGTTTTTCAATATAAATATTAACTAAGATACAACTAAAATGACAAAAATAATGATTATTGTCAGATGTTTCATAACAGTTTACATAATAATTTAAATTACATAATAATATGTATGAAATAAGTAACAACTTAGCCATCTATTATTATAAGTTTGTCAAAAAAAAAATCAAAATACTAAACCATTGGTAGTAAATTTTTTAAGTTTTCCAGTTTTTACACTATAATTAACTACTTACATCTTGTTTCATTGTTCTTTTATACAATACTTCAAAACACATGTCAATTGCAGTGAAAAAATCAGACGAGACTCAGTCCTTAAGCCAATTAATGAATACATTACAACTAAACTTTTCTTTACAGTTACAAATAAACCAGTCTATAATATTCTGCAATTCTACACAACGTGTGGAGCTGTTAGCAAAGAAGATAACTGAGCTGGGTTACTGCTGCTACTACATACATGCGCGCATGGCGCAGGCGCACCGCAATCGCGTGTTTCATGATTTCCGCGCAGGGCTCTGTCGTAACTTGGTGTGCTCTGATCTCTTCACCAGGGGTATCGACGTACAAGCGGTCAATGTCGTCATCAATTTCGACTTTCCGCGCATGGCCGAGACGTATCTACATCGCATCGGGCGTTCGGGACGTTTCGGCCACCTGGGTATCGCGATCAACCTAATCACTTATGAGGATCGGTTCGCACTGCACCGCATCGAACAAGAGCTGGGAACGGAAATTAAACCGATACCAAAGGTTATCGACCCGGCGCTATATGTGTCGCGTCCAGACGATGACGACTCGGCCGATAAGTAACGCCGTGTTGTCACGCGTTTACATTCGCACACACAACAATCTGGACTTGCTGACTGGTGAAAGGAATTAATATAAAAACAAAAACAAAAAACTTATTTGTAAAAAGTGTAATGAATTTATTTGTAACAAAATGTGCGTGTAAATAGTTTATTGTGAAATAAGACTTATACCCCACAAAAGGGTTACTTTTTTAAAGTGTATATATATAAACAAACAAACATTGGGACTACGAAAGGTATCTCGCGACCTTTGTCCATATTGGATATTGTGCGCGGTTTCCTACATTGTTAAAACGTAAAATATTTATCTAAACCCTTGCTGTATGTGAGAGTCTATCTAGATTTGTTCATGATCTTAACATAAATTGTGGTAGACTTCCTACATAATATATTGTGTTTTCCTACCCATATTTATGAATTTGAGCTAGCACTGGTTTCTTTCAAACATGACTTTAATTACCAACTATGTAATCTGCTGTATGGGTAGGGAGGTACTTGCCTAGCTCAAACATTGTTGATGAAAAAATATAACTTAAAATCTGTGTCACAAATGCTGTTTCTGGCCGCTTGAGACAGTGTTTACTATCAAGCCGATTGTTTTAATTTAAAATGTGGTTTTGGTAATATTTCAGACTTAATTTAAAAGAAAGATTTGTTATTGAAAATATATAAAAACCTTTTATTTAAATTTTCAATGTGCGAAGTTTTATATTATTACCTTAACCAGTTTTTAAATTCTCAATCCACATTGTTTTTGATTATTAAGCGGTAAAAAGTCACAGAATTGGTACATGCATGTATGTTATGTACCATTTGAGATAAAGCTTTCGAGGGCATATGTGGAGCAAAAATATATTTTATAGTTAATTTTTCCACTCATATCAGTGACCATAAGCCAAAATGTTATTTCTTTGATTTTGCCCTCTTAGCATTGTTTATATTTTTATTTGTATCTGTGACTACTTAACAAGGCAGAGGAATGAACTGATTCTGTTACGGCTTGCAGATGCAGAGCATTGCTTTGTCTCAGGGTATCAAAAGAGAGTATTTGTGTTCCAGTATTTTGAATTAAAACTTGTAATTTACTCTCAGGGGCTTAAAACAATTAGTGGGATGTCATGTGAAGAGTTTTATGAATTGGTCTCATTTACATTTTATTACAACATACACAGAGGCCTTATTTTCACTTTGTAAAGTGGGTTGTCATTGGGGTCTGCATTTATTTATTTTAATATGTTTGTTCTCATCACAATGTTTAATTTATTTATATAAGCATAATATTTTTTGTTATCAAAATTTTTTTGCTATTTAAAGTATTTGGTCTGTGTTGTGTCAAATAACAAAAATATTTAATTCAAATTATTTTTTTCCCCACATTTGTTTTGTGGTTTGAGCTGAATATTTAGTTGATAAGACGCATCCTTTGCGATTAAATATTTGCATATCTGTGATAAATGAAATCTTAACATTTTTTTGGTTTAATATCGAAAAGCTATAATATTATTTTTACTCTTTAAAAGTACCAATGTCTTTTGAATACTGACTAAATGTAATGATGACGATAAATGTGTGTGAAAACATCTGTTCATAACCTCCATTTAGCAGTTAATCATTTATACTTTGCAGTAGGACTTCAAACTCAAAATGCCCAAGCTATTACATATTTTGTAATGTATCAATCTACATGCAATTATTGCAACTTTATGATAAACCTCAGTCAAATGCAAAACACCAGCATAAAAAGTTTTTGTTTGGAAATTATAATATGAACCGTAAATCATGCTTTAAATGTATACAAAGATGTAATATTTTTAATAAATCACGGAAGCGAACTAACGGCGAGGCTTTTCATGTGTTATGACGACAGAAATTGTATTAAAACAAACTGTTTTAGAATGTCAAAAAAAAATATTTAGCATATCAGTGGTCTTGTAGACTAAACTCGTTACTTCGTGTTTAGATTTCTACGTTTAATTAGTTAGTTCCTATTATTTTTCCATACAACGAGTATCAGCTATTAAAAGTAATGATTGTACGCAAAATAATCCGGGAATTCATTCTGAAGCGAAAATTGTAAAGGAATTTGTGAGTTTCTATAATGATAACAAATCTGAATGGTGCTGAATGGAGATTCCAATATTCACACATATTTGTTATAATTTTTCTTGTTTTTCAGTTTCAAAAATATATTGTCAATAATGGGCCAAAAATAAACTCTTCATCTTAAATTTATAGTTTGATTTATGGTTTGTTTCCAGCTCGCCTTTGATAGACTTAGGACACCGTGGTTTTGGTGTGGACTGCGTAACACTACGTTACAGGTTTAAATCTGCCAATCGACTTAGCGTTATACCCTACTGAATAAACCACCACCACTGCACTCTAAACCCGGTCACTTACCGCCACTTATTATTATGCGATACGTGTTTCGTTTTTATAGGACATCGCACGAAACAATGAACTGTGCGACCAGTTTTACTTTCAAAAAATGGTTTTCGAATAAACTATATACATTTACCTAAAGATGATAAGCAAAATTTTATCTATAGGGATAATGTTTCCTATATGAGGCTATCTCTATAACGAGCGTTTAAGCTGCGACCCGTCTAATCCACAAACTACGCCAATTTTCCTGCAGGGAAGTCTCATAAAACACCTTATCTTTCCAATCTAGCAATGCTGCTTAGTACTACTACTACTGATTTTAAGATCTGTAACACTGCTACGAGAAAATTTCGTAAGAGCCTAAAATAAGCCGCAAGACATGGTTTGTAATAGTGAGTTGGTTGATGTACTAGAGAATGATCACAGACATGTTATTTATACTGATGATAACGTCATTATCTTCTATGATGTATTTGGGGCGCCATATCCGAGAAATTATAATAGCGCCGCCGCTGACAGATTTTGGTTAGTTTTAATTATTTCGTAAAAGCTGCCGTAAAGTAATCTTTAAAGCTGCCAGATAAGGCATTTGGAAGTCGCGTTGTAAGTTTACACACGCATGTATATTGCGGGGTGCATGAAGCGTTCTTGAATCACTGATAGTAAATTCAACTGCTCTTGAGGCATGTTCGTGAATACTATGCTGGCGTACGGCATAGTATTCACGAATTTTTAAAGGCAATTTATGTTAATCGGGGCATACACTGAATGGTTTAATGTCGAAAAAGGTGTTAGATTGGGATGTGTAAGCGTCACCGTGGCTGTTTAATCTGTTCATGAACAATTGTTTGACAGATTTAAAAGAGAATGAAAGTGGGTTGAGAATGATTGAGTTACTCGTCAAATATTTTCTCTATGCTGATGACCAATATTACTTGTCTTCAGCCGAGGAGTTGCAGGAGATGGTAACTGTTATGAGTGGAGCTTATATTAAAAAGGGAATGAAGATGAATGTAAAGAAGACGAAAGTGATGGTATTTGAAAGAGATGAGGCAATAACAGACTGCAATATTTTGATTGGAGATGAACAAATTGAACAGGTGAATGAGTTTGTGTATCTGGGTTCAAAGTTCACAAGAGATGGAAAGTGTGAGAGTGATATTGGAAGAAGAGTTAATGCAGGAAACATGGTGAATAGAGCTCTGCACTCCTTTATGAACAGTCGGAAGGTGTCTAACAAGACACGTTTGGCTGTGCATGAGGGAGTTTTGATTCCGACACTCATGTACGAAAGTGAAAGTTGGGTATGGCAGAAGAAACATGAAAGCAGAGTAAATGCAGTTGCGATGAGAGCGTTAAGAAATATGATAGGAGTTAAACTGAGTAACAGGATAAGGAATAGTGAGATAAGGAAACGTTGTGGTCTGAAAGATGTAGTGACTAAAATTGAGAAAAGTATGCAGACGGTTTGGCCATGTGGAGAGAATGAATGAAGAGCAATTGACGAAGAGTGTATAAGGCGAGTGTGAATGGAAGTGTAGGAAGGGGAAGACCTAGGCGGACGTTTCGAGAACAAATCAGGGACGTCCTGAAAAAGGCCAAGTCAAGAGTACCCTAAATCGAAGAAAATGTATGAATGGAATAATGAAAGTGGACGACGCGAAACAAGTATGTAAGCATCGCAAGCGGAATAGCAAGTGGTTTCTGCCTACCCCTACGGGAAAGAAGCATGGAGGCTATTGCTTAGTTAATTTGATTTTTTGAAGAGAGTAAATAATATAAATATTTAATAGAGGGTAAAAAAAATGTTTTTTAATTGTTTCCTGTTAAACAAGACAGTGGTAAGGTCATAAAACGCGTATGGACGACTGCAGAATGTTTTAAACCGAGTTATATTTTAACTTGCTCTAGTACGAAGGTATTGTGGCACCTGCCTGGTAGCACCTACTGACCGTTGGAAAGAAGCTTTCGCAAAATCGACAGGAGTGCTGTTTCACATCATGATCATCACAGAACTGATGCTAAATTTTGAGTTAGCTTGGATCGCTGTCACCGAATGGTGAAGTGGACTACAATACTATGGCTTACTCATCTTTGAGCAATTTGCTCATGTTTTGATAAAAGTTGGCATGGTATTCGAGGTAGTCGAATCCTTTCATTGTTAGTTTTCATATGTTTTTTCCAAATAATTTCTGAGCTTTCTCAGAAAGCTGAGCTTCTGAGTTTGTACGTCGATAGTTCGCTCATTTCTGAGCGAACTATCGACGTACAAACAACGGTTGTCATTTAATTGTAAAATTATTTTCATAATAATATCGTCATTACGATCAAAAAAGGAAATGAGAAAATCAATAAATACAATTTATAAATATATTAGTTATTTAATCAAATAGTCAGTCATTAATAATTAAGTAAGTACATTGACAAAGTTATTTAAAATACATCTTTAATGTTGCAAAAAAACCTTACTTTTAAATACAAAACTTTAAAATTTGTAGTACCATTTATTCTCTATGAAATTTTATGTTTACTAAAATGAAAGCTGTAAACATTTTATTATGACGCAACTATTGTGTTTGCTTGCTTATTCATAACTAATGTTAATAGAAAATGTAAAGTACATCTTTAATGACATAAACAAAGTAAAAAGCTAATTTGCTAATATAAGTACAAATTGTCCGGCTCTGATTAATTCTATATTATTCTAAGGGTTACAAATATATTTCATATCTTAACGAAAATAACTTTTATCGAACATTGCTTAAGAGTAAACTTTAAATTATTGTCAAGGAAATGGAAATGGCTGTAGTTTTAATAATGCTATTTTTTAAATGACGTAATATTGTGTTACGAATTATCCTCGCATGCCTTGTGTATCTAATGTAATTATATCAAAAATGTTTACTGTAGACTATCCTTCATGTATACATATTCCATGTGAAGATATGTAGAAAAAAAACAGCCAATGCGAAAAAGATGTCGGGATACGAAGATTATGCTAATGCTAACTTAAGGTTACACTAACCTTTCCGTTATATCAGTGTATATATATATATATATATATATATATATATATATATATATATATATATATATATATATATATATATATATATATATATATAGTATATATATATATATATATATATATATATGTATATATATATATATATATAGTATATATATATATATATATATATATATACATATATATATATATATATATATATACATATATATATATATTTTCCATTTAAATCATTATAGCATATGTTTTGAGGATTCAAATTGTATAATTTTAAAGTTTATACATTCTTAGCATAATCTTCGTATCCCGACAACTTTTTCGCATTGGCTGTTTTTTTATATATATAGATTGTATTTTGCACTTTAGCATCATTGCTTTAATTTGGCAAGCGGTTCACTATTAGGATATATTATAATGAAAAAATAACAGTTGAATAATACTATGTAACTATGACTAAGAAATTGATGACTTACAGATAATTATATTTACAGATGACACAAAGAGGCCAACGTTCGAAAGAATCATGTTACATTAAATAAATACACACATATAAATTCCAATAAATTAGTAATTTATTTTATTAAAAAAAATAACCACATATCCTTTATTACACATGTATTGAATGTCATCAATGCATCGTTTTATAATAACGGAAAGGTTAGTGTAACCTTAAGTCACGAGACTAAAAAAATGCATACAATAAGGTGGGTAATGGAATATTTTAGTTTCTGTTCAGGTCCCGATTCTCTTATAAAATTCAAGGCAGAATTGAAAAAAAACATCCTATTAAAACAAATATATAATTGTGTATGTGATTTCGTAATGCTGAATAATAAGTAAAACAAATATGGTAGTTACCGTGCTTTAGTGGACATTATAGTCACGAGAGCGAGCTCCAAGGAACTGGGGGCAAGAGAAGTGGACGCCAAGTCAATTTAAATTTATGATATGCACGAAGAAATTTGCATATATATAATTGCGTAAGTATTATATCATAGTTTATGTATTATTGCATATAGTCGTATATTCATTCAAATATTTATTCATTTTAGTCTATATTTTTTGTCTGCACATACTTCAATTTTTCTCTGCATCACGCTTTAGGTAGACTGGCAGAGAATGCCTCAGGCATTAAGTCCGCCTATATGCATAGTTCATTTCGTTCACAATAAATAAATAAATTTTATAATTAGTATTGTTAATTATCAATTAATTTCTTGTGAAAGTGCATCCGATAATTTTATAATTACGTATATCGTCTTAACATCAAATTACAATGAGCTCGCGCGGGCAATTTTTATCTTCCATAGAAAATCAAAGTCCCGTTGTTATATTTGTCATTGGGTATCATATTTGTCATTTGGGTATCATTATAGTATAAATGTCACGTATTAAATTTAAGTACACGTATATATTTTCAACATAAACTTTGGCGTAATAAATACATAAATTACTAATGATATGTAAACTACGAGTACTAATCACCATTAATTAAGAGAAGCCAAACTTTTGGTTTGTTTACCAACTAATTTGTCAAAATTTTCAATACACAACTAAAATAATTTAATGACTTTTATTTAAATTTTAATAAAAATATAGACGGCGATGGAGGTGTGTAAAGATGCTGATGCCGAGTTTCTGCCTTACCAACTGTGAAAAAAACGATCCAAGTCGAAGGAGCGCTGTTACTCAGTAATTACAAAGATAACCCCTGCAAACGTGGCCGTATTTTTTATTTATTTACTTAGTTGTATAAGGTGTTCATGTAAAGAAATGGATACACAGGACTAATAATTTTAAATAACTAATAACTAATGTAAACCAAGTTTATGTAAAAAAATTCATTACGAGAGTTATTAAACATAAGGACATGGTAAAAATATGAAATGTGGATTGGCACTCGTCTTCGACTCTTTCGCTTTTTAACAACGTAAATAAGTACACTTACGAGTATACATTCAGTCAAAATTAGGTATCAAAATCAGATATAAAAAAAGGCTGTACATTACTATATTTTTTCTATCTAATTTTAATATTTATATATGCGTTAAGTAAATAGGTACAAAAAATCGTAATACATTAGAGTAATTTACAACAATAATGTTATTGTACAATTTTTAATGAATACATACTTTTATTAGTTACGATAGCCGAGTTGGGTGGTCGGAATTTCCAGTCGAGATACCCGAGTTCGATCCCCAGGAGGCATGCTCTTACCAATGGGTTTTTTGAAAACTTATATCTTGTTTATATTTTGCTTCACTTGTCACTGGCTTTGTAATTCAGCTGTGTGTCCAAGCCGTCGTTGGCTTCAACCGTACTTAAAGTATGTATATAGAAGAAGCAGTACCTACTATTTGTTATGTATAGGTATGATTGATGCCGTAGGTAGCACTATATTAGCTATTTACTAAATACTCGACGCTCGGGTGGGTGAGTTGAAAATAAATCAGTCTTGATCTAGCAACTGTCGTTTCATTACACTCTTGACTCGCATTCTGATCACCCAACCACTCGGCGATAGTCACCATTTTTCATTTATGATCTTCATGCAAGCTTTCCTTATTCATTCCTTTCGCAAGTAATCGTACGCAGCGCCAATTTGTATTTTTCTTCGTTTCGTAGCTGCCCAAAACAAAATTTTATCTATATCAGAATATTAAATTTTTTTTATTTTTGTGAATTATTCGTTCATAAATTACAAAAGTGAGTAGTTTGCTCATCGCGTACAAACGATATTTGTTCACATCGCATCTTACTCATTTGAAATGGACGTTAAGATCATCATAATTATTAATACTTTACACGTACAGGATTGCATACTTATTTCAAATAAATTAACAATGAATAGTTCGGATTAAATATTAAGCTAAGCAGGCATACAAGGTTCTATTCTAAGCAGACAGTCAAATAATAATAATTATCGCAATCGCAACAACTTGGATTAATCTATGGCGAGGTTGGCAAAGAGCAGGTCGGGCGGCGGCGGCAGGCCGGGCTGCAGCGTCACCGCCACGCCGCGGTTCAGCGACACGGCGGGGTAGAAGGCGCCGCGCAGACCCGTAAAAGCTATTTCACCCTGTTTATCAACAATTTTATTGCACAGTTTACAGAAAAAAAATAACAAATTATATTCATAATATTGACTAAAAATCACCGTTATTGCTTAACCCCTCGCGGCATGTCTCCATGAACGCAACTTTATGCTACCTTTACACGTCGAATGGTGTAACTTAATCTTTGAGTCAGACCGCTCCAGACACGTCCTTTAGAAACTGCATCGCGTTAGAAAACTACTGACTGGCCTCTCTATGGCAAATGGACTATTATACTCTCCATTCAAAGAATAATTCATATTCTTGTTATATACACGCTTATTGTGCCACGATTAGGCCACGATTATTATGGATTTACTCTTGATAGAGTATTTTATTATATTAATGGAGTATTTGACATATGTTCTCATCTGGTTGGATTTATATAATTATAAAAATAAAATAAGATAAATAAAATATCAAAGTATATAAACTTAATAAATACCAGTACATAAATATAGTAAATAAATATTAAGACTCGAGCAGACAGAAGTCCTCAACAGGGAAGACCAGACGGCCGAGGGTTAGGGCGACGGGGAGAAAAAGCAGCGGACGATGCGGCCGGTATTGAGTATCGGAGAGTTCGTACGGAGTCCCAATCGTCTCAGATGTTAAGAGAGACTGAATGAGATTAACCCAATCTACCCCACATGTCGGTCACCTGGCCGAGCCAGGTCCCGATATTTAGTCTTTTTATCTGTTTCGGCTTTCCAAGGTTCTCGTTATATGGGAAGAAATCAGTCAGCAGTCGTCCACTGCGAACCGCAGCGTGCCGCGCGTGAGGTCCAGTAGCACGTGCGAGCGGTGCGGCTCACCTGCGCGCAGTCGTCCACTGTGAACCGCAGCGTGCCGCGCGTGAGGTCCAGTAGCACGTGCGAGCGGTGCGGCTCACCTGCGCGCAGTCGTCCACTGTGAACCGCAGCGCCGCGCGTGAGGTCCAGTAGCACGTGCGAGCGGTGCGGCTCACCTGCGCGCAGTCGTCCACTGCGAACCGCAGCGTGCCGCGTGAGGTCCAGTAGCACGTGCGAGCGGTGCGGCTCACCTGCGCGCAGTCGTCCACTGCGAACCGCAGCGTGCCGCGCGTGAGGTCCAGTAGCACGTGCGAGCGGTGCGGCTCACCTGCGCGCAGTCGTCCACTGCGAACCGCAGCGTGCCGCGCGTGAGGTCCAGTAGCACGTGCGAGCGGTGCGGCTCACCGCGCGCAGTCGTCCATCAGGAACCGCAGCGTGCCGCGCGTGAGGTCCAGTAGCACGTGCGAGCGGTGCGGCTCACCTGCGCGCAGTCGTCCACTGCGAACCGCAGCGTGCCGCGCGTGAGGTCCAGTAGCACGTGCGAGCGGTGCGGCTCACCTGCGCGCAGTCGTCCACTGCGAACCGCAGCGTGCCGCGCGAGAGGCCCAGCAGCACCCGCACGTGCAAGCGGTGCGGCTCACCTGCGCGCAGTCGTCCACTGCGAACCGCAGCGTGCCGCGCGTGAGGTCCAGTAGCACGTGCGAGCGGTGCGGCTCACCTGCGCGCAGTCGTCCACTGTGAACCGCAGCGTGCCGCGCGTGAGGTCCAGTAGCACGCCCACGGTGCGCCCTTTCGCAATGCCTCCTGCTGCCCGCCCACCGTGCGCTCCGCCGTGCACGAACCACGAACGCGAACTATCAATGTACATCGCCCAGCCGAGCGCGTCGCTACCTGATGACATAGTGTGCAACGTTAGAGGAGACAAACACTTAAATTCTCGACACTTGTAAAGGAATGAACAAGTGACCTAGCATCTTGTCGCGCGCGACGTCCGCCCTCGCGATGCCGAAGGCCGGGTCCGCGTCGCCGTCGTAGCTGTCGATGCGCAGCCGCCAGTAGTGCACGCCGCGCGCCAGCGGCTGGTCGGCGAGCGCGACGCGCGGCTGCCAGCCGGCCGCGCGCGCGCGCAGCCCGTCCGCGCCCAGCGACAGCGCGTCCTCCGCGCCCGCGCAGCGCGCGTCCCACGCGAACCACGCCACTGCGCGCGCAACCGAACACACTCTGTTCTCAACATTTTACTAAAAATCACAATTTCTGAACCATTACCTTTAAGTACTAAGTTTCAAGCATACGATTACTAGTTTATTTAATCAACCTTAAAGTTTTTTTATAATTCGGTCACTTTGCTACCTTTATCTATCTCTTTAAATATTATATTAGTATAATATTAAGTCATACCCGGCGAGGTTTGCAATCCAATGACCTCGCTATATGGACCTTCACCGGCGCCATTGAAAGCCTTCACTCTGGCACTGTAGAGCGACGCGTAGTGTAAGCCGTCTACCGTGCACACAGTTTCTCTACCGCAGTACACCTCCTGCATATAAAATGTTTGAACATTTACAAAAAAAAGTACATAAATTTCAATTGAAAAGTTTGGATACAATTTGATACTTTTCCTCTCGGGGATATTAACAAGTTAAAATTTTTCTAAGCGCTCTTTAATCACACAAACAGTAACTGAAGTACATTGTCGATGGTAATACTTAGTAACTTGATATCCTTATCCCGCGGTCACAGACGTGGTAGCCAGACGAAGACCAATCTCACGGTAAGTGTCACGATCCGTACATACGTTTTACGCTTTTACCCATCCATCACTTTCACACGCGTCTAGGTGAGCGAGTGCCCTTGCGATTGTTCGAAGCAATCGCAATCTGATGTAAGCGGAAATGATCTATCGGCATTCCGCACTTGTGCCGCACAAGCACGCACCCGGAACGGCCCGCCGAGCCCGTCGTCCAGCTCGAGCACGTAGCCGCGCACGGCGGCGGGCGCGGCGGGCGCGCGCCACGCCAGCGTGCACGAGCAGCCGCGCGCCGCGCACGCCTCCACCGCCATCTCGGGCGCTCCCGGGGCTGTAGTGCCACAATTGTATATGATAGCCGCCATTTGTAATTGCCAATTGTATATGATGGCGCCGATTCGGACGCCAGACAATCCCGGACATAGATACATCCATAGCGTAGAATTAGAGGGAAGAAGAGAAAATGTATTCAATACGAAAATGAATCTAATGTATATCAGATTGCATCTTTTCATTGACAACATAAAGTCAGTTTTCTTGCGTCTCTTAATTATGAGATTTTAAAAACGCACGCTGCTGGCCTCAGGTAGCAGGACAACCTCCGTAATCACGAAACAATGTCTATGTATTGTGCAAATTGATCGACAATTTTAGAAGATGCAGTTTTAACAACACAATTTTAGTAGGATAAATACGATTTACACCATCCATCCTTACATCACAGTCGCTTAAAGGTCTTATCTATTTACTAATATGTTGAAGCTCACCTGATGACTTCATTTGCTGTTCCAAAGCTGCATTCAAAAAAATTTTAAAAACAAATGTAGCATTTCAAACTTGTTATTTGTTGTTACACAAATGTTTTAAAACGATGAAACGACAAGATTTTTTATGTTTTTACTCCAGAATAAATAAAAAACCAATCACACATCTATACGATATTAAATCGAATTGTCACTCGAGAAATATTTCAAACATTATATTTCAATGACTTATTTATTATCTAGTTCACTTAGTCTATCTTGTGCTCACATCACACATGTGGCACTTTAGGAAAATCATAAATTTGGCTGGTCCCTTATAGGCATGTAGAAAAGGGTTGAAAAGGTGCGTATGTAAAGAAGCAACGATGCAGCCATATTGGCAGACTGATGGGTGGTGGATGTTGACAAAAAAATATTATTTTACGGGTTTCTTGAACTAAAATCATTATAGTATTGGAAATGTTACTGTCAGTTAGTCTTTTATACTCCTAAATAAGATAAAATTTGACAACATGAAATGATAATGAAATACCTGTTCCCAAAAGAGCACCCAATGAAGTGAAAATAAAAAGATAAGATCACAATTTGCTCACGTATGCATTCAACGAAGTTCATTGTCCTCACTGTGCGTAGTACCGGTTCGATGTCGAGCGTGAGCGCTGGAGGGGCTGGCGGAGGATCCAGAGACGAGCAGAGCCCCGCAGCAGTTTCCTGTGCACGCGCTGACAGTATGTTGCCAACCTGCAGGTTTTAGATTGGCACTCGTTAAACGACTACAGAGGACTTTATTTGTGTTTTAGGAGCCATGGCCCGAGCAGAAGTTGAAAAGCCGGTAGATAAGGAGATACAGAAATGTTACATGCACGTTATACAGACATCTTTAATTAAGACATAATAACATGATTCAGTGCTAAATAACATTACTAGTATTCTTGTTAACCACTGCAATGCTTCGGTCTGGCTTACGACAATAGTCGAAGGGCGGGCTGAAACCTGCGACGTTACTATTCGCAATCCACACCCTGAACTATTAGGCTATTGCCGCTTACTTCAGTTTAAAGTTGTTATTGAAAAAAATACTTCGCAACACTCCTCATGAAAATATAAAAAGGTATATGTTACACGTGTTTCGACGACTCTCTCTCTCGACTCGCTCATCGTAGAGTCTACTCGCTTGAGAATGCCTTGTTTTGAGGCGAAACACGTGTCGCGTTTTCGGTGATGGTGTATGTTACCTGGTTTGAGTGTACTGGTGGTGGTGCATACAGTGCAGGTAGTGGTACTTCCCCGGTCGAGCCGGCCCATTCATGCAACAGCAAAAGCTGCGTGGCTCTACCACTGTTAAACATATACCTTTTTATATTTGCATGCGGAGTGTTGCGAAGTAATTTTTTCAATAACAACTTTACAATGAATTTCCGCAAAGTAACGCCTGAGTCAATTAACTAGCTTACTTCAGTTGTTATGATTATTTCTAAAGATAATGGAATGATGCCTTAGTAGCGCAAATAATAAAGAATAAACTATTTGTTTATCAATGTTTGCTGCATTTATCTTTGGATGACACGCCTACAATAAATAAAAAGGATGGTTACTCACACGTACTAATCAGAAATTAGTCATATTACTGAATGCCTATTGTTGCTGACACATATAGATAAGTTATTGATTGATAAAATTGTATTTATATGAAATGTTTATTTTTGGTTTCTACAACAATTATATGTATTAATATAAGGAATTCACACCGCTGCCGTATAGTATTGGCCCTCACTTCCCATTCTTGGGTATCGTAAAAGGAGAAAAAGCTCTAAAAATACGTTTTGTAGCCAATAGATGGCGGGATAGCCATTTCGAAAAATGCCTGATCAAAATTAAGCAGACCACTGATTGGTACCATTGGCCAAGAGCAGCGAATATTACAAATCCTCCTTATGGAAGAGGCTTCTCTCCTGCATTGGACTTTCTAGGCCTTATATATGTTGCATGTAAAGACTTGAATTAAGCGTGTACTTATCGTTTTTACATTAATAAAGCAATAGAAGTATAACCTGTAAAAATGCTGCATGATCAGATTCTTTCAATGCTTCTATAGAAAAATGTAATAGAGCGGTCGCTTCTCGTAATTTCTGTGCAGCATGTGATGTGAGTGAGCGCATGTCGGCAATGGCCTGCGAGCGAGTGTTCCGTGCGGCGCGGACCAGCTCGTCTCGCCGACGGTCTATAGCTCGAGTAACTTCTGCACAGGCCTGATCAATTTGCCTCTCAAGTTCTTCGCACGATTCCTGCATAAATATAAATTACAACAATCAGTAACAGTAAAATATATGATAATTCTTAAAATTCTAATAGCGAATATACAATAATAGAGATCATTCACTTACTCTTCATAGCTGATATGCTTACATAGCTTAGAGATATTGTCATTGTGTACATATAATTTTAGTGGTTTCAGCCTGTGGATTAAACCTAATTTACTTGCTTATCAAATCAGTCTGTTAATAGGAGCCAAACGGATATGAATACTTCTTATCTATTTGTATTTAGTTACCACTGAAAGTTTTTAGAACTGGCCAATGTTTCTAACATTGCTATGAAAAATTTCTTTTAAATGTCGATAATAGAAAACTTTGGTAACCTAGAGAGAGAGCACGATAGACGATTGGTTGGGTGATCGGAATTCGGGTCAAGCGACCAGAGTTTGATCCCTATGTGGCAGGTACCAATGGGTTTTTCAAAATTTTATGTACTATATATAGTGTTTTGAACTTTGAACATAAAAACAGGGTCACCACCTGTTGTCCCAAAAATGTCTCTGGTGAAAGGACTTAATTGTGTAGACATCTGTTTACCCTTGTATTGTGAATGAGGTGTATTGGGAACAGGGTAAAAATTACTTTTTTTGTAACCTAATGTTGTTATAATTCTAATTATTAGTTTGTCTAAATTTACGTCATTTCCGTCTGTGTTACATAACGAAGTAAATTTAAAAAAAACGCGATAATTTTCGGGCCATGATTTACGGCTTTTGTGGTGGTTTTAACCAATAAAAAAAGCTAAGATAGACTTCGATTGGCACTTAAAAATCAAGAAATGTATGTGACGATATCATATACATTGCTGTGATCCCAACGTAAGTGCTTACGCACATGCGTTTTACAATCATAAACAACCTACCATAAACATCCAGGCGAGAGAAAATTTAAAAAAAGTGTTCTCTTCTGTAACCCAACTGGCAATCGAACCCGTGGCCTCAAAGCTGCAAACACTACATTCAACTACTCAGGTAACAAGATAATGAGTCATCCGCTATATAGACCCGCCCTGGCACTTTTTCCATTTATTACCAATATAAACTTCGATTTGTCCTTTCCTGAAGATGTGACAGTATGTTTGCAAATGCCATTGAAAAGACCCCTAAGGAAGAACCACTGAGAAGCCGCACACCCACACTGCTTGTCAGTGGTTCCATCAAATACCATTCCATAATAGGTGAGAGGAATGGTGTTTGAAAACAATATAAGTATTTGTAACTTGGCAAAATTTGGTCAATCTTAATAACAAGCAACCATATTGCTTGCTTTAGTTATTATTTTTAAATAATTCATAGGGTTTGATTTCCAGACTTGTTAATGTAGAATGCCACTTTTTCTAATCTATATTTGTGCCCCCCGTGACCATGGTTGCTGTAAAGCATCCAAAACGTCGGAAAATAAAAGTAGTTCGTAAAAACTAATTAAAAACGCAATAAAATCCGAAAACAAGTGATTTAGCTGTAGCTGTGATAAATTCTTCTGCCTCAGTTGCCATATTTTGAAACCTTTTGATTTATGAAGAAAATATTTACAGATTTATATATAGGTAGGAAAAATACAGGAAAATATTTTATATATATATATATATATATATATATATATATATATATATATATATATATATATATATATATATATATATATATATATATATATATATATATATATATATATATATATATATATATATATATATATATATATATATATATATATATATATATACATATATATATATATATATATATATATATATATATATATATATATATATATATATATATATATATATATATATATATATATATATATATATATATATATATATATAGATATAGGCATAGAAAATTTAAAATTTATAAAAATAAAAAAACTTACATACGAATTATATCGTTGGCTTGGACATAAAAACGGCTCACCACCTGTCACGTTGTCCCAAAAATATCTTCGGTGGAAGGTGGGTCAAAGGGACTTAATTGTCTAGACTAGACCTCTGTCTACCCCTGTGTTGGGAATTACAAGAAGATATTTATTTATTTATTTTTTATTTATTGTGAATGAATAGTCAAATATCAGACTCAAACTTTTATTATGTTTTGCACTATGCAACCTAAATCATTAGGCTATTGACTCTTTGTACATAATATTGTCTATCCTGCCTAAAAATTTTTGACTGGGGACCAGTCAAAAATTTTATTCATCACATGAATAGAACTGGAGAATGATGCATATTCTTTTCAAGATCTAAACCACCAATTCCATTTTTATAACATTTTATGCTCCAAAACCCCCATGTATACTACACTATGCATGAGTAACCCAAATGCAAGTGTTTCAAGGTCCTTCCAATGATCTTTTCAAGATCAAAAAGCAACTTGCTTTTAACTAATTTAAAATGAATCTTAGGAAAGTTAGAGTTTACAATCATAGTTAATTGAGTGAGTTTAAAATCATAGTACATTCTTTTAAACCATAAACAAACTTATGTAACAGCACTCCTGACCACATAAAGAATATTTCATTATGAATGCCTTGGTACTAATCCCCTTCCATTGGCTGACAAGCACATAACATTTTATTCTAACTCTTTAATTATTCCAATCAGCTCATTCATCTTATCTCTTGTGGCTTCACCTAAATTCCACATATCTACTTTGCACTGAGCACTCCCTATTCAGCCAGGCCTAATAGCTTTAAACTTACCTCAATAGAAAAATACACTTTGACTTACATTAATTTTTTCTCCTGATCCTTTGACTAGTTGTATATACTCAGTCATAGCTTTAGCCTGTTCTGAAAGCTGCTGTAGTGATTGGGATAATTCAGTCTGAAAATAATTTGAATATTAGTTATGTAAAAGATCTTGCAATTAATTAATTGAACCAATCCTGAATATCTATATATCATTCTGTCTAACCACAGTATTGAAAATTGAATTTATTCTAGAGATTGAGCTGCATAAACTAAATTGAAAAACTTTACTTTTTTTTCAAGTATGCAGATATGGTGTTGCAATACCACATACATCTAATGCAGGATCTAATTGAAGGCATACTTCAATGCAAAGCTCTAATTTGAATAAGATATTATTTACCTTATGAGCTCTAGCTGCACTAGACAGCTGCTGTGTTTCATGAGCAGAGTGCCTTTCTGCAAGACACCTCTGGCAAATGGGTACTAAGCATGTGTTACAGTACAACACTGGCGGAGAACCATGATCAGTACAAGTTGTTCCCAGTGCTCGCAACTCATGCTGAGCAAGTGGCCCCCGAGTTGGATGCCAAGCATCACGGCAACCAGCACAATACCGCACTGAACACTGTTCACACCTTACTACGGCTGCACGCCTTTCACCTTCACACATTTGACATGCCTCTTCAGCAGGAGGAGCACCAATCACGCCTCCAAATCTCTCTACAATGGTACGCATTACTCGAAAAGGAGGCAATCCCTCGGCTCCATTGTCGTCTAAAAAAACTTGTTTGTTGCATTGTGGGCATGACAGACTAAATGCTGCTGATGAATATACGGGTGCCGCCGGTGTTCCTGCGAAACTATTTGGTCTTGATCCACAAACCACACCACTATCAGTTTCACTCGAAACAGATGCCTTATCTGCTTCCTGATAGTCCGTTGTAGTCACTGCATTATTATCAACTTCATGTAAATGACTTTGTAGGCCAACTGCACAAACACGACACAATGCGTGTCCACAGGGTAATAAAACTGGTTCTTTATAGAATTCTTTACAAACGAAACATCTTAATTCTTCTTCCATTTTGTGTTCATCACGTTCTAATAAAACATTGTTTCACAATCACAAACTATCAATATATAATGTTGTTTATATTATGTTACAACACTAATTTTCATTTAAAAAGTATATGTATCATATCAATACTTTTATTTAACAAGTTTTAATTTTAGTTCTAATTTAAAATTTAGGTGTTTAAGTTACAATGGCACTAGAAATTAGATATTTAATTGAAATTTACGAAACTAGAAAAATTAAGTTCATGATATGACATTCATATAATAAGGATAAACCGTAGTGATAACATACTCTTTGTTAAGAATATCAGAGAGTATATAACTATTAAAGATGCGACTTATTTACATGCATACTCAGTACAGCGTTCAATGCGTCTCAAGTATTTAGAAGTATTGTGGCGACATCAATGTCTACACATTAGAAGCTCGCTAAGTGGCGGATTCAGGAAACACATCGACGTTCTACAACGCGCTATCGAAGTTCGCACGATTAAAAGTATATATACGATTACCGATAGCGCACACTGTGGAGGAGACGTCCTCCCCAGGTCACGATCACCCGACCTGGCAGGTAGCTACCCTTTTCCTGCACCACATCTTCTTCTTCCTGCCCTTATACCATGCTATGTGGGGTCGGCCCAACATGTCTTCTTCTTCCACTCTCCTCTATTTCCCGTCATGTCAATACTCACTCCTTTCTTTCTCATGTCTTCTTTCACCCAATCCATCCATCGTTTTTTTGGTCTCCCCATAGCTCTTCGTCCATCCACATTCATCTCTAACATTCTTTTGCCTATATTACATTCTTCCCTCCTCATTACATGCCCGAACCATGCTAACCTACCACTCTTCATTTTCTCTGTCACTGGTGCTACTTTCAAGCTTACCCTTATATACTCATTCTTTATGCGATCTTTCCTAGTCACTCCACACATCCATCTCAACATTCTCATCTCGGCAGCATGCACTCTTCTTTCATCCGTCACTTTCATTGCCCAGCACTCTGATCCGTATAATACGACAGGTCTCACGATCGTTTTGTAAACTTTGCCCTTAAGTTTAAGAGGCATGCGTGGATCGCAAGTTATTCCCGAGACCTGTCGCCATTTCATCCATCCCGCATTTATTCTATTCTTTACGTCCCGGTCGACATTGCCGTCATTTTGGATCACTGACCCAAGGTAACGGAATTCGGAGCAGACTGGTAGGAGAACACCATCCAAGGCAATATGAGAAAAACTAGATGGACTACTGAAGTCACAGAACATGTGTTCAGTTTTGGTTCTGCTTATTTTTAATCCGACACTTTCCAGTTTTTCTTGCCATTTTCCCAGCTTGCTCTGTACCTCAAGTGCATTTTCTCCGACAAGCACAATGTCATTAGCAAATAGCATACACCAGGGTGCTTCCTCCTGTATGTTCGATGACAGAGCATCCATAATCAGAAGGAACAAATAAGGACTCAAAGCCGAACCCTGGTGTAAACCTACCGACACATTGAACTTGTCTGTGATTCCAGCCTCAGACCGGACGCAAGTATTGGCTCTATTATACAACCGCCAACCGACGGTGACCATTGAAGAACAACGCAGCGAGCCTCTCCAACAACATCGACGTCATCAACGCATTCTCAGCAACGGACTACTGTCGGCACAACGCGTGCTTCCTAGTCCTGTCAGCCACTGAGGATCATCATCGACGGGCCCCCTTCTCCTCAGGCTGACACTGCGGCATCAGCATAGTGACCATACATCTCGACTCACCGTAGAACTGGTTGGCGGTGAGATCACGTCGGGGTCACCATTGTAGCGGATGATGTGCTGCAGGAAAAGGGTAGCTACCTGCCAGGTCGGGTGATCATGACCTAGGGAGGACGTCTCCTCCACAGTGTGCGCTATCGGTAATCGTATATATACTTTTAATCGTGCGAACTTCGATAGCGCGTTGTAGAACGTCGATGTGTTTCCTGAATCCGCCACTTAGCGAGCTTCTAATGTGTAGACATAGATGTCGCCACAGTATCAACAATGGGCACTCGACTCATACTCACACAACTTAATAATCCACTAAAACTCGGAGTAGAAAACGCGGAGCAAAATTCGTGACACGTTCGATCCATGTGTGAGTTTATTCTGATGCATTCACGATTGGCTTTAGTAAAATTAATTAAAACCACTTTTTGTATGAACTATGAGTAAAGGATGACGTTAAAGACGCGCTTTCAAGACGCGTTCGATCTATGTGTAAGTTTATTTCTATATTCACGATCAACCTTATTGTAATTTGCTAAACCCGCTTTATTTATATATTATTATGATTAAGGTAAGCATATGATACCGTCTATAAGTTTTTGGCAGTACGTGTTAGCTTGCAGTATCGCGTTCAACGCGTTTCATGTATTTAAAAGTGACGATGTGTGATTGTGTGGTGAGTGATTCGACGACGCGTGTACTCTCACAAACTTAATAATTTACCAAAACTCGAAGTTGCCGAGCGAAATACAAGCGGAGTTTTTAAAAACGATCTGAATTTAAAAAAGTAATATATTTTGTTATAAACATGGAAATGTTTATCTCACGACATTTCTAAATTAATGAGTAGTAAAAAAACAACTGCTACGAATTCACAGTGTTAGAAAAAACATTATTATAAATTAGTGTTTACGGGTGTAATAGAAAAGATGGGACTTTATAGGATTATTAGACTTATTAGGATTTATTGAAAAGCTCCGTGAATCGGTGGCGTACACACCGCTTTTGCTAATCCTGAGGTCCTGGATTGGTCAATTTAGAAAAAGTACTTTTTCTATATTTTCTCAGGTCTGGGTGTTTAAGGTGCCTTCGTTGTTTCCGATTCCATACCACATTTGCTTTAGCTGCTTTTTTTGGGATGTAAAGTAATGTATGTGATGAGGTCCCTATATATGTATTTAATTATGTTTTTCACCAGTTTGCAAATATGTATACTCTAAAGACTCGTGGAACAGGTTTAAGGAATAAGTATTTTGCTGTACTCGTACTTGTATGTCTCAGTACATATTTCACCTAGTACGTCTCATTTCTTATAACCATTACTTAATTAGAATATTCGTAACAACTTGTCAAAAAAGTGATCCCCAGGTGGCAGGCTCGTACCAATGGGCTTTTCAAAAACTTATGTACGAATAACATCTTTGGCTTGGACATGGAGACGGCGACGGGCTCACTACCTGTCACATTGTCCCAAAAATATTTTCGGTGGAAGATGGGCCGAAACGACTTAGTTGTCTAGACCTCTGTCTACTCCTGTATTGGGAATGGAGTCAAGGTTAATTACTATATCTATAATTAGGTAATAAAAATAAAAAAGGGGCATTAATGCATCAAAGCATATCCTTACTTAAAAAGTTTAAAATTGTCTTACAGACTAAGATGTCATTTAAGTAATATTATGTTATAAACAAGGGCTGAAGTGCAAATATATTTAAATATAATAATGAAGTAAAGTTTTAAAAGTATATGTTTTAATTACTAAAATTAAAAGTTGTCGCCTAAATACAATATATTCAGAAGCGTTACTTGGGTATCACAGACAAGACAACATTAAGATTGAATTGATGAAGAATACTCTTTATTGTATACATAATTTAATTTTGTTTAAAGTGCATTGAATTTAATGTAATTTATTGATTTTATTTAAGAAATATTATATAGCCATTGCAGCCAATGAATAGGGATTTAGTAACGATTGCATAGAATAGTATGTATTGTGGTAGTAACAGTGGTAGAGCCACGCATCACACATCAACTTTTTTTGTTGCATGAATGGGCCGGCTCGACCGGGGAAGTACCATGACCTCACAGAATACCGGCGTGAAGTAGAAGTCTAACAAACTTCTGCGTTTCGTCTGGTGATTGCAGGTAACTGTAGGCCCACACCTCCCCTTCTCCAATTCTGGGGGGGGGGGGGTACTCTAGGGACGGCAACGCATCTGCTATGCCTCTGGCATTGCGGGTGTTCATGGGCGGTAATCATTACATTAATCATCACATTAACTTTATTAGGCGGTAAAACACTATATTCGATTCTGGAGTGATGTTTTGAACTGTACAGATGGCTGGAGAAACTACTTTGTATATTTTGCAATACCGGCGGTTGTGCTGCAACTTATCCGAACTAAAAACAGTCATTATTTTAAAACAAAAAATGTCATCAGCTTCCAAGCGTTCCCTTATTATAACTACGGCTGCATGGAACTGAATAATTATTGAATGATGGAGATGAGTACTTTATACATCTATTTTAATACATTTTTGTGTTTGTCTTAACCGAATTGTAATTTTAGTGTTATAGTATATTTTATTACTACATTAAATTAATTATTACATCGTATATTTTCTGCCCGCTTCACATTAAAGGACTTTCTGGCGACTTATGATATTCAGTCTAGCTCCCCTATATTTTACATTATTCACGAATTATTACGTGCTAGAAACACCGTATTGCACGAAACGTAGTAATTTTAGGCTTAAAGGTCTAGATACCAAGCCATGAACACCAAAAAAAAACGTAGTTATTATGTACTCTATGTGTACTAGTTTACATACTCTTTGGTACTAGGGATTCTATTTGAATCTATGTTTACAATTTTGATCTTTACCTCCATATATGATACGTATATCAATGAGACAGAGTATAATATACTGTGAGAACTGAGCTTAAGGCGTTTGTGTTATCAAATATTACATATTGTTATTTTTCAAAAACCTTGATAAAAATACGAAGTGAAAAAAAATCTAACAAATATTGTTCTATAAATTAGAGAAAATGTAAGCACCCTTTTATTTAGTTATCTTTAAGCATCGTCCCTGAAGGGGTAGCCAGGGGCTAATCAAACAGATCGCGCATCATGATAAATAAATACAAAGGTTGGAATGATATCACATGCATTGCTCTGATCCAAATTAAGTATCTAAAAGACTTGTATTATTGAATAGGAAACAACGAAGGTATCAAAAACATCCAGAACCGAGACAATATAGAAAAAGTGGTTTTCGATCGAATTGAACGCTAGACCTCAGAGGTAGTGATCCCTTGAAAGCTAGTGGGTATGCCACTCCACAGAGGTGTAGACAAATTAAGTCCTTTCGCCCTACCTTCCACTAAGTGATTTTTGGTACATGACAACTGGAGAGCCTGTATCCATCTGTAAGTCCATTCCAAGAATATAAATCGTACATACGTTTTAGACAAAACCCATTGGTACGAGCCTACCTGGGGATCAAACATGGGTCTCTGATTTCAAATTCTGCTCACCCTAGCACTTGGCTATTGTGTCTATTTTACATTTTCTTTACGACATCGGAATACACTTGACCTCAAGGTATTCTTTATTATATCACTTGTTTTTGTCTTATAAATTTTATTAAATTTGTAGGACTGAGTACTGGAAATCACAAGCACGCAAATATTGTGAGTTTTGCAAATGTTGGTTTGCGGACAATAAAGTGGTAAGTATATTTCTATACATATATTTATATACAAAGGGGGAAATCAATGGATGTAAGAGGCTGAGGACTGTTTTTTGTGAATAACTTGGGGGAAATGGGAAATGGGTAAATAAAACTTTAGTATTGTAGGTATTCTGTAATTTTTAAGTAAATGTATTGAATTTTAAGTCCAGTATACATATGATGTGATTTTTATAGAATTTATTAATTGTAACAACAATTCACTCTATCTCTCTCTACCTCTTCTATTACTCTGTATTTAAGCATTATCATATTAAGTATGGGAAATATTAAATTTTTTTATAAATTTATATAGTCACAAGAGTTGAGTGATTGGATGAATAATTCAAGTCTAGATACCGTCCCTTTGACCCACCTTCCACCAAAGATATTTTCGGGACAAAGCCAACAATATAATTTGTTGTACATAAGTTTTTGAAAAACCCATTGGTATGAGTCTGCCAACTGGGGATCGAACTCGGGTCTCTTGACTCGAAATTCCTACCACTTGGCTATTGTGACTGTTAAAAAATGAAAATGAAAATTATTGATATGCAATTATGAAAATTATGACTTGAAAATTATAATTATTCTAAATTTCAGTCAATTTCTTTCCATGAGAATGGGAAAAGACACAAAGAGAGTGTTCAGAAACATATATCACAACTTAGTAAAAGAAGTGCAAAAGAATTTAAACAAAAAGAAAAAATTGATGATGACATGAAGAAAATGGAAGCTGCGGCTATGGCAGCTTATTTAAAAGATGTGCAAAACAATGGTGACCTCACATCTAAGGTGTTGTAATATTATGTGATGATATAATGTACTTAATCAGTTTTAAAATTTAATATATTTTATTCCATTGTATTTTAGGTTATAAATGAAATGGTTGAAAAAAGTGGAGGTAGTGCAAAAGATATTACAATTAGTAGCGGAACTAAAGATAAGTCAGCGCCAGACTGGCAAGAAATCAAAAATGAAAGTGGTAGCACTTATTTCTGGAACACCAAAACCAATGGTAATTTTATGTGAAGTTTACCATACTTTAATGCAGTCATTACTTACTGCAATTAATTTTTTTTTATTTTCACTGCTTTTCATTTTTCATGTTAATAATTTGCAAATATTTTGTGAGTTTTGGTGACTAATATTATTTAAAAATTAGTTCAGTAAAAGATAATTATCTAACAAAAGATTTTATTATAATCCAACAATAAATAATATAGGGATTATCTTCCTTGTAAAGTATTTGCAAAGAAACATGTACAATTTCATTCTTAAATTGGATAATTGGAAATTTTGAGAAATATGTCACCAGAGAGGAAGTCAAAAATGTTCAGTAACAGTTTGCTATATTGAACAGCTTTATGATGTGAATTTCGATGAAAGTAACATAAGAGGGAATAAAGAAACTGGTATTTATGTAATTATTTTGTTCAAGAAACAACATGGAATCCCCCAGATAATTATTTATCAATAGCTCAACAAGAAGAAAAGAAAATAAAAAAGGAGGAAGCAGAAAAGAAGCCTAAAAAAGTGAAGTAAGATATTTTTCCTAGCATATTTTTATTTGATTTATCATATTTTCACTCAGATCTGGAACAAAGATCTCAGTTTAATTCTGATGTTATGTACTAGCATGCCAATGTCATCCATGTTGTAAATATTTATAACAAATGTTTTTATTCAGATGTGTATGCACTAAATACTAAGTAGATAGGAATTTAGATAACATAGTTTAATAATAATAATATAAATACATACATGGATAAACACAATGTTACATTCATTGCTGTTATACTAAGGGTAAGCTTTGGAATTCCTTACCTGATAATGTCAGAAATGGTTCTAGTAAATATTCCTTCAAAAGGTTGATTTTTTATCTAAAATAACTAATAACTTTTCTAGATGTTATTATTTAAATGTATTTTCAGAAAACAGAAGCAAAATGATGCTTTTAAAGAAGTTGAAGCTTATATGAAACGTGAAAAAACGAAAGAACTAGCAGTTGCCAAACCCAAGCCAACCAATAGTACTACAGAATTTGGTCCTTCTCAACGCTCAAGTCTCCCATACGGTTCATGGACACCTGTTAACAATGAGTATGTCGTTTTTATTATTAAATTACCGTTTGATTTACTCTGCCTACTTTTGATGTTAGAAATAAATAATACATAAGAAACGAAAACAAATAACAGATTTAACTTTACTTATATCTGCATAGTTAATTAAATGTAATGCATACATATTATGTCGTCATGTAACATAAAATGTTCTGCTTTCTGTTATGGATTATTATAAAAAGCAAAACTTAAGAAAAGAATCCTACCTAAAAATTTTATATTTTTAAGCATGCAGTTTGAAAAATATGCTTACAGGTGCAAGCTAGACGAGGGCAGGGCCACTACGGACTTGATAGTTATAGATAAACTCAGATTGAATACCTAAATTATAGATTTTTTTAATAAGTTGTTTGTCAAAGTGAAAGAAATAAAGGGAGTTTCAAAGATAATGTGCGTGACATTTATTACATTGAAGTCTTTGAGCTTAACTAAACAATAATACATGGCTCAGATTATTGTTTGGGGTTTGTTGTACTAATAAAATAAAACCATTAATATCGATTATCGGCAACTGGAAATTCGGGCGTAAAATACTTTTTTATAAGTAGATCTTAAAAATAATTAAAAAATTAGCGTGCAATTAAAAATTAATTTAACCAATTATAAAATTAAAATTAAATCCGATATACATCAAAAGGGGTTATGATAAAAAAAAAATGCCCACGTCTTAATTAATTGGGAGAACACAAATAATTATGGTGGTGCATGTTTAAAGATGTTCAGCTCACAGCCAAGAGATTTTTTGCATATTATGGTGTACAGTTACCGCCTACCCTATTGCTCATCAACCCACTTATTCAAGATGGTACATACAAGCAACAAATGATAGAATTAACTTCTTTACAGTCGCTCAACAACCACCTAATTAACATGTAACAATTAATATTCTGTGAAATGTATTTCAGCATTCGTAATACATGCATAAATGAATTAACATCAATGAGAAAAATAATCCCATTTAATGTATAAATGCGAAAAGATGTGCATATGTAATAAACTTATGTACTTCATTAGTTCATTATTTCTTTATTTACCTACTTTATTAGTGCACCACGCCGTAACTTCGTAAATTTAATCTCTTATAAGTTTTCCAATAGGAAAAGAGGGCAAACATAATTTTGCTCTCCATTTGACGTTCGTAAAATTAAGTTAGAGGGCGCCCTAATAATCTTCTGTAGACGAACGTATTCGCAAATCATTGAAAAAATGTAATATATTGTTGTATTGCTTATGTGATATTTATGTAATTATTTCGACCTACCGACCCTATACCTTGACTGCATCAGATAAAATGTTAAATATTCGCCTATATTTAATCTAAAAATTGTAAGTACCATACGAGTAGATGTTATAAAAAAGATATCTTCACTATTGGGAATGGAAGATATCCAATCCTAATAGTGGAATTGCCACTATTAGGTAAGCTTTACTTTTGAATATTAAAAATATTGTTATTATTTATAATAATAATAATCTTATTAATTATAAAATTGATGGCTGAAATATTTCGGCTGTCAGTTTTTTAATATGTTTCATAAAGTTAAAAAAAACCATAAACCTTAGTACTATGCCAGTCTGGCGCATAAGGATTGATTGTCTTAATGTATATTTAAATAATGAAACGTGTATCAGAAGACTAATATATTTATGTTAAGGCTAATATGTTACTGTGAATAATAATGAGACTAATAAATGTTAATCACAGATGCTTTGAATCTTTGTCGACAGGCCCGTAGAAAATGTCGACCTTCAGCTACCGAAGACTGATAAGGAGCTGCCACCGCCGCCTCCGGTCGTTATGGAGCCAGAGATAGTGCAGTTCAAGGAGAAACGTGTGGAATCACTGGGCGAAGGTCCGGTTCTATTCAAGAAGCGAAAATTTAATAATCCAAAACGAAACATAAGACAAAAGTTGGACGATGAATAAAAAATGCTACTTTAAATAACTGTGTATTGCTTAATATTTATCACCCAAAGAGTATATAATTCACAAACTACTCCGCTAATGTATGTGTAAAATGCATATTTCTTGAAAACCTTCAGGTATTAATTTGCGAAAATTATTTACTTCGCTATCAGCTTTCCAAATGCTCTTAATACTTATTAAATTTTTAATTTCATCTAGTTGATGAAAAAATCGAATTATGGAGAAGAAATTGTAAAAGCAATTATATCCAGTTACCAGCATAACGGTATATAGCAAGCTTAAATACGGGAAGTCATAACTAGTACGTATACAACTGACGAGGAAATACAAACTCGGCAAGACATATATGTCAAAAAAACATGTAACTGATGTAATAATACCTCGCCAAAGAATGCGTCAATTACAATTCAATTATTGTTTAGATGATTCGCGAGGCTATTGAATTAAAAAAATACTAATTTAAATAGAGAAGAATGTTGGGTAGTACTTAACATCTACTTGAGATCGAGGATCGAGAGAGGTATACATCTTCACGCCGTTCCCAATACAGGTCTTGACAAAAAAGCCAACGGGACAACGTGATAGGCGGTGAGCCCGTCTTCGCCTTAGTGGCCAAGCGAACGATATAATTCGTACGTAAGTTTTTTTTTTTAAACCCAATGGTATGAGCCTGCCACTTGGGGATCGAACTCGGGTCTCTTGACTCGAATTCCGACCATCCAAACAGTCGGTAACCGTAACTGTTAGGTTATAACTAACTTTAAGTCCAAGACAAATTCATATCACTGCAAGATCTCAAGACACAGCTCACAATGAGTAAAGATAATCAGAAATTAAAAAAAATCAGATAAACAATTAATAAATAAAAGTTGACGGCAACTGAAGCTAAATATGTCGTTAGGACGTTGAAGATTTTTCATACTTCGGTGACTATACATAATACGTAATTCCCGTAACGGGGAAAGCACTCGAAACGTTGGTAACTTTAAAAAAAGCTTAATAAAACGCTGTAAAATGTGTAAGTTGTCGTTTTATTTAAATTTGTAGTAATGTCGTAAATACAAACATCAATTTTAGTACTATGCCAGTCTGGCGCATAAGGATTGATTGTCTTAATGTATATTTAAATAATGAAACGTGTATCAGAAGACTAATATATTTATGTTAAGGCTAATATGTTACTGTGAATAATAATGAGACTAATAAATGTTAATCACAGATGCTTTGAATCTTTGTCGACAGGCCCGTAGAAAATGTCGACCTTCAGCTACCGAAGACTGATAAGGAGCTGCCACCGCCGCCTCCGGTCGTTATGGAGCCAGAGATAGTGCAGTTCAAGGAGAAACGTGTGGAATCACTGGGCGAAGGTCCGGTTGTATTCAAGAAGCGAAAATTTAACAATCCAAAACGAAACATAAGACAAAAGTTGGACGATGAATAAAAATGCTACTTTAAATAACTGTGTATTGCTTAATATTTATCACCCAAAGAGTATATAATTCACAAACTACTCCGCTAATGTATGTGTAAAATGCATATTTCTTGAAAACCTTCAGGTATTAATTTGCGAAAATTATTTACTTCGCTATCAGCTTTCCAAATGCTCTTAATACTTATTAAATTTTTAATTTCATCTAGTTGATGAAAAAATCGAATTATGGAGAAGAAATTGTAAAAGCAATTATATCCAGTTACCAGCATAACGGTATATAGCAAGCTTAAATACGGGAAGTCATAACTAGTACGTATACAACTGACGAGGAAATACAAACTCGGCAAGACATATATGTCAAAAAACATGTAACTGATGTAATAATACCTCGCCAAAGAATGCGTCAATTACAATTCAGTTATTGTTTAGATGATTCGCGAGGCTATTGAATTAAAAAAATACTAATTTAAATAGAGAAGAATGTTGGGTAGTACTTAACATCTACTTGAGATCGAGGATCGAGAGAGGTATACATCTTCACGCCGTTCCCAATACAGGTTTTGACAAAAAAGCCAACGGGACAACGTGATAGGCGGTGAGCCCGTCTTCGCCTTAGTGGCCAAGCGAACGATATAATTCGTACGTAAGTTTTTTTTTAAACCCAATGGCCACTTGGGGATCGAACTCGGGTCTCTTGACTCTAATTCCGACTATCCAAACAGTCGGTAACCGTAACTGTTAGGTTATAACTAACTTTAAGTCCAAGACAAATTCATATCACTGCAAGATCTCAAGACACAGCTCACAATGAGTAAAGATAATCAGAAATTAAAAAAAATCAGATAAACAATTAATAAATAAAAGTTGACGGCAACTGAAGCTAAATATGTCGTTAGGACGTTGAAGATTTTTCATCCTTCGGTGACTATACATAATACGTAATTCCCGTAACGGGGAAAGCACTCGAAACGTTGGTAACTTTAAAAAAGCTTAATAAAACGCTGTAAAATGTGTAAGTTGTCGTTTTATTTAAATTTGTAGTAATGTCGTAAATACAAACATCAATTTTAGTACTATTATAAATAAAATTTTATGTTTATATTTAATGATTTCTTGTATTTACGCGAATACTACACATTTTAAATAAAACGATTTCCGGATTTTATCGCGTTTTTAATTAGTTTTTACAAACTATACGTGGTCACAGGGACCCGTGAACGCCAAATAAAACGGTAAAACGCAATAAAATCCGGAATTCGTTTTATTTAAAAAGTTTATGTTTAATTATTTTGAGGAAATAGAAACTTCGTCGTGTCCGTTTATGTATTAAAAACCAAATACTTTTATACTGATTTAATCTTTACCGTTAAAATATTGTTTAGGATGTTTTTTTTACTTATCTTCACGCACAGTCCCTGACGGGGTAACCAGAGAGAACAGATCGCTTTCGCTTTTATCACCTATGTTTTTTTTAAAGAAATGTTATATAAATAAATATATTATATATAACTAAGTATAAAGATATTTATTTATTATTTTAAATATAAATATACGCCATTCCCAATACAGAGGTAGGCAGAGGTCTAGTCTAGACAATTAAGTACCTAAGACCGTGCATCGTGCATAAGTTTTTTGAAAAGACCAGACCATTGGTACGAGTCACCTGGGAATCGAACTTTCGGGTAAACTAAAAGTAAATAATATACTTATTTGAATAAACATTAATAATATGTCGGAGAGCAAAACATACATAAATAATAGGGACGAATGAATGAAGTTCGATGAGTCTGAGAGATGACCCTAGGAAAGATATTTAGAATAACTGACTATCTGTAAAACGGACCAATCCCACCATAGATGTCAAATGTTAAAGTTAATAATACTTTATTTAATTTGCTTTCATATTATAAAATTAATACTTTATTGTCTAAAATAAATAATATAAATAAATATCTTCACGCAATTCCCAATACAGAGGTAGGCAGAGGTCTAGTCTAGACAATTAAGTTCCTTCGACCCACCTTCCATCGAAGATATTTTCGGGACAACGTGACAGGTGGTGAGCCCGTCGCCGCCTTTATGTCCAAGCCATCGATGTAATTCGTGCATAAGTTTTTGAAAATCAATTGGTACGTGCCTGCCACCTGGAGATCGAACCCGGGTCTCTCGACTCGAAATTCCAACCACCCAACAACTCGGCTATCGTGACTTACAAATGTTAGTTTCGTTAATCTATCATAAAAATAATGATTAGAATATCTAATATAATCCATCATAAAAATAATACATCCTAAATAATCCATCATAAAATTAATGATAAATTTCACTAACCAATAATTTTAGTAATGCCAGCACCGTTTAAATGATCAATATCCCAGACACGACAGTAAAACTTTATCAGATAAATATTTAATTGTATATAAATAAATATATATCTTCACGCAATTCCCAATACAGGGGTAGACAGAGGTCTAGTCTAGACGATTAAGTCTCTTCGACCCACCTTCCACCGAAGATATTTTCGGGACAACGTGACAGGTGGTGAGCCCGTCGCCGCCTTTATGTCCAAGCCATCGATGTAATTCGTGCATAAGTTTTTGAAAATCAATTGGTACGTGCCTGCCACCTGGAGATCGAACTCGGGTCTCTCGACTCCAAATTCCAACCACCCAACAACTCGGCTATCGTGACTTACAAATGTTAGTTTCGTTAATCTATCATAAAAAATAATGATTAGAATATCTAATATAATCCATCATAAAAATAATACATCCTAAATAATCCATTATAAAAATTAATGATAAATTTCACTAACCAATAATTTTAGTAATGCCAGCACCGTTTAAATGATCAATATCCTGTGACACGACAAATAAAACTTTATCAGATAAATATTTAATTGTATATAAATAAATATATATCTTCACGCAATTCCCAATACAGGGGTAGACAGAGGTCTAGTCTAGACAATTAAGTACCTAAGACCGTGCATCGTGCATAAGTTTTTTGAAAAGACCAGACCATTGGTACGAGTCACCTGGGAATCGAACTTTCGGGTAAACTAAAAGTAAATAATATACTTATTTGAATAAACATTAATAATATGTCGGAGAGCAAAACATACATAAATAATAGGGAAGAATGAATGAAGTTCGATGAGTCTGAGAGATGACCCTAGGAAAAATATTTAGAATAACTATCTGTAAAACGTTTTAAGTGGACCAATCCCACCATAGATGTCAAATGTTAAAGTTAATAATACTTTATTTAATTTGCTTTCATATTATAAAATTAATACTTTATTGTCTAAAATAAATATAAAAATAAATATCTTCACGCAATTCCCAATACAGGGGTAGACAGAGGTCTAGTCTAGACGATTAAGTCTCTTCGACCCACCTTCCATCGAAGATATTTTCGGGACAACGTGACAGGTGGTGATCCTGTCGCCGCCTTTATGTCCAAGCCATCGATGTAATTCGTGCATAAGTTTTTGAAAACTCATTGGTACGAGTCACCTGGGAATCGAACTTTCGGGTAAACTAAAAGTAAATAATATACTTATTTGAATAAACATTAATAATATGTCGGAGAGCAAAACATACATAAATAATAGGGACGAATGAATGAAGTTCGATGAGTCTGAGAGATGACCCTAGGAAAGATATTTAGAATAACTGACTATCTGTAAAACGGACCAATCCCACCATAGATGTCAAATGTTAAAGTTAATAATACTTTATTTAATTTGCTTTCATATTATAAAATTAATACTTTATTGTCTAAAATAAATAATATAAATAAATATCTTCACGCAATTCCCAATACAGGGGTAGACAGAGGTCTTAGTCTAGACAATTAAGTTCCTTCGACCCACCTTCCATCGAAGATATTTTCGGGACAACGTGACAGGTGGTGAGCCCGTCGCCGCCTTTATGTCCAAGCCATCGATGTAATTCGTGCATAAGTTTTTTGAAAAACTCATTGGTACTGCCACCTGGGGATCGAACTCGCGTCTCTCGACTCGAAATTCCAACCACCCAACAACTCGGCTATCGTGACTTACAAATGTTAGTTTCGTTAATCTATCATAAAAAATAATGATTAGAATATCTAATATAATCCATCATAAAAATAATACATCCTAAATAATCCATCATAAAAATTAATGATAAATTTCACTAACCAATAATTTTAGTAATGCCAGCACCGTTTAAATGATCAATATCCTGTGACACGACAAATAAAACTTTATCAGATAAATATTTAATTGTATATAAATAAATATATCTTCACGCAATTCCCCATACAGGGGTAGACAGAGGTCTAGTCTAGACGATTAAGTCTCTTCGACCCACCTTCCACCGAAGATATTTTCGAGACAACGTGACAAGTGGTGAGCCCGTCGCCGTCTTTATGTCCAAGCCAACGATATTCATACATAAGTTTTTGAAAAATCAATTGGTACGTGCCTGCCACCTGGAGATCGAACCCGGGTCTCTCGACTCGAAATTACGACCACCCAACCACTCGGCTATCGTGACTTGATCGTGGCTATTGGAGATTCTTATACAAAAGAAGCTCACGTAAATTATCTTTCAATTCGATTGAGAACTAGATGTCTAGATTTTTTTGTATGATTAACTGGTGGACTGCATCAATATATAAAGATGTGACCACAGCATAAGTGTATGGAGCTTATGAATAATTACACTAAAATATACATTTTCTTTTCTTTGTCTATCTATCATGGTAAAAATTCGCCATCCCCTTCGTTCCTGTGAATTTCGTAAGAGCTGACTAGAGGAAAAGTTATGAAACTAGGAATGCAGGTGGCGAGCATCTAAAAAAAATCAGATTGAAATAAAGTGTCTTAGTCAAAAATTATCAGCGATAAGCAGCGAGGTGTTTGTTTAGTTCACCGTACAACGAAAAGCTGTAAAGTAGCTAAGCCTTAGATCCTGAGGAGTAAAAAGAATTGAATGTTTATTTTATTTTTAATGCGGATACCACCTTATTTCTTGGAAATGAAATGGCCTCCGCGTATTTTTTAATTTTTTTCTGTTTCAATGGTGTATGTACTTTATCATAGTTATCTTTTTGCTTGTGGTAAAACATCGATCAATGTGGCCTTCGTACTATTTTAATACCTTTGCATCGTTTTAATATTTAAGCCAATGTTAAAAATGTATTTTCTTGTGTAATCTGTTGCTGTCATATAGAACTTTAATTATAATTTGAAGATCTCTCAGTTTTTAAAAATGTGCAAATAACTGTTTTGCGATCAAATCAAATCAAATCAAATTGGCCGTATGTTATCTACGAAATAATGATACCATCCCTTCTCTACCCATGGGTGTAATTAGAGTTGGCTAGTAAATCGCATTGACTGCCGACAGACTTCCAGTAAACAAGTGGATAACCATTTCGCAAAATACCACGAAACATTACTGGCCGTTAAGAAGTATTCATTGTTTTCCTTTGTTTCCTTGTGAACGTATCGCAAAAAAGAATTCTCAACGCTTTTACTCTTTATTTTATTCTTAATTTTATTTATTTATCCTCAATTTTATTCTAATTCGAATTATTATTCGTATATTATAAAATTTTTGAGAATAAATATTTTTAGTAACATATAAACAAAAAAAATAGACATTTTCATTTTTCTTCGCCCTTAATTCGTTGTAATGATTAAACTAAATACATGGATAAATGTCTTGGAAAATCCAGAATAATATGGCTTGTTATTTTATTCTCATTTTGTTACTTCAATGGATCGTTAAGTGTAGACTTTAGTGGAGTACTCACTTTATATGGTTTGTATTATGTAGGCCTTCACTATGCCCATTGTTCTCCGAAATAATTTAGAATTTTGAACATGTACCTACTACACATTCAAATGCGGAGATATCAAATAAGAATATGCTGTATACAATGATGATAATAAAAAGTTTAATAACAATATTTTTGAAAATATATACGAATAATCTTAATCTGATTTCTAGCTGGAAGTGTTTGATCCTTAAGAAATATGCATGAAATATTATTCTTTTTCTTTTGTACATTTTACACTTACATGTATGTACTTCAAAAATCTGAAATTTTGTACTAGGTTTTAGAATAATTGACAATTCAATGATTTAGTTTTATAAAGCTGATAATGAGAGCTGATTTCACTGAATGCAAAACCGGAGAACCCTGGAACTCTATTAGTTTCTTGTTTAGGCTTCTAGTTTTTAAAAAAGATATTTTAAAGAAAGAAGAATATTTCATTTTACGATTACAATGTATGAACACATGGTCACGTGATGCATTACTGAGATGAGTAATCCATCCTAACCTTCATTTTGTTATATTTTATTTTTAATAAGACGATGATTTTAATAGTAGTAGTGCAACCAAAATATCCAAGGGTTATTAGAATACGTACCAGTACCTAGAGAACGGAACGGCTGAACACGGAAAGTTTTATATTAAATAAAAAAAAACACTTTTGGTTGCATACTGAGAACCATAGAATAAAGATTAGATCTGTTAACATCCACTTCTGTTAAGACTTCTGTTAAGATTTTAGATTAGTTTAAAAAAATAATTTAAGTTCTTGTAAACTTAACTTGTACAATACTTGAATACTTCTCCGTTCCGCGAATAATCTTACTCATGTTCATGTTCCTCTCGGGTCGTACCGGCGTCTCTTACAATTCTTTCACATCAAATATAGAAAGAGTCTGTAACATGTTACCCGGAAAGAAGCATGAACTAAATCCACCTTTAAACGTTTACTCTGGGACTATTAATTAACGATGCAATTACTTTTAATGAATGTTGTGTCTTTTTATCCTAAAAATTGCAGTTATTATATTAATTACAGTTATTATATATTCATAATAACTGTGATCAGCTTTTCATTAAAATTAGTTAATTAATTATATACTAAATAGAAGTCATGAAAGTCGTGTGGTTGGGTGGTCGGAATTTCGAGCCAAGAGACCCCAGTTCGATCCCCTGGTGGCAGGCTCGTACCAATCGGTTTTTCAAAAACGTATGTACGAATTATATCGTTGGCTTGGACATAAAGACGGCGTCGGACCACCTGTCCGTTCACCGATCACCACCTGTGACGTTGTTTCGAAAATATCTTCGGTGGAAAGTGGGTCGAAGGGACTTAATAGTCTAGACTAGAGCTCTGTCTACTCCTGTATTAGGAATTGCGTGAAGATATTTATTTATTTATAGTTATTTAAAAGTTAATACCATAAATAACTATGATACTGCAAATATGAACTACGTAGACTCTGTTGAGGCCATTGAAATGAAAAATAAAACGCTAATTTTAATAAATGTCGGGGAGGTATCACCAAGTTATGATTGTGTAATAAATAAAATTTAATCAGACTATTTAGTGACGATCACAAAATACTGTCGACGCATTTTGCAAACATTGCACAAATAATATAAAAAACATGTTCGCTCATGACGTCAAACGCCGTAGATCACGTTCGCACGCCGCCTGTGATCACGTGCATTGAAAAGCTTCTGGAAGAAAAAAAGTTTATATTAAATTCATGATAAAACTTTGCTCTATATCGCTTTTATGTTTTATGGATACGATTCGAAGAAACAAAGGATTTAGTGCATATCCTACATCAAATATAGTGTTCGGGGGTATAATCTCTGTGTCAAATTTCATTTAAATTCTTTGGGCCGCTTTCCGTAAATACTCAAAATTTTTATATTTATAATCCCAATTGGATGCTATTCATACTCGTATGCTAAATATTAATTTCGTGAAAAGAAAAAATGTATGATGTAATGTACGTAACATTACATCATACATTTTTTATTTCTTAATATTGTAACCATCCAAAAAACTAATTTTATTTTGTCAATTGTTTAAACTAACGTAACGTTTTTGGGTTTTTAACTAAAATCTACATTAAGTATTACGAAACACTTCAGTTTGTTTAATGATTATATAAAAAGTTAAAAACATTAATGGAAAGTTACGAGAAATTAGAATTTGTAATCAAAAACTTTACGGAAAGCATGAAATATGAAACCATATTTGACAAATTGTAATTTACTCACCTTTGTAGGTGGTAGGGGGTCATTGTAGAAGCGTGCTCGTCGCGACCCCTGCCAGCCCTTTTCGGGGCTGCAATTCTACACAGCTGCGCACCCATGCCAACGAGGGTTAGGGCGTCCCCCCAAGGCGACGCACACCAGTTCGTCCCCGTTGGTGTGAAATGCAGCGCGCAAAGCGGCGATGGGGACCGCCACCCGTCACGCACAGCCCGACACGGCGGAAGGTGGAGGACGGAGTGCAGAGTTGGCACGTGGAATGTTAGAGGAGGCATGAGAGATAAGACGAATGAGTTGATTGAAATAATGAAAGAAAGAGAATTAGATGTCGTGTGTTTGTCGGAGTCCAAGCGGAAGGGCAGCGGTACTGAAGAGCTCCCTGGCGGGGCGTTAGCTCTATGGTCCGGAGTCCCGGAGAGCGAGAGCGCCTGCCAGGGAGTGGGGGTGCTGCTGTCGTCTCGGTTGGTCGATGTTATGACTGAATATAAGGTTGTGAACTCGAGACTTCTCTGGGTTCGCTTTAAATTGGGACTGATGAAGTTATTCCTTTTGGCTGTTTATGCGCCGGTGGCTTCGTCGTCCAGAGCTGAGCCGGAGGAGTTTTGGGAGAATGTAAGAGAAGTTCTAGACTTGGTTAGAGGAAACGAAAGACTTGTTGTATGTGGTGATTTGAATGGATGGGTTGGTACCGCTCGGCCAGGGTACGAGTCGGTGCTTGGAATGTTTGGCGATAAAAGGGTTAACGATGCTGGCAAGCTTATACTGGCTGTATGCAAGGAAAAGGGTCTTCTTGTGACAAACACTATGTTTAGTCACAAGAAAATCCATATGTATACTAGAACAAGAGAGAATGAGAGAAGTATGATCGATTTATTCCTGGTGGATGACCGACTGCGAAAACAGGTGATGGATACGCGAGTGTTCCGAGGTGCTGACCTGGGAACGGATCACTATCTAGTGATTACTAGATTTAGGGTCTGTTCGCGGGTTGGCGCCACCGGACGGCGATACCAGAACCACAGTCGGTCGGTAGCATCCGAAGCTGGAAGCTTCAGGAAGCGGACACTAGGAATAAATATCAAGCAAGGGTAGCCGAAAAGCTGGACAGCATTGGTGTCAGGAAAGAATGTGTGGAAGAAATATGGCAGAGCCTTAGAGATGGAATGGTTAGTGCAGCGGAAGACGTGTGTGGAACTGTGAAAAGAGGTAGTAGTAAAACCCTTTTTACTACTACCTCTTTTCACAGTTCCACACACGTCTTCCGCTGCACTAATGGATGCATGGTGGAATGACAAAGTGAAAGAAGCAGTAAATAAGAAGAAGAAAGCATGGTTAGACTACTTGGCCTCTAGTAATGATAAGGATATGAGAGAGAAGAGGAAAGAAAGATATAAGCTCCAGAAAGTTCACACGAAAGCATTGATTGAGGAAGTGCGTGAAAGGAGTAGAATGGAAGCGGACGAAAGGTTGTCGCACAACTTCAAGGAGAACTCCAAACTCTTCTGGAAAGAGTTTGGAAGGACCCGGAGTGGTGCGACAGCCTTAAGAATGAATAAAGTGCTTTCGGGAACCAACGACGTCCTCTCAGAAAAATCGGACGTCATGCAGCGATGGAGCGAATTTTATAGAAAGATGTATGCGTGTGATGATCTCAGTGAGGGATCCGGGGGTGACGCCGTGATTGGTACGCCAGACTCGTCATCAGTATGAAAGAGATTGAATGTGCGATTAGAAGTTTGAAATGTGGTAAGGCTGCGGGACTAGACAGAGTTACTGCTGAAATGGTCAAGTATGGTGGGCCACGCGTCTGGGACAGCTTTCATCTGCTGTGCAATTTGTGCTGGCGAACGGGGGCTGTTCCGGATGATTGGCGATCCGCGGTCATTGTGCCTTTATATAAAGGTAAAGGTTCACATTATGACTGCGGGTGCTATCGGGCGATCAGCTTGACCAGTTTAGCAAGTAAAGTTTACTCGAAGGTTTTGACACGTAGGATGCAAGATAAATCGGAAAGATTTCTATGGGAGGCACAATGCGGATTTAGACCTGGAAGAGGATGCACGTATCAAATGTTTTCTCTCCGCATGATCACAGAGAAGCTTCTGGCTGCTAGCCAGAAGATTTTATGTGCTTTTGTGGATCTTGAGAAAGCATTTGATAAGGTTGTAAGGAAGAAAATGTTGCCGGGGTATGGTGTGGATGGTCGATTGCTAAGGGCTGTGCAGTCACTTTACTGTGACTGTAAAGCCTGTGTGCGGGTAGGGCATGACCTGTCACCCATGTTTAGCGTCCAAACGGGCGTAAAACAGGGTTGTGTCATGTCTTCCTGGCTATTCATACTGTATCTCGACAGCTGCTTACAGAAGCTGAAAGATAGCTGTTTGGGTGTGAAATTGGGTGACATAAAAGTAAATTGTCTGCTTTATGCTGATGATGCAGTGCTTATAGCACCATCAGAGGCAAAACTGCAGGCATTAGTCACGTGTATGAAAGAAGAATGTGAAATTAATGGTCTCCGTTTGAATGCTAATAAAACTAAGGTTCTGGTATTTGAAAGGGACGAAGAAAGAACGAAGTGCGAAATTTGGGTAAATCAGGAATGTCTAGAACAGGTGAATGAAATTGTATACTTGGGGAGTGCGTTTAGCCGGGATGGAAGATGTGATTTAGATGTGGACAGGCGTGTCGCTGCCGGGAACAAAGTCAATGGTGCCCTGACTGCGTTAATCAAAAGGCAAGGCGTTGTGAAAAGTGCACGCCTTGCAATACATAACGCAGTGTTGGTACCGACTTTGTTATATGGCAGCGAAACCTGGGTATGCCAGAAGAAGCATAAAAGCAGGTTGAATGCAGTGGAGATACGATCTCTTCGTAAAATGTGCCGCCTTACCATGGCCGACCGAAAGCGAAACGAAGAGATTCGCAATATGGCAGGTTTGAAAGATGACCTTGTCTCAAACATGGATAAGGGCGTGCTTCGATGGTTTGGGCACGTTGAGCGAATGAGTGAAGACCGAATGGTGAAGAAAATATATAGCGCGAAAGTTAATATTAAAAGGTGTCGAGGTAGACCGAGACTAACGTTCGAAGACCATGTGAGCAAATTGCTCGAAGAGAGGAGGGTCAAGAGTAGTCGGATACCTAGACGTGCATGTATGAAAGAAGAATGTGAAATTAATGGTCTCCGTTTGAATGCTAATAAAACTAAGGTTCTGGTATTTGAAAGGGACGAAGAAAGAACGAAGTGCGAAATTTGGGTAAATCAGGAATGTCTAGAACAGGTGAATGAAATTGTATACTTGGGGAGTGCGTTTAGCCGGGATGGAAGATGTGATTTAGATGTGGACAGGCGTGTCGCTGCCGGGAACAAAGTCAATGGTGCCCTGACTGCGTTAATCAAAAGGCAAGGCGTTGTGAAAAGTGCACGCCTTGCAATACATAACGCAGTGTTGGTACCGACTTTGTTATATGGCAGCGAAACCTGGGTATGCCAGAAGAAGCATAAAAGCAGGTTGAATGCAGTGGAGATACGATCTCTTCGTAAAATGTGCCGCCTTACCATGGCCGACCGAAAGCGAAACGAAGAGATTCGCAATATGGCAGGTTTGAAAGATGACCTTGTCTCAAACATGGATAAGGGCGTGCTTCGATGGTTTGGGCACGTTGAGCGAATGAGTGAAGACCGAATGGTGAAGAAAATATATAGCGCGAAAGTTAATATTAAAAGGTGTCGAGGTAGACCGAGACTAACGTTCGAAGACCATGTGAGCAAATTGCTCGAAGAGAGGAGGGTCAAGAGTAGTCGGATACCTAGACGTGCATGTATGAAGAAGATGATGAATCTGAAAGAAGCGAAAGAAGTATGTAGGGATCGTGACACTTGGCGATCTGTTCTCTCTGGCTACCCCGTCAGGGATTGTGCGTGAAGATAAATAAAAAATAATTAAATATATTTGTAGGTATTTTCGTTCTACTTATGTTCCTATAGCCAATTCCTTCTTTTAAGGGCGACAACGTATCTGGTGCGAATGTGGGATAATGTGGGAAAAGTGGAATAAGGATGCGATGATCACATAAAGAGCGGTTATTATTAAATAATTTTATTTAACGAGAGCTGCATGCAGTTGGCGTCGCTGGAGAAATTCTTTTTTTAAAGAGTGTGGCGCTGGCATATGTTATCTTCATACATTGTTGGGTTGTTGCGTTGTATTTCATTCTTCTTGTGATGAAGATGGGACATGAAGGTAGACAAATAAATTCGCAAGGAGAAACGAATACGGTGAGGATATTAGGAAATATTGGTATATATTGCGGGTTTTGATATTAAAATTAGTAAAAAATAAAAATGATAACGGATTTGCGTCAATGTCCTCACCCGCGTTGAATAAATGGAGATTTCTCAAAGAAATAAATATTTGAGATTAAACGGAGAATATTATTTTTAATATAAGAGACTTAAGAATTAAAAGTAAAACTGGGCGTTTATGTCATTTATTTAAAAGTTTAAGTAGTTATTGATCGCAATACTATCGGGTATGAGATAACCATTAATGGTTTTTACTAAAGCTGCTCTCACCACATTATTTGAACCTGGATAAAGTAGTCATATCTACATAGATTTGCTAATTCTGTAGAATGTAGTATACTGTAAAATTAATCCGTAGTTAAATCAGGCGCATTTCTGTAAGTGGCCGTGACAAAGGCCTTTGTCACGCCTTTGGACTCTGTCATATAAACAAACAAACTAGAATGAACAGGCGAACATTTAAAACAAAAATTACATTTATGCACGTATGCGCTGACTAATGATATTTCTAGCTTTTAATTTTTGACGTATATTTACGTAATTAACCAAATGAGCACGTTGATAATGATCTATTATTATGTAAGTTACATGATCTCTTTTTGGTAACAAAATGGGATGTTGTGCGCCAAAAGGTAATTAGTTAATCGGCCTCCAACACTATGAATCATGAGGAAAGAGATCAATTTTTTAAGCTTCCCTCCGGTAATTTATTATTATCTAAGCGGTTCCATATTTCAGAAAAATTTGTAATCTGTATTGCGCGATTTAAGTTAATATCAGCGGTATTCAAGTCAGATACATTAATTAAAATACTTTTTGGTTGGAGGAGAATGTGTAAAACGGAGTATGTAAACAATAACGCGAAGTAACTTTTTATAGGACGATAGTCTAAGTGACAGTTCACAAAGGGTCGGTACTATTGTTGTAAATTCGGGTAGCTTATCACATTTAGCTGGAACAAAAGGCTTAATAGGCAAAGCGCATACTGGAGAGCAAAGCTTCGAAGGACCTTGCCACCACAAAGTCATGCGAGAGTAACTGTACAGGTGAAAGTCCGCATTATAAGTAATCACTAGGATGTTCCGAACCAGCGACATGGAAACAATATTTAGGACCTACATTTTCGTGACATTTAGCGACACGATTACTAACAAAAATATTCCAGCGGTGCGGAGAAGAATTGATGCAGGATAAAGCTATTTCTATTTCATGCTAAGTTTATTTGTATTTCATAGCGTGCGTTAAATTAATCATAAATTAATCTTGTTAATTTTGACATCAATACGACGGCGCAAAATTCTAGTCTTGCAAGTGATACTATTTTCACGGACAAAACTTTAGATTTTACATTAACTAATCGAATATTCATATTTCTATTAGGGTTCGTCACAGGTAAGTAATTTGCGCTGTCGTAAGCTTTGTGGCTGGCGTCGAAAGGTAACAATATTTATAGTAGAGTGTTCAAAGACTAATAAATGGCGAGGTATTTGAAGCTAACCAAATACTGGCAAAATAGGCCGGTGGCTTACTGTCCCAATCGACACGTTCAAGCCATGGCTCCTTTATTAATAATTTAGCAAAGAGCACAACCGATGCAGCTAAACCAAAACGTCCCATGTGAGACATTGCGTTTAGAACATTCGCGTTCATCTTCATTAATATTAAATATAAAAGTGCCATCAGATGGGTTCCATTTAAACCCTAAATCTTTCAGTGTTGTCGATTTATCGAATCCAACCAGCAAAAGTTTTATTTGAAAGGATTTTTATGTTCTGCATTAACAAGAATCTGCACATACATTTGACTAATATCTGCGGTTACGGCGATTGGAAATAAACGAAAATCAAGTAATATTGAAAATAAATCAGCTTGTAGGATCGGTTCGGCATGTAGAATATCATTAAGGGATATGCCATTATGACATTTTGCGCTTTTACCTAAAACTGGATGAATTTTAGATGAATTTGTATCGTTTTTTAAACCTAAAGGTAACGCGATACAATAGCAACCGGTAGAACCTTGTGAAATATTTGCAGAAAATAAACACATAGTTCCACATCTTACAAACTTAAGAATGTTCGAAAAGAGACTTCTTCAAGTTCCCAAAACTTAGAAAGGGTTTTATCTAACAAATTATTATGACAAATTAAAAATGAAGTAGTATGATTATGTTTATGTGAGCATGAAGTAATGCAATTGCGCAGTGAACTATAATTATTATTATTATTAACGACCGAAACGTTGCCCATAAAAAAACGGTTTCTATAGTGGGTGGCGCAACCTTACCTCCTAATAGTAAGAATGAGAAAAACTGCGCTCCTAATAAAGATTAACCTCACCCGGTCCATACCAGTGTACGAGTATGTCAGCGAGTAGAACATTTACCAAGTGCTATACCACAGATGTGACAACACTGTCAACCTGTCCATTATACAATAAACAACTATTGTAGTGCTTATTTTATATTGAAATCATTATTTTCTGAACTAATCTCTAAATTTGTATAACCCTTAATTGGGCACGATGATAACCGAAGAAGAAATCATAGAGGTTGAAGTATTCGACATGTTGTTTTGGGCGTCGTTAACTGGATTGGTTTTATTATATAATAAAATTCCCAATACAGGGGTAGACAGAGGTCGAGTCTAGACAATTAAGTCCCTTCGACCCACCTTTCACCGAAGATATTTTTCGGGACAACGTGACAGGTGGTGAGCCCATCGCCGCCTTTATGTCCAAGCCAACGATATTCGTACATAAGTTTTTGAAAAACTCATTGGTACGAGCCTACCAACTGGGGATCGAACTCGGGTCTATTGACTCGAAATTCCGACCACCCAACCACTCGGCTATCGTGACTATTCCTATATATTAATATGTTAATTGGTTTAATTGGTTTATATTAATTGGTTTTATTATCATTAGAAGAATTATCGAAATGAAATAGCGTGTTATGATTTTTGTTACAAGTTTTACATTTATTAACAGAATTGCACTTGTATACTGTATTAAGACGTATGCTTGCGATTCACATTAGCGTGGGTGTTAAATGAATTTTTAATGCCAGTTCCGTATATAATCAGCGAAACTATCAAATATAGGTATTTTGTTGTTACGGGAATCCATTTCAAAAGCGTGTACAATGTTTGGTATAATTTTTTTTAAAGCAACATGTGATAAAATATAATCTGCGAGGCATTAATCTTAAGATTTTTTTAATGCGTTAACAGCCGACACATAACTATCCAAAAAATACTAAAAGTTTAGGGCTGTAGTGGGAACGTAAATTTTAAAGTTAATCAACTGATCGATATAAGTTGACGCTAAAGTACGCGTATCTTCAAAACCATAGACTAAAGGGTTCCATAATAATCAATAATTCTCAGGGACATGCCCTGTAATGCCCGCAAGAATACTGTGTGCCTTACCGGTTAATTTTTCTAACAAATAATCGTTACTTAATCGTCGTAAGAAAGGGAACTATTATCATGAATATTCGACTTAAAACTTACCTAAAACAAAGGCCAGTTTCCTGTGTCACCGTCAAATGAAGCGATTTCGATTGGCGGTTACCTAGGTTGAGCGGGTATTGTAGAATTATCTTTTTAAATGCAGATGATGAATCATTTTCGTTACACTATGAAATTACTCGTAAAATATGCGAACGCATGTCTTTAAATTCCGAAATTTTAGAATAGTCTAGTTTGGCTTTGGTATCTAATGTAATGAGTAAAGCATTTTAATTATCAAAAACTGTCCTATATTGAGTACGGATTTCATCTAAAGTTTGAATACTATTAAGATATACTTGTTTATCATTCTTACTTTTAAATGCATGGTGTGTCGTGAATTGAATTTTTCTATGCGTTTATATAATGCGCCTCTTTAGTAGCTGAAGCTGATTGATAAGGTTATTCAGACAAGGTTATTTGGATCTCTTTTTTAGGCGGCATTTGGAATATTAAAACGTACAATGTACATAAAACACAAATGAATAAAAGTGCGGGTAAACTTACCCTGAGAAAAACGATGTGTTAGTCATGAATGACGAATATTAATTGTTGAAAATATACATGTGATATTCGAGCGTCATTAATATATAATAAGAAATATGCGTTACTTCAACGTTTATATAATCGCCCAGTAATAGAATCTTAAATATTGATATAAGGAAAAAATGCATAGGTCAATGTTATAAGAAGAAAATAATTTATAATAAGGATTAAGTAAATAATTTACTGACGAAATTTGTATATGTGTATGGATATATGTATATATTTATATGTTGCATTTATATTATGTATAGCATAGTATATTTTTAAACTTTCGCTATCCAGTAATGGTTGCTTGATGTTAGACCAAGTACGTGACAAAATCGTTTGCCTTTTTCCATTGGATTTCTATGTTAATATGGCGAGTGCATTTTGTAAACAATTACCGTACCGACCATACCGACCGTAGAGGACGTGAATTTCATTAAGTTTACCCCGCTCTCCGTGCCTTGTATACCGAGGTAAAAATACCATCATACTACACGCTACCATATTTGGCTTTTTCAGCCAGTAGAGACAGGGAGTGCATGTGTTATTTCCAAAAGAGTGTCCACCGCCACATACAAGCCTATAATTATAGGCGTGCTGATTATTAGATTTAAATGAAATATCATTTTGAATTGGATGTAAATGGGACATAGTTGTAATCCTTATTCTTTTCGCGTTAATCCGTTTCGTCGTGCGTGTGACTCCAGTCACGATATGATCCGGCTCTTTTATAGACATGACGTAGTACTATTAACGTTAATGCGACATTGTATATTTTTACAATATGTCCGGTATCATTGAACGCTGAAGGCAGTATAATGATCATTAATATTTCAAAGCACGGACGGGACGCTCCGTCATCGATATATAAGATATGTCAGGACTGGGATCGGAACAATATTGTTTTAGGCGGTGATCGGCAGCATTTCTGTCTAGCATCTGATCTAGATTGACCATTTGTTGCCAATTAACTTCCCTTTCCGGATTTAAGATTTCATCATGTACAAGCTGGTAAGGTTTTTATTATTCTTTTGTTACGAACTTTTATTGCTTGACCTGTAGAATTGTACGCTCTTAAAATGTTTGTTGTGTAAAGCACATTGTATCTTCAAAACTCATACCTTCAGTTACACGTTTATATTAAGTAAAAGTATCTATAATAATTAAAACAAAAATTTTCAAAAGCATTATTAAAAACATTATTAAGAAATTTATATTTAAAATGGCTTATTTTGAGAACTTGCCAATTTGAGAATACTGAGAAAGTTGTGTTTCAAGAAATCAATACTTGTAGTTTATTTTGTTTTGTCACTTTGATGCTTTGGGAAAATATCTCCTGCGATTATCCATCCATCATATCTAACGTACATCTGGCTGACACGCATTATTACAACATCCAGAACAGGGGTACTTCAACACAATTTATATATTTTTTAAATAAGTATAAATAAAATATTAATAATTATTTAAAAGGTAAAAGGACAGTAAAAATGGATTCATATTACAGTCGTTTAAGATACATTGTTTCTTATGTACAAAAAACTGCATTCCAAATTTCCTTTGACGAAGTCGCTCGAAAAATTAGTACCTGCGGAACTAAAATTTATATTACATATAATGTAGCTTATATTTTTTTTTATTAATTAGCTACATTGTAAAAAAATGTTATAGGGCAAGGTATTTTTTTTAATTTAAATCTTATATAGAAGTGAAATGACGTTTTGACAGCTACCAGCTGACTAGCAGATCTTCAGCCTTGGAAAGCTAAGGGTTGCGGGTTCGAATTCAGCTAGGCAATGTTTGCCTTTTCTGTGATGAATACTTATACATACATAACACACACTAATATATAATTATATAAAGTGGGAAAAAATCAGAACAGTCAAAAACATAGTCGAACCTACTTTTGCAAAGTTTTATGATCAGAATTATGTATATTATAATATGACCCATTTACACAACAATCCGACACCCACACATAGTCACAAAGGACCACATTTTCTAGATTTCTACCTTATGCAGTATCGGAAAGATGAAGTTTTTAAAGAATATGTATTTGTGACGGCTTTTGTCAAGTATTTTATTTAATGATTTCTTGTATTTACGCGAATACTAAATAAAATACTTATAAAATAAAACGTTTTATTTTAAAAGTATTTTATTTATTTATTACTGTTTAACTTTTACAAACAGCTTTCATCAAACAAGCAGGCTCTTAATAGTGATAATTTACTGGCATTTCTTTTTTGGATTTATCACAGAATATTATAGTGTTACTCCTAGCCAAATGACGTGTTAATGAATGACGTTTAAATCAATTATATAAGAAAGTGTTTAATTTGGAATTGATGAATAGTTCTAGAATTTCTGGAATTGGAGAAAAATTCACTAACCAGTCAACACCAGACAGAAAGTTGGACAGACAGTAGTAGACAGACAGTAAGCTCAGCTTATATCGAGCTTAGAGCCGCTTCAATGAAAAAAAATTAGCCTTCTTTAGACATATTATTAGTGAAATAATTACCAAAGCCTAAGATTTTAACAAACGCGAATTGAATTTTCGAAATCTTAAATAGTTTTCTTTTCAGATGTCGCTATTGTTTGTGGCAGCCTTGTTTCTGGCTGCCGTCACAGCAAAGCCTCAAGTATTGCTAGACACGTACGGGTACTACGCAGCTCCGGCATATGTCGCCTCATACAGCGCGCCCCTGGCCTACACATATCCCTACGCCTACGCGTATTCTTATCCTTTAACCTATTATTAATATAGATGGAGTTGTAATTACGTAATTTTATATAAAATACACAAAAAAGTGTGTAACGGCCAAATTTGGAAACTATTTTTAATCTCTAATACAAATACATGTCTTTAATCTATTTATAGTTTAGACATGCTTACAAAGTGTTACTCTTTTCGAGATGATGGTATGTTGTATTTGTTTATTATGTAACTAAAAGCTATTCTTTGTAGTTATATTTCAGTATTCGAAAATAATTTATTAAAGTTTTGTTTTAAATAATTGTTGTTTCATTGAAGATTAAATAAAAAGAATTGCTCACCCATACGACTTTCGAAAGTATTACATCTTATAAGTGATTTGTATGAGATAATTTAGTCTAAAGTGTTACATAGATCTCTTCATAGTCCAGAAAATTTTGCGGGAAGGAATAGGACAGGAACCGCCGGAATTTCGTGATAATACGCAGACCTAGCTATATACCTAGACCTAGATATATATTATATAAATAAATATATATCTTCAGTTTAGTACGTCTTCTTGTGATGGCAGAAGATAAGAAATGATGGTGTGGTAGAAGGAGTGTTTACTTTACCAAAACAGATTCCGCATGACGTTGGATGCAATCATGCCCGTATAAGCTTTTAGCACGCACATTCGTGTTATCACGAATCATTTAAAGGAGTCCTGCGAAGAAAACGTAGTTTTTATTACTTTCACACATCTTTAGAAGATATTTCACACATCATAAATTCACTTTGTTTATAAAAAAATTGTGCCTTCTTAGCGCTAATTCCACATTCGTATAAAAATCATTGTCAAATAATTTAAGCACTCGACGGTGACGGAATAGATCCAATTAGATCAAACAACTATAAGATCCACGCCCACAAACGTTAAGGATACTAAACCCTTGACGAATGAATCAGCTTGTCTGGTTACAAGCCATAGTTTTAGCCTTCACTTATTATTTTGGTGCAGATGACACACTTAATGACATAACAATCGTGGTATGCATTGAGACTTACGACTTACTTTGATTATCCCACCTCATTTGTATGCTGAACGAGCAAATCAACCATATAAGAGCCGATTGAGTTGATATTTAACACGATATAATTCGTCATATTATAAATTAAATCATGACAGATTTAAATATAAATATAACGTATAGATGCAGTATTTCAAGAAAAAAATTTTTCAGGAAGTTTTGTTGTTGTTTACTTTGCCCTGGTCTTAACTTTGAGATACAGAATCTACGTTCCTTCTCTCTATACTCTATCTTATGCAAAATAATTTTGTGACGCAGGCTATCGTGACTTTTTGGTGGACTTTTGTCCACCAAAAAGTCACGATAGCCAAGAGGTTGAGCTCAGGTGGCGAAAACATCTTCGGTGGAAGTTGGGTCGAAGGGACTTAAATGTCTAGACTAGACCCTGTCTACCCTTTTATTGGGAATTGCGTGAAGATATTATTAATTTATATTTACTTTATTATTAGCTTAACCATGCCAAGAAGGGTTTATTTTTGATAAAATCTTCGATTATCTCTGCCAGAGAACAGATCGCAAAGTGTCATCCTTGCATACCTCTTTATCTTCTTCTATATTCACCTTTTTTTTTTATACACCGATGAGCATCTTGCTTACATCGTCTTCGAAAATTAGACTCTGCCTACTTCAAATTCTTTTATTTCTTCAAATTATTTTATTAACTGTTCTGATATATGTTCTTCACCATTCGGTCACTCATTCGCTTAACATGCCCAAAACATTGACGCACGCCCTTATCAATCACAACTGCATTCACTTGCTTTTATGTTTCTTCGGGCAGACCTAGGTTTCTTCGCAGCCATCTAATAATGACGGTACGTCTTGCCTATTGACAAACGCAGTTAGGGCACCGTAGACTTTGTTCCCGGTAGCCACAGGCTTGACCACATCTAAATCACATTTTCCATCCCGGCTAAAACGCTTCCTAAATATACAATTTCATTTACCTGTTCTAGATATTCCTGATTTACAAATATTTCACACGTTGTTCTCTCTTCGTGGCTTTCAAATATCAAGCCTTAGTTTTATTAAAATTCAAACAGATACCTTTATTTTCATATTTCTCTTTCATACACGTGACTAAAACCTGCAGTTCTGTCTCTGATGATGCAATAATCACTGCGTGATCAGCACACACCAAACAATTTACTTTCATATCACCCAATTTCACAGCTAATTAACTATCCCTCAGCTTATATAAAGGCAAACCAGGAAGACATGACACAACCCTGTTTTACACCGTTCAGTCGTTGAACATGGGTGACAGGTCATGGCCCACCAGCACACAGGCTTTGGTGTCACAATAATGAAAGTGACTGCACAGCCTTTAGCAGTGGGCCATCCACCCTAGCAACAGTTACTTCTTTACTGCCTTATCAAATGTCTTCTCAATATCCACAAAAGTTCAGAAAAATCTTCTGGTTAGCAGCCAAAAGCTTTTCCGCGATCATGCGACATTAACCTAACCATAAACCCTCTCCTAAAACTCCGCAATCGTCACTTTTAAAAAAGTCGAGTATAGTATTAGTAAAATAAATAAATAAATAAAAATAAATATCTTCACGCAATTTCTAATACAGGGGTAGACAGAGGTCAAGTCTAGACAATTAAGTCCCTTTGACCCACCTTCCCGTGGTGAGCCCGTCGCCGCCTTTTATGTCCAATCCAACGATGAAATTCGTACATAAGTTTTTGAAAAACTTATTGGTTACTCTCTACTTACTCCCGACTCGAAATTCCGACCACCACTCGGCTATCGTGACTTATTATAGTATTAGTAATTCAAAAATAATAGTAGTTCCTCATGCACCTCCGGGACCTCTGGCTTAGGTCGCGGCCGATAGGACTGCAGGGGTAGAGGAATGCCGGTATTACTTAAGCCCGATATCTCTCGCCTTTGTCCCCACGTATTAACAATATATATATATATATATATATATATATATATATATATATATATATATATATATATATATATATATATATATATATATATATATATATATATATATATATATATATATATATATATATATATATATATATATATATATATATATATATATATATATATATATAGTTTGTTTTGTAGGTACTTTACATCTACACAATATATTTATGTTTTAATTAGTCATGGATGAATTTATAATATGACGAATTATATCGTGTTCGATATCAACTAAAACGGCTTTCAGATTGTTGTTATGCTCGTTCAGCATACAAAAGTTTTGTAGGTTCACTTGTTTATTTATAAGTGTAGGAGAAACCCTTTTTAGATAAAGTGGTAAACATTTTTAAAAATAAACAGTCTATGTTGCGGGGCGTCTGGTTCTGAGTTAGGTACTGAGTTATATATACAGTAGAAGCAAAATTAATATCTTTAAAAAAATAATTAACGCGATCAAAATTTTAAGAACGTTGTATGATCTTATAAAATAATTTCAAAGAAAACTGCACAGATCTTTCCTTTTCAAGCACTCGCACGGCTACTATACTGATATTTCGCGGTCGGTGTGTCAAATTAAAAGGGAACTACAGCAGTTATAGACACTTTTTTTAATATAGAAAGTAAATTTTCTTTATAAGATCAACTTTATAAAAAGCCAGGAGTCTTTTTTATGTGGATCATGTTTTTTTTTTTGTCGACAAATTTTTTTTTGAAAATTCCTTTACATTTATTTAAAAATCAGCTTTGTCTCGGCAACTTTTTAAAAATAACTTGAATTTGTATCCGATTATATACTTCCATATTGGATTACTAAACTAGGACCGCAAGTTCTAATACTGGCTTATGCCCGTCTCGATCAATATTTTTTTCAAATCAGTAGCTTGTAATTAAATGTAGTACATAAAAGACAGTTAAAGACGCATCCTAGAGGCGAACTTTACTTTGCTAAATCTTTGTATATGTGCAATTAAATAAAATTTAAAATATTTTAGAGGAAGGTGTATGGAAGGCGCGAAGATATTTTTTAAATAAAAGTTAAAGACCGCAAGTACGAAGTTAAAGAGTCAATTTATGGATATTGCGGGTTTAATATTAACGATACCTCTTAATTTCGAAGAATACTATAGGCATGTAAATAATTTTTGCAGTAAACATGTAAACTTAATTATGTACTTAGACTCCGAAATTTATGGAATATTCTTAGAGAAGTAATTCTCATGTGTGACGCATGCTCCAATTATACTCCAACACTACTAAAAGTCTATTTAAGTAGATAAGATTAGTATTATAATACTTTAAGTTATACCCGCAATAAATTACTTACAGAAATAAGAATTTCCGTCTAAAGTTTTTTAAATAACTACAAAGTTTCAATATTTCGGAATATTTATTTGCACGCAGCCTGGCAAAATAATATATATTAAAACCATTTCTTTGTTGTTAATAAGTAAAATTTATTTTAATAACGTTTCTGCGATGGATTGAGTCATAAAATATGTTTACAGAATTGACATTGAAAGTTTAAACAAAATTATACCAAAATACAGATAATACTGTTAGAAACTATAGTATGATTAGCATAACTAATAAATGTTAGGCTAATCTTAATTATTATTCAGAATAATTTTTGCAGATTCTTTTGGTAGAAGAAAATAAACTTTTTATGCAATTAAAAATATGGAAGATAGTTGAAAATGGTGGCACTTTTATCTACTCCAAGAAGAATACGGTTCATAAATAGTAATTATTTCGATCACTCATAGACATAAGAATGATATGGCTTATAAATATCTTCACGCAATTCCCAATATATAATACCCCTGGGTAGACAGAGGTCGAATCTAGACAATTAAGTCGCTTGGATCCACCTTCCTCTGAAGATATTTTCGGGACAACGTGACAGGTGGTGAACCCGTCGCCGTCTTCATGTCCAAGCCAACGATATAATTCGTACATAAGTTTTTGAAAAACCCATTGGTACGAGCCTGCCACCTGGGGATCGAACTCGGGTCTCTCGACTCCAAATTCCGACAACCCCACCACTCGGCTATCATGACTTTATCTCATATATTTTTATGTGGTGAAGCGCGATAAGTGTTTTTTTTTTAATATAGCATTCTTGAATAATATGTTTAAGATGCAAGTAACAATATCGTTACTTGTAAATTAAATATTTAATACAAAGAAAAAAAATAAAAATACTGTTCGATTTCTATAATAAATATACTAACTATTTACCTACATCATAAATTACATTATTTAACTATACTATAGATACAATCTTAAAAGTTATCAGCTACACATTGATATTATGTTTTTATTCGTTAACTATAGACCTAAAATAACCTTTATTTTAACTTTTTATTTATATAAGCGATTTACAATATCTTTGAAACGATTTAAGCGTTTATGCACTGATTGTTTCTCGCACAACACTCACTTGTTTTTATATCGAGTATTAACGATAAAATCCAAATAGCAGAAGTAATTATGTTTAAGCCACTTCCACTTCCGAATCGGAGTCATCGGAGTAGTTTCTGACAGGTTGTGGTTGCGCTTGCAGGTTATTCGGAGAGTGTGGGGAGCGATCAGGTTGCGACCTTGGAAGCAGAGGTGCTCGGCCGCATCCACGTTCCTCCTGCAGCTTACGCAGCCTCTCCTGTTCTTCTCGTTTCTGTTTTCGCCATTTTGCTCTGCGATTTTTGAACCAAACCTAGAAAAAAATGTATTGTAGTAATTTTAGTTTCAGTTCCAGATTTAAAAGTAATAAAATACGTATTTCTTCACGCCATTCCCAATACAGGGGTAGACAAAGATCTGGACAATTAGGTCCTTTCGACCCTCTTTCCAACAATGATATTTTTTTGGGACAGCGACACAGGTGATGTGCTCGTCGCTGTCTTTATTTCCAAGCCAACAATATAAATCGTACATAAGTTTTGGAAACAACCATTGGTACGAGCCTTTGGGATCGAAATCGGGTCTCTTGACTCGATTTCCGATCGTCCAAACATTCGGCTATCGTAACTATTCATAGTGAATAGTAGTCGTACGGTCGCGAAATAATCGTTCATAAAAGTTTCAAATTATTTGTTAATAATTGTTCTCAATGAAATATTTTTTCTCCTTCTCTCTTTTCCCCAATTAGGATTTTATAAGTAGTCAACACTCCTGCAGCGTATGACTTGTAAAAATATAACTTAAACAATTGAATGAACTCTTTGAATTATAGTCAATACAATCGCTTCTTAAATTTCCTAGTCATAAGAGCGCTTCATATTCAGTTTCATTCTTTGTTCATGCAGTAAAATTGTGGTATTATTATTATATACATGAATATTAATGTTATGTGTATTTTATATGCATATGCACGTATCTTATTATTATAATTAATTGGGTCTGTATGTATTTAGACACACACACACACACACACACACATATATATATATATATATATATATATATATATATACATATATATATATATATATATATATATATATATATATATATATATATATATATATATATATATATATATATATATATATATATATATATATATATATATATATATATATATATATATATATATATATATATATATATATATATATATATATATATATATATATATATATGTATTTGTGTGTGAGTGGTGGTGTGCTAATAGTACTTTCTTATAGAGAATGTAACTTTTAGAATATCACTACTACTATACTAATATCACTACTACTATAATATAATGTGCATTATTAATAATATTAAATTATTATTTTATTTATTTCTGCATTATTATTTTGACCGATTTCTGGAATGCACGATGCGGCAGTAGGTACGAGTATTCCCGAAATTTTGGAAAGGCGTTTTTGGTAGGAGTTCATACACCAATGGCCATAAAAATGTATTGATTGTGACAATTTTAGATAAATCTGCATTATATTTACTTATTCTTTTACCCAAATGTTTTCACAGAGGATAACAAAGCTGTTTAAAATTTCCAAACATATTTCTTAACTGTTTAGTCGTATGCACGATGTCAGTTGTAATGTATGTTTTAATATTTCAAAAGATTTTTGAAATTTCGACGTTTCTAATTCCGATAAACTATTTCTATTGGTATTACAATAAAAGCATTACACAGCTTGTTATCCGCTGACAATTGACCGCTCCACATTTATAGGCTACCGAACGAAATAAAAAAAAATATGTTTGAAAAATTTGTTGTGTATCATACGTTTAATTGCAATAGCTTTAGTGTTCAAAGAGCATAAGAAATAAAAAAAATCTATCAATGGTACTTCTGGGTATGTGTGGCTCTAGTTGGAGGTTTCCACTCGACTGGGTGTACACAAGTGTCGACAGGGACGTTCCCAAGCTGCGGGTGGTCGCCATTGTGTCTGGCATGGTCATAACACTGGCGGCAGCCTTTCCTACTCGGTCACAACAGCTCATTCATAACGTTTGCATTATACTTCATACACACGTACACAAGTGTTCCTGTATAGCCGATGTGCATTATTACATTTATAAGCTAGTCAATTAATTAATGTTTTTCACAAATTTTTCAATCAAACACTCAAAAATGGGCGAATTTGCTTTAATGAAGGTTAAAATAAGTAACAAGCGAATTCTTTGAGAATGCCTTGTTTTGAGGCGAAACACGTGTCGCGTTTTCGGTATATGTTACCTGGTTTGATGGGAGGGTGGTGCACTTCTTTTCTTCAGACCAGGTAACATATACCTATATTTATATTTGCATGCGAAATGGTGCGAGGTAATTATTAAATAACAAGGTTAAAATAATTTATAATTTATGGGTGCGATTGTTCCTTCTTGGTCAAACTTTATCTAATTATAATTCAATGTTGCACACTCGGACGAGTTATCTTTTAAGTCGGCAGTAAGTTTAGTTTAAAGTCGGTTAAGAATAGATATTAAAATAATGTATACTTGTATGTATAAATATAATTGAACCCACTTCAAACAGCACATTGAAAGCAAAGAATAATTTTCTAAGCTAAATTTGTTACTTATCAAAAAAAATATTCTTATAAGGTCTCGAATACCTAGCCGTGCTTGTATGAAGAAAACGATGACTTTAAAAAAACCAAGAGGTATTCAAGGATTCAAGGTATTCAAGGACACTTGGTGACTTTCTGGCTAACCCGTCATGGACTAAGCATGAAGTTATAATAATGATAATAAAATAATTACATTTATTTGAGATAGGCTATAGTAGGGCCTATTAGTAATATGTAACATATGTAACATATATAGTTAAGGAAGAAACTTTTTGTTTAAGGAGGCCGTTAATTTAAATAAAAATAGTTTTTTATCCGATTGCAGAATTTAACTTAATAAGTATTTATTTCATTATATTTTATTACAAAAAACCTAAAATTTGTCTCAATGAAAGTTTAACTCAATGAAAGAAACCGTATAAGTGCGAAGTTTGAATCGCTCTCGGCCATATTACAAATACTGCGAGAAATGTTCATTTTATCAGCATTTTTAAATTATTAAAAATTTCCTGACATATTATTAATTAAATAATTGAAAACGGCTAAACTAACGTTTAAACAATCGGTGTAGTCCGGTGTACTTATAGTTTTGTCGTATGTTCTTAGTCAGGGTGAGTGGGATGAGTTCACGGTTGCGCGACGGCGAATTATTTTATTATCAGTAATTTTGTTAAGTGTTAAGTATACATAAGAGATGAAATTAATATATGGCCGTGGTATCGGCTTAAGAATAGGCCACCCCTATTCCACTCGAGGAGAGTAAATCATTGGCTACCAACGAGGTAATCATAGCGAAAACAATAACAAATCAAAAGAAGCAGACCAGCACCTGCGTTTTAGGTGCAAGTGGTCTGATACCGCGATCTCCAATCCTTTTTTTTATTGCATACTTTCCTGCGGCAGAGGCCTTAGTCCAGTAGCAGGCGTTTGTACATAGGGAAGTTGTATGTGAATGAATTAATGATTATCGAATATTCTTTTAAATCATTTTTTAATATTTTATTAATGACGTGTAATCTATAAAATATGTTATGGAAACTACTAAGAACGACGACCAAAGAGTCCAGTTGTTATTGACCCTGCCTTTGATGCTAATGGAGGCAGGCACCATCCCGCGGGGGACACAATGTGAAAAAATGTTTGATGACTGAATGCTTGTACTCCTATCGTAGATGTTTATATACGTATGTGTAAATAAGTAGGTATGTGTACATTAGTATGTAAGTGCCTATATTGTACCGAAGACTTGATCTAATATGGCGATCGACTCATCTCTCACGTTGTCTTCGGTAAAAGGTATATCAGAAGATCTAGATCTTTCTAGGAACTTTATTTGGAAATTGCATGAAGATAAAAAAATTGATGTGTACGATTCACACACGATAGAAGTGAAACTTCAGTAAATCAACAAAAGAATGAGATGAATACATATAATTTAAACTTAATTTAACTTAAATTATAACAAGAGTAGAATACTTACAAAGTTTATTTATAAAATAGTATGTATATTCCTGTCTTATGCTTTTATTTTATTCATTAAAAGAATGAGACAGAAATGTATTTGTGTCTCTTACCTGTCACTTTTTCCGTTGCATCCGGTTTCAAATCACAACGATAAATAACACATTCGTATGAATGCATGTACGGTAACTTACACACATAATTATTGGCCTTGAAAATATATTGCAGACTTGGTCGTAAAGAGTAGTAGTAGACTTAAATGTCTACTGTTTATGCATGTATTAAGAATTTGGGTGAAAATAAAAGTAAAACTTCTAGTTTTATGTAAAAAATTCTTCTATGTTAGGTACATATGTAAGTAGCGATCTGTATTCCTGTAACGGGGTAGCCGTTAGGGATTGTGCGTGAAGATAAGTAAAAAAAAAATCTTCACGCCATTCCCATACAGGAGTGAACAGAGGTCCCTACTATAAAGTTTTTTCGACCCACCTTCCACCGAAGACATTTTTGGGACAACATGACTTGTGGTGAGCCCGTTCCGTCTTTTTGTCCAATCCAACGATATAAATCTAACATAAGTTTTGAAAAAACCCATTGATACGAGCATTGGGCATCGAACTCGGGTTTAATGACTCGAATACCGATCACCTAACCACTTTTTGTGTTTGGTTATCGTGACTGTAAGTAAGTGAGTATGTCAGTAAGTGTTGTGTAATTAAAACAAACCAGAAAATAAATTTACTTTAAAATTTATTTCCTTTTCCATGTACACATAGTTGGTAACAAACTTGGACTTTAAGAATAAATAAACAAATAATAAATATCTTCACGCAATTCTCAATACAGGGGTTGACAGAGGTCTAGTCTAGACAATTAAGTCCCTTCGACCCACCTTCCACCGAAGATAATTTCGGGACAACGTGACAGGTGGTGAACCCGTCGCCGTCTTTATGTCCAAGCCTACGATTTAATTCGTACATAAGTTTTTTTGAAAAACCCATTGATACGAGCCTGCCAACTGGGGCTACAACTACTACAACTGCCAATTCCGACTTCCCAATCACTCGGCTATCGTGAATATAGAATTTTTTTATCGTGAGTTTAAGAATACGAATTCATATAAATACTGTTAAAAACATTTTTGTTAACACGGCCACTAATTAAAAAAGTTTGGCCAGAAACATGCCGGTGTATGTTGAAACTGTATTTCAAAGTGAATACAAAAACTATGTTACAGTATTCGTTTCACTTAAATAATAATTTATTATTATGGTGACTGAGTATTAAAATTAAATCGTTAACGATAGGGCTTTTGTCGAAGTTAATTGCATTACAAGAGCCGACCAGTGGCATGACAATAGCCCTATTAACTTTCGTACGGGAGTAGGGGTTTTCGCACAACGCCCGCTCATTCGTGGCCACTCGAGCGGGAAATATGGACGCTGCCACCGGCAGACTTCAAGTCGACTTCTGGCTCCTTCTGCACGGTGCTGCTTCCAAATTGATTTGTCGTTGCCAAAGAGGAGATTAACTCGCTCTTTTGTGCGTCGATGATTGTGTTCGGTTTAACTCGTTTGTTGTTTTCATTGACAAGTCGGTTTTATTGTGTTTCGCGTGCGATATTTCATTGGTTTCTCGTACGTACGGTTAGGGGGTGTTAATCTTTAATAAGTTATGTAAATATTATTAGTATAATAATGTAAATAAAAATAATAACTACAATGCAATTCCTTTTCAATGATACGGGCGGCATTCGAACCCACTGTCTTTGTCATGCTGTGGCAAAGATATAGGTAGCGGGTTCAATCCCGTCCGTGTCTGTTGAAATTTTAAAAATTGTACTCTTCGGAGGTATTAGACTTACAACAGCCACGGGAAGAATGTTGGTGGTATATTCTTATCCCGATACCATACAGCAGAGTAATTTTAAGTTATAATAATGACTAATAAACGTAACCTAGGCAGAACCAGATACTGCTGCAGACAGAACGCGGAAAAACCAATTCGAAAAATACCAGATCAAAAAACAGACCGGTCCTTCAGCGTCTAAGATGCATTGTATCAGTAAGTACTACAATCGCCTATCCTCTTGCAGATAGCGGCGATTTTGGCAATCCCTTCCTCACGGAAGATGCCCAAGTCCAAGGCCATATTTACGGACCTTTATAATAAGGTTAAAAAAAATTCCACATCTCTTAAGTGAGGCTAGTTTGTATAAAATTTTTCAAATTATATAAGTTGTAATAATTAAAACGAAATATTTCATCGGCGAAGTCAGAAAAGTGGTTACAAAGATTACATACATACATAACGGCCTGTTAAGGTCCACTGCAGGCCATAGGCCTCTCCCATAGGGAGGATTTGCCATAATCGCCACGCTTGGCAAGTGGATTGGCGATCGCAATTCCAGACCAATCCGCCAGACCTCAGACGCTGCTACCCATCTGCGGTCTAATTATTTCGGTCTGATATTTTTAGAGATGGTTATCCCGCCATCTATCGGTTGCCGTAACGTTATTCAAGGTTATTTCCCTTAGTCGCCTCTTACGACACCCACGGGAAGAAACGCAGTGGCAATATTCTTATGCCGTCACCACACGGCTGGTGTGGTTTCAAAGATTAGCGGGGCTAAATTAGAGAATTTGTATTGTATATCAAAGATTAGCGAGGATAAATTAGACAATTTATATTGTACATTGTATTATATTACTTGAATTGAATTTGTTTTATATTACATGTTTTTTTTTATTTATTACATGTGCTTACGAAACTATTTTTTGTTTTTAACAGATATGTATGAGAACGTGATTTTAAATTCAGATTTCTGTTTTAATATGCCCAATACAGAGTTAGTGCTCTATTGTATTAATGTCACAGCGTTGGAAACACCCAAATTCTATTCAAACCGTAACCTTTAGTGTTCCTATTCCATGCATACATAATTTTGGACTTTGTAATAAGCGCCGAAGACAAACATTAACTTGTTAAAAAGCTTAACCAAGTACGTTGTAAATTGATGAGGTAAGTTGGGGTCGCTCAACTACTTAACAATCGCTAAACTGGTTAAGTTGATTTTTAAATTAACTTAGAGTATATGTAACGAATAGATATGCTTACTAAAGTTATTACGGTAATGTGTAATAAATGTTCTGTTTTAATTTTAGGATGTACCTATGTTTGTTTATAAGAACGTATGAAAACTTAATTGTAATAGATGCGTTATTAGATAACAGATAGCGTCAAATTTAATTTAAATAGTAAGCGCAAAAGTTTCAAGAAATGAGGAGTGATTTACATCATTTAGTTTTTCTAGTAATAAAATAACAAATAAAAACAAATATCTTCACGCAATAAATACAGGGGCAGACATAGGTCTAGGTAGAATATCTTTTATAATAAATTTTAATTTTCTTTTAACAGTTTTTAAAGATTTATAATTAAATTCTGTGGTGAGATTACTGTTCAAAAATACACCAACACCTTTCTTCTCGTGTATGTTGTAATAGGCGCTTATAAAAATCCCTAAAATGCCATTGGCGACTGATTGATAGCGAAATAACCTCTAACCTCTAATATTGCATGACCAAAATTCAGCGACCCGAGAAGGGTAGCGACGGGTGCTTTGTACTGCGACCACCTATCCATAACATTTCTTCGTATAGTTTTTTTTAAATATCTTCACGCAATTCCCAATACAGGGGCAGACAGAGGTCTAGTCTAGACAATTAAGTCCCTTTTACCCACCTTCCACCGAAGGTATTTTCGGGACAACGTGACAGGTGGTGAGCCCGTCGCCATCTTTGTGTCCATGCCAACGAGAAGTTTTTGAAAAACCCATTGGTACGAGCCTGCCACCTGGGGATCGAACTCGGGTCTCCTACTCTACGGGAGACTAATTTTCGAAGCAATGTGGTCAAATTGGTGTAGGGTCTAGTGTATTCGGATACCAAGATGTTTATGAAGAAAATGATGAATTCGAAAGACTACCCCATCAAGGACTAATGGTGAAGATGTATTATTATAATAATAATAAAACATCTTCACAATAGTGGTTTACCTATTGACAAAGTATTTATTTCTCCATTTGAATAAGGTTTATTATTACATTAGAATAATCAGTCATAGTGTTAACTAGCTACACCCCGCAACTTTGCCTGCGATTAAACACTTAATGCGCAACTTCATTTGCATTTCTATTTCTTTATAATTATGTTTAAAAATTTAATTTTTAATGGAAATAAGAAAAGAAAACGGCTAAAAGCACTATAATGTAACGACAAATACCTAAAAGTAAAACAAATTTGACCGTCCTACGTGTAATTAGGAAAGGATATAGTCTCTTCCACTTATGCTATGTGGGAAGATAACAGCTGATGTAGTTAGGGGCGGAACCACGCGCCCCCGGCTACGTGCACCACGCCTCGACGCCTGTTGCCTACACAGGTGCAGTAAGAGATATTAGCTTAAAGTTCGGATATTAATAAATGTCACCATGATTTTACATCGTCTCTTATGCTCAAATATTTTATTTAAGTTACATTTTTAATTAGTTCTTAGTTTTTCTGTTGAAAACGAGATTTAATCATTTTTTTTTAGTGAAAGGTAAAGAAACAATTTAACCAGACATATTACAAGTTACTTATGGACATAATTTACATGATTCATATTAAAAATAATCCTTAACAGATGTGTCATTGCAAAACTTCTAAAATACAGCTTCTTATGTTGTGAATCAGATTAGTTTATCTAAAGCGCCATCTATTTACACTCGTGAACACATAAGCAAAACTTAACCATGAACAGTGTTGTTATCGACTAAACGATAAGAAAAAGATCTTTAACCGATTTTAACAAAAATGTTTATATGTGCAACTAAGTCTAACGTAAGACATGTTTTAATATCGATTAATTAATAATAAACGTAACCCAGACGGAGCCCAGGACTATGACCAGTCTTCAATAAAATCTGCGACGTTTTTCGTTTATTTCCTTACAAATGATTACGCTCATATTACGAAATTTCGAGTCGAGTGACCCGAGTTAGATCCCCAGGTGGCAGGCTCGTACCAATGGGGTTTTCAAAAACTTATGTACGAATTACATCGTTGGCTTGGACATAAAGGCAGCGACGGGTTCACCACCTGTCACGTTGTCCCGAAAATATCTTCGGTGGAAGGTGGGTAGAAGGGACTTAATTGTCTAGACTAGACCTCTGTCTACCCCTGTATTGGGAATTGCATGAAGATATTTATTTATTTAGTTATTGATTTATAATGTATTTAATACTTATAATATAATACAGTAGATCTTATACGATATAATATGTCTTCTACAATGTGTATAAAAATAATGATTTTGTGTTCACAACTTTATTTGTTTTGTAATAATAATAATAATAAATATCTTCACGCAATTCCCAATACAGGGGTAGACAGAGGTCCAGTCTAGACAATTAAGTCCCTTTGACCCACCTTCCACCGAAGATATTTTCGGGACAACGTGGCAGGTGGTGAGCCCGTCGCCGCCTTTTATGTCCAAGCCAACGATGAAATTCGTACATAAGTTTTTGAAAAACTCATTGGTACTGCCACCTGGGGATCGAACTCGGGTCTCTCGACTCGAAATTCCGACCACCCAACAACTCGGCTATCGTGACTTTGTTATTTGTTTTGTGTTAGCGAAAGTTCACAGCTTCACTTACATACTTATAACTTAACATATTTACAACACTTAAGGACGAGCAATCGGTATAATGGGAAGTGATTGCTAACTACAATATATTCTTGCAACATGATACAGGCAGTTGGTACATTGCGCCTACCTTAAAGAAATTAATTTGCAAAGGGAAAGGAAAAGAACGAACATAGGACTAATACAAGATGCGATTATTTCACGACGGTATTCTACAAGGTCCTAGTTATGCACACTCTTGCTATTACTGCAGCTACTTTCAAGTACATGAGGAGCTACCGAGACTCGCGTTACACCTGCGTCTTCCTGTACAAGTACAGATTGCTAACACCCAAGCCTAGTGGATTTTGCCACGTGAAAATTTGTATTAGAGTTTAAAGTATCACTTGCTACTTATTCATGTAGTAGAGAAAATAGTACACATTTATTGATACTAAAAATGTTTTACTCTACTACATATTATGGTATTGCCTATTTAGTGACAAAATTTTATAATGGAGCTGCTGCTTACTTTTTACCGGAGTGTTTCGCGCGTACGTGTCCTAGTTATGTGGAGCGATGTCAAGCACACAAGCTGGCCGAATAAAATATGACTAACGATTTCTTTACCACAAAACATTTTACAGAGATTGATTGCAATGTTCTGTAAAGTCTTAGAAAAAATTATAAGAATTTTGCAGAAATTTCAGAACCGTGAAATGTCAATACAAATTAACATAACTCCTTAATAATGATTATTATTAACAATTGTTATTAACGATTAAAATAGAAAAATACAATCTATATAAGGTTTTAGAAATTAGTCAAACGACGTCGGAGCTTCGTACTCAGTAAAAAGTGGAACCTAGTGATATATTGAGTATTACATGATGAATTGGATCCGCAAGGGCAAACAGCAGGGCGTGTGAACTACGCCGCGTCGTGCACAGGGGTCGACGGCGGCGAGGCGGCGGCGACGCGGTAGCGAGGCGGCGGCGGACCCGAACTTATTGTAATAATGTTGTTAGAACAAACACCACCCCCTCGGCCTTGTTTGAGATTACAATTACGGTTTTAGCGAACTGATTTATTAATGGACCGTCTGATCCGCCTTTGATTCTTTAACGTCGATTTAATTTGCATTCGAAATTTATTTTCACCTCAACCAAACTTTTTATTTGATCTTTGTGCGTATTTGACACTTGGCGATCTAGAATTTCATATTCTAGTTTCCTGAAGACTTAGAATTTAATTAAAATTCATAAAATACATCTTGTTTCTTTTTTTGAATTACACATTTTGTAATTGTTAATAAATGTGAGTTAATTACTTAAATGTAGGTGGTATATGAATATATGCATTAAATTTTTTCTCTCTAAATTTTTCTTACTATAATTACTATTATAAATATGGGATTATATTATGAGTTCAATGGATGTGGAAATTAAATTTAAGCCTTATCTATCTTAGTAAATTTTATAATGTTAAGCAATATCTGTATACCCAATATTGGTCAGTAATTTAAATTAGTTTTCGAGATGATGATCCATGTAGAAGTACAATATTAGATCGTTTAAAGTAATATTCTCACTAATTACATAAAATTTAATACTTAGATCATTATTTTTAAATCTCGAACTTAAGTCGCATCAAAGCTAACGCATCTGACGTATTCCGACGCCCATTAGCGCCGTAATGCATTAGTCAATATTAAAGATGCCATCCGCGAGTATAATTCCACAAAGGGCTCTTCAAATCACACCCATCGCTTTTCGCTAAATGTCAAAACATAATACTCTCTTTCGGCCGGAGGCTGAAAATGTAACCCCCTAGTGTCTGTCACTTCGTATCAATTACCGCACGCAAACACCCATGCTGACTTGTTCCTATAAAGTCCTATCTGCTCACAATGCGTCAGGCGAATCGAAATTCAATTGTCAAAAGATTGCTTTAATAGTAGGTACCTTAAATTTCAGTTATTTCACAAACGTAATATATCACAAGTATGATAGAAAAAAATAAATCTTATTTAAACGTCGTTAAGCATCAAATTTGATGGGATGCTTTAGCTCGAAGGGGGCTCCCGAGGGTCGTTTTGCAAACATTCGCTCCCCTAAACGTTATACTTTGAAAACAATAATTTGTATTGCGTATCGAACGCGTCTATAAATAATAGAGTGATACTCCACTCGGGGACCGATGTGGCCAGAAATGGGATATTACTTTATCTGTGTTTAGAATGGGTTGATACAATAATAAAGCAAATTTTAAAACATTAGCCATTGCGCGTATAATAATGCTCTAAATCAAATGAAATTTGAGCGCTACTATAGCGTAGTAAAGGTAAAACATTTGGCGAGAATTGTTGAAAACATAAAAATGATAAGCAATAAATGTGATGGAAATACACTATTTTTAAAACATGTTTTTTATTTTAAACGCATTTATAAACTGTTAATAGTTGTCATTAGTATATATTTTAGACTAGCTATTATGAATCATAACTAATGGAAGTGGATATAAATTCCTTGTGTAAATCAAGACAATATATAAATAAGAGCAGGAAACATAATTATATAATAAAACTTCACAACTATTATTCTTTTTTTGTTCTGGTCACTATATATATCTGTAAATTACAGTTATCTAATGTATTAATGTTATAATAATAATTAGTATATATATTATTATATAATTAATATATAATATTAGTATGTATATTGGGGTCATTGTAGAAGCGTGCTCGTCGCGACTCCTGCCAGCCCTTTTCAGGACTGCAATTCTACTCAGCTGCGCACCCATGCCAACGATGGTTAGGGCGTCCCGCCAAGGCGACGCACACCAGCTCGCAAAGCGGCGATGGGGACCGCCACCCGTCACTCACAGCCCCACACGGCGGAATGTTAGATAAGGTACAAGTGATATGACGAATGAGTTGATGGAAATAATAAAAGAAAGAGAATTAGATGTTGTGTGTTTGTCGGAGACCAAACGGAAGGGCAGTGGTACTGAAGAGCTCTCTGGCGGAGCGTTAGCTCTATGGTCCGGAGTCCCGGAGAGCTAGAGCGCCTGCTGCGCCTGGAAGTGGAGGTGCTGCTGACGTCTCGGTTGGTCGATGTTATAACTGAATATTGTGAACTCAAGACTTCTATGGGTTCGCTTTAAATTGGGACTGACGAAGTTATTCCTTTTGGCTGTTTATGCGCCGGTACCGTCGTCTTCCAGGGCTGAGCTGGAGGAGTTTTGGAAGGATGTAAGAGAAGTTCTAGATTTGGTTAGAGGAAACTTAAAAATTGATGTATGTGGTAATTTGACTGGGGAGTAGGCCAGGGTACGAGTCGGTGCATGGAATGTTTGGTGATAAAATGGTTAACGATGCTGGCAAGCTTCGTTAACCATCCGCATCGGCTTGTATAGCCATGTAACCGGGTCATTGATGATGCTGGCAAGCTTATACTGGCTGTATGCAAGAAAAAGGGGTCTCCTTGTGACAAACACTATGTTTAGTCATAAGAAAATCCATATGTATACTCTAGAAAGAGAGAATGAGAGAAGTATGATCGATTTATTCCTGGTGGGTGACCGACTGCGAAAACAGGTGATGGATACGCGAGTGTTCAGGGGTGCTGACCTGGGAAAGCATCACTATCTAGTGGTTACTAGATTTAGGAGTCTGGTCGCAGGTTGGCGCTACCGGACGGCGATACCAGAACCACAGAATGTCGGTAGCATCCGAAGCTGGAAGCTTCAGGAAGCGGACACTAGGGATAAATATCAAGTTAGGGTAGCCGAAAAGCTTGACATCATCGATGTCAGGAAAGAATGTGTGGAAGAAATATGGCAGAGCCTATGGATGGAATGGTTAGTGCAGTGGAAGACGTGTGTGGAACTGTGAAAAAGGTAGTAGTAAGTAAGTAGCATGGTGGAATGACGAAGTGAAAGAAGCAGTAAATAAGAAGAAGAAAGCATGGTTACTACTTGGCCTCTAGTAATGATAAAGATATGATAGAGAAGATGAAAGAAAGATATAAGCTGCATAAATTTCACACGAAATTGAGGAATTGCGTGAAAGGTCTAGAATGGAAGCGGACGAAAGGTTGTCGCACAACTTCAAGGAGAACTCCAAACTCTTCTGGAAAAATATTGGAAGGACCCGGAGTGGTGCGATAGCCTTAAGAATGAACAAAGTGCTTTCGAGAACTAATGACGTCCTCTCAGTCTGTCTGTCTGGGACCGCTTTCATCTGCTGTGCAATTTGTGCTGACGGACGGTGGATGTTCCGGATGATTGGCAATCTGCGGTCATTGTGCCTTTATATAAAGGTAAAGGTTCACATTATGACTGCAGGTGCTATCGGGCGATCAGCTTGACCAGTTCAGCAAGTAAAGTTCACTCAAAGGTTTTGACACGTAGGGTGCAAGAGAAATCGGAAAAATTTCTATGGGAGGCACAATGCGGATTTAGACCTGGAAGAGAATGCAAGGATCAAATGTTTTCTCTCCGCATGATCACGACAAACTTCTGGCTGTTAACCAGAAGATTTTCTGTGCTTTTCCTGATCTTCAGAAAGCATTTGATAAGGTTGTAAGGAAGGAAATGTGGGAACTATTGCCGGGGTATGGTGTGGATAGTCGATTGCTAAGGGCAGTGCAGTCACTTTGTTCTGACTGTAAAACCTGTGTGCGTGTTTAGCATTCCTCTATCACCTGTTTTCGCAGTCGGTCATCCACCAGGAATAAATCGATCATACTTCTCTCATTCTCTCTTTCTCTAGTATACATATGGATTCTATTGTGACTTAACATAGTGTTTGTACCAAGAAGACCCTTTTCCTTCCATACAGCCAGTATGAGCTTGCCAGCATCGTTAACCCTTTTATCACCAAACATTCCAAGCATCGACTACCCTGGTCGAGCGGTACCAAGCCACCCATTCAAATCACCACATTCTTTCGATTCAATTAATATTTATAATATTTCAATTAATATTGTGATTATAATTGTCTTATTCATTATAATATAATTAAATATTATCTTATTAAAAAAAGATTATGTTAAAACTATATGAGAAAATGTAATAAGTACAAAAGACACAGTGCTTCAGTTTTAGACTTACTTAATTTTTACAATTTTTAGTCCATCTAATACCAACTAAATTGTAAATGTTATTAGAACTCTAACTTGAGGCCAAATAGGCTGTCGGGTCGCTGTCGGAGTTAGAGTTCTAATAACATTTACTACAACTTCGCTTTCGAAGCGAAGGGTTGCAGGTTTAGTCCTGCAAGAAGGAGATATGAATGAGTATTCAAGAATTCCACTAGAATCAGCATTCAAGTCATGGATGTTTATAGGAATATAAAAATATTTATCTATTTAAATAATAATATATCTGTTTAAGAGTTATTGTACCATTCGCTTGGGTACTAAAACGGCGGTTGATTCACCAAAAGTCACGTTGTCTTAATAAGCTTTGCTGAAAGGTAGGCTGAAAAGACTTAATTATCTCCAGGTCTGTGTCTACCCCGGTTCTGGAAAAGTATGTAAAGATTAAAATATAAGAGTCTACCAAAAGTATGTATGTTCAGTAAATACCCAAAATATTTGACCACAATACCGAAGATCTAATAGTAAAGATAGAAGAGATGAGCAGTGTCGCCCGTCTTTGTCCAGGCTCAGATATCGTATAGATTTCGTTTTACTATAATAAAAACTGAAGCCCGACTGTTAAAATTTCTTAAAAACAGTGATGGTACAAGCCATCGGTACTCCACTTGCCATACTTGATGCTGAGACAATACTCTCCATAAGGAAAAGATACATCCAACAGTTATTACCTAGCTAATGCGCTCGATGGTATAAATAAAAAGTTAACTACAAACATAAATACAAACGTTCCGTTTCGTGAAATATACCTTTATAAACTTTAAGACAGATTGTTAAATGCGTTCATTTAATTAAAATAATCAAAGTGGTGCATGGGCCGTGAAACGGAACAGAGTTCAAGTCTTTGATCACTTAATGCCGGCTCGCTGCTTCCGAACCGTTGCTTCCCAACACGGAAGCAAAGGACAAAATGGCGCCGCTTTATTACTTAGTAACACATTGCGAGCGAAACTCTTTTATTATACCTGTCAGTAAGGCTGATGTCCCACTGTTTAAAAAATTATGGTGTATATGTTCAAAAGCTATATGTACCTATGTACTGAACATTTTCAAAGGATTCTAATAGAAACCGTTAAATATTTTAACAGAAAATAATGATTGAAAAATATTTAAAATATCCAAAATAAAAAGGGATGATAATAATTTTTGTATCTGAAATGCGTACCAAACCGAACCAACTTAAAAATATCCAACGAAATATTGAAATGTACCGTTATTTGCAGAAGACAATTCCATTAGTTTTACGTTTAAATTATGTAATGTTTGTATGTTCTAAAAAACGGTAGGGAGTAAAACGTATTAATTTATAAACAAAATAGAATAAGGACTGGACCGGCGACATTAACTATTTTTTCTACCATTTAGGTCACATTTAGTACTGACTTTAGCTTGGCAACAGTGTATAAAACCCTAAGTCAAATAGGAGGAAGGGGGCTGCAGAATGAAGAGGAAGCAAGCTGCGGTACTGGGCGGAGCGCCACGCCCACTTTTCTTGTTCAGTGCTGTCTGGGGCAAGTACTCTGTCATTGCTCGCATGACAAGAGTCGCTCTTTGTAGAGTTATCAAATTACTTCTGTAGATTCATATCAAGGCAAATAAATATGATTTTATATTATTTAATATCCTATATTTTTAATTAAATATTTTTTGTCGTAATACATATACACTAGAAACTGTTATATTTCCAATTCTTGCAGAAACTCTTTGAATGAATAAAATTAACCATTGCGCGTTAAAATAATTTTTTCTCTTAATAATTATATCTCCAGTGGCTAAGCCTGTCTGAGATACTATTCGCGTAGAAGCTACAGCGCAAAAGGAGACTACAGAGTGATAATCTCTACAACGGATTTATTGCTGGGAAGCTGGCGAACATTTCCGTACTTGATTTTGCATTCACATGGATTGCAGTATCGCGCACATCTGTACGAATTGATTTGGTCCAGTCAAATAAGGTCCTAAGCCGGAGCGTTTTTCGTTACATTGGATTAAAGTCGGTTAAAAAGTGGTTATTAAATTTTTTGCACGTGTGCCTCTGGTGTTGACGATCACAATCATTCTGAAAACAAAGAAAATTGAAGAGGCAGACATTCAGGACTTAGCATTCTCCCGGGACGGAGTAATTAAAATCTATAAAAAATGCTCTGCTGAGACATTTGCATGGCGTTCTCCTTGCGACCTTTGCATTCATTATGACACCTTGATATGAAAAAAAAAATTGGCAGACACTTCGCTGACTGACTTTTAGCTGTATAAATTTTTGAAATTCATATATTTATGATCTGATCTGACACTTCTGACATGTTTAGAAAAACGTTCCTACAGATTGGTAATATATTAGGAAATATTAATTATTTCTTGTAATAATCAGTAGAATTTTGTCCATGTATTACGGCGCAAGCGTAGAATTATAAAAAAAAAACATGTGGTCTACCTTTCCCGTATAAAGCTCTCCGCCGCTGAAGTTCTGTCAATTGACAACGCAGCGTTTCTGCTGTCATTGAAAATCAACGTGTCAAGTATTCGGATCTCGTTCAGTGTTCACTACTAAGCCACAAAGCTTGGTAAAATATAATATTAAGATAGTAATAATCAAACATTTTCGCTGAATACCTTGTAACGTTCTTCTTTCTAGCATTTTAACAAAAAAAATCCTTAACTATCGTGATTTGATAAATACAAACATAAGAAGAATAGAATAAAGAATTTTTATTAAAGAATTGTTTGCTTAGAAATTATGTTGTTAAGAAATCCTTTTAATTATGAATTGCAAATGTTCTTCACATACGGCAAAAGCTAAGCAAACGATCATTTCAATATATTTGATGACTTTTATTCTTGGTAACAATTATATCTGTATGATTAATATAAATGACAAGCACATCAAATTTAGTTATCAAGGAAGTTTAAGGATGCCCTTACGATATAATTATATGTATTAATAACGTGGCAAACGTATGCTGATTATATCGAAATTAAACTCGCCTGCTCACTATTAGTATAATATATATTGTAGTCTGTACTTATTTTGAGGGTTTTAGCGAAAACTTTTAGGGGTGGAATGGTTGAAAGATCATGTAAATATACACACAACGTGAGTAGATGACACGTACACGACGGCCTGTAAAAATACACTATAGAACATTGACCTCTCTGAAATTTCATTAAAATTAATTAAATTCTTAAACATAAAAGTTTTCATTACAGTTTCTACCTAATTACTTAATAACGTATTAATAATTGGTTATTTAACGATCTTACGTCAACATTGTGAAAAACGAACAGCGTTAGACAAACAAAAAGACAATTGGTCGGGTTGTAGCACAGACGTTTCAACTCTTTACACAAATTAATTATTAAAAGGATATGTAATCTTGACTTGTCTCGGGCGAGCCCCGGGCGAGTCGGCGCCATGTCAATGTTGATCTTTATTACGAACGTTGTCTGATTAAATCTGGGGAGCTTATGTTCATTTCACTGAATGTAGGTGCTTTATTTGTTATAACAGTCATAATTAAATCAAAATATTGTTATCCGAATGTCATAATAGCCGAACGGTTGAGTGAACCATCATGGGCCACAAATTCATTACCTATGAGGAAGGCTAGTTCCAAATTTTTCCCAAAGGTTTGAATTGGACAAAGGTTTGTTAAGTTGGTTAGGGTACTAACAGCATGAGAAGAAACTGTCACATTCTGCTACAAAGTTCTTGTAAAATGTTAATCGAAAAGACTGAACTTTGGACCATCGCAGTATTGTCAATAGAACCTGTTATTTTGGTATTCAAACTAAAGTATGTAATATGTATCATAGTATATAATTGCAGTCATGCCATTAACAAATTATTAAATATTTTAAGGAATGGCATGCCTCGCCGTGTTTTTCCATTATGTAAATATGAAGTATTTCAGTGACAAATGTTGTATACGGTTTTTTTCATTTTATATTTTCGGTTACTTACATTCTTTCAATGTTTATTTTTATATTGGATATAATTTCGTTTTTAAAACAACAGTATTTGTTAACTGCAACTATAATATATAAGTACATAACAAATGTAAGTAATTAAAACAAAAATATATCCAATTTACTTACTCAAAGACCACCATTTATTTACTTAGCACACGGTAAGGGCGTAAGAATATACCAATCCGATTCTTCCCGTGGGTGTCGTCAGAGGCGACTAAGAAAAATATCTTGAATATTATAATGGTGGGAGGAAGATCTTTAAAAATATCAGATCAAAAATATGTATACTAGTGACGGGTAACAGCGCAAATAGATAATATAATATATAATGATTTGTTGTTTTTATGAATCACAAATACTAAATACAAAATAAAGTATATATCGATAATAAATATAAAGATAAAGTAATGAGATGGTAAAACCGTTCATCTGTGTATTGCAGTGGGCAATCGGAACTGGTCACAGGAGCGATAAATAAACCTAAACTGAAAAAAAAACACTTACATAGGAGAACAGGTTTCTTACTGTCGCTGATTATGGCAAACTTGGCACCTAAAATTTTAATTTTATCTAACGAAAACGTTCTGTGTCTTAAGACACAGAACGTTCGGTTAACCGCATAAGAATATTACCACTCCGTTTCTTCCAGAGAATATCGTAAGAGACGAATAAAGGAAACAGCCTTGTCGTAATGGCAACCGATAGATTGCGGGATAACCATATCTAAAAATAACAGACCGAAGATGGGCAGCAGCGTCTGAGGTGTGAGATGTCTGTTACTGCTATCGCCAATCCGCTTGCCGAGCGTGGCGATTATGGCAAATTCTAGTGTGGCCAATTTCCTGCAGTGTGCTTTAACAGTCCTATATGTATATATGTAACGAAAACTGTTTGAGAAAACCATTGTTATCTAAAATTTCATAAAATGATGATGACAATAACTTTTGAGGATTAATATTAGAGGAGGTGATCGAATTAGCAGACTCGAGCTACCTACTACTACCCTTCGTATGTCTTTTTTAAAACTTCTATAGAGTTTGTATCGTTGGGTTTGACTATGGTTCCGCCCGACTAACCACCTGTCACGTTATGTCACGTCACCACGTGGTGAAATGTGGGTCGTATAGATAATATTGTTTAAACCTCTGACAAACCCAAAATAAAGAAAGTGGGAATCAAATTATCCTCCGAATTCAATATTACTGCTGTACTACACGACCACGTCGACTCGCTATTGCCATATTAAAGAATAGAAAGAAAAAAAGGAAGAAATTGTTAATTTATAGTAAAGAACATGGTCATCACCCTTTCGTTAAATCGCTGCAACCCGTGGTAGTAAAAACTGTGTTACAGGTTACAGCGACTTCCTCATCTTTGGTTTACTATCGAGTTGTTTACTCAAAACTATGATCAGTTATATATTATTACACAGTTATTATTTATATATAAAAACTAATTACAGTTATTAAAATTAGTTATTTATTAACTATTACTATTAAAATTAGTTAATTAATTCTATACTAAATTGAAGTCACAATAACCGAGGGGTTGGGTAGTCGGAATTTCGAGTCAAGAAACCCGAGTTCGATCCCCAGGTGGCAAGCTCGTACCAATGGGTATTTCAAAAACTTATGTACGAATTATATCGTTAGCTTGGACATAAAGACGGCGATGGAATCACCACCTATGACGTTGTCCCGAAAATATCTTCGGTGGAAGGTGGGTCGAAGGGGCTTAATTGTCTAGACTAGACCTTTGTCTATCCCTATATTGGGAATTGCGTGAAGATATTTATTTATTTATTATTTTTACTAAATGCAAACTGTATTCCGTTACTAATAAGTGTGTTCCGAAAAATTTTATTGAATTGTATTACGAATAATTATATTCCAGTACTGTATTTTAATCTCATTTAATATACAATTATTCTAAATACGATTAAACTAAAAAAGCACTTGAATTTGGAAACAAAGCGTTTTATTGTTAACGAAAAACTCGAGTTAAGCAAGTGTTGTTATATCAAAACAAAAGCCTTTTAATAATGCAATTTCCAATTGCCGTTGCGCAAATAGCAGGGAGAGCGACGTAACTGTGTAGGCATTTATACGAGTATAAAAGTAGCTTTTCAGAACTCATGGTGAATTGAGTAAATGTAATGTACGAGGATATTTAGAATAATAATTATGTAAATTACTAAAGTTGGTGCACTTCTGGACATAGAGTTACTTCTCTATCTAAGGCAGTCTCCTAAGTCATGTTACAGACACGACTTAGGAGTCTGCCCACGACAATGCCCTATTTCGGCCTTTTGTAAAACAAATATTGTTTCTATGTCAGCTGCATGACCCCATAGCTATAGTTACCACAATAACATAAGTTAATATGGTATTAAACCATATTAACTTATGTTATTGTGGTAACTAAAATAAACGAGTCTAGTCATTTGTACATCAGTTAAGAACTTTATTTCTCTTACAGTATATGCTGCAGGGCTTACTCTATTCGCAAGTTGGGACATATTGAATTTGATGCTCTATTGAATTTTTGCATCAAGAGTTATTCCAAGAGAAACGTCCGTATCCACACGTCAGACTATGTTTCATGATGAACGAAATCCAAAGTCTTAAAGTTACAGAGTTTAAAATTGTAATAATGTAGGTATACTACCCGACCTACGCAATTCCTATTGAACCAAGTTCAGAACAGCAATGAACAAAAACTACATATGAACATTTTCATTGATACAGCTCAGGCGCACGGAATCTGTTGGTTTACTGATAGCATTTACGGTAGCTGCTAAGATTCCTCTCATATTTTTCAAAACTATGGGTATATAGGTAAGTCCTAAGCAATAATAAAATAATAAAAATATCAGCACGCCTTAAGAGTCAGTTGTTTTACTTGCCTCTTAGGTTTTCTTCTTCTTTTCTTTTGATGAACTTTTGTATGAATTATATCGTAGGCTTGGACATAAAGACGGCGACGGGCTCACCACCTGTCACGTTGTCCAGGTGGAACTTAATTGTCTAGACTAGACCTCTGTCTACCCCTGTATTGGGAATTGCGTGAAGATATTTATTATTATTATTTACAACATAAGTAAATTTATGTGGTAGCGTTTTACATCTACATCTCATCGCGGACATCCGGTATGTAAGATGTGTGCAGTGGTTGAGCCAATCACAGTGTATTGAAGAGCTTACTCTATGGTGGATACTCTATAATGGATACGGTGAGGATTTTAGCGAGTTTAAGTTGGTGATCGTCTGTCAAAAGTGTGGTGTGTTCTGACAAACCAATAAAACAACTGATTTTTCAGAATCTTAACATATGTCTATAAACTGAACATAATATATAAGCTGGTGCAGTTGATACTCTAATTTGCCAACGTTTTACGCCTTCTGTGCGTCATCTTTAAAACTTATTTGAGAAGTGATAAATATGTAAAGCAATTTTTAATTTAATTTCGAAACTTTATCAAATTCTGGAAACAATGTGATTGCTTGATCCCGAAAAAAAGGTAAAGGTCGACTAAGAAATTCTGTGACAAATTTTGTTCGCAAAACTTTATAGAGCTTCACAAAGAATATTCTTTATTGATTACACAAGCAACGCGAGTTTTGCAAATCGGAAAAACTCCGTTATCCGACAGAAAGCCGTAGAAGTGACCCTCATTAGCCTCATTGTTGTGCTTTTATCGCTCCCTCGGCCGTACCCCGTCGGTATAAATAAATCAAATTTAATTAACTCAGATTAATTTTCGCGGCTCCGTCGCTCCCGCTTCAAAACGCCCTTTTTATTTGCCCTTAGGTAAAATTTTACTTAATCGAGAACTCGATACGCTTTGCTAAGGCTTCTTTAATAAAAAGTTTACACTTAAATAAATTTAACATGTCGCCACAGCGCACAGTTAAGATGACCTATAACTGCAAATAAATTGGTAGGCGTTGATCTTATTAATTGTGGAACTCCATTACGGTCGGATTTAGATGATATTGCAGTTAAAGAAATCAGATCATTTTTGAGTTTAAACGGATTCTTTTTAATTTGCTACATTATAATTTGTGTTAGGAGTATGAATAATGAATGTTTGTTCTTCAATCATGATATTGATGAAATGAAATGAAATTTCACTGAAAACGAAAGGTACAATGTCACCTGTCAGGACTGAGATGAAAGGTATCATCGGACCACTGCCTGATTCGGAGTAAAGTGCCCATCATGTGTGCGGTCGCGATATGCTGGCTACCGCCATGTGTGGCACTACAGGTCGGCGGATTGGGAAGGGATGCGGTCTTTCTTTGCATCCTACCCAGGGGACAGGTTTGCTTTTTTTATGGAAAAGGGAGGCAAACGAGCAGTCGGCTCACGTGATAGTAACGTGTTTACCGCTGCCCATGGACACCTGAAATACCAGAGGCAAAGCAGATGCGTTGCCAACCTTAGAGTGCCCCCCCCCCCCGAATTGAGAGAGGGGGTGTGTGGGTTACCTCTACTCACCAGACGAAACGCAAGTTTGTTAGGCTTCTACTTCACGCCGGTATTCTGTGAGGTCGTGGTACTACCCCGGTCGAGCCGGCTCATTCATGCAACAACAAAAGCTGATGCGTGGCTCTACCACTGTTCTTCTGTTTCAATTCTCGCTAGATAGTCCCGACGCCGTTGCAGATTCCGTCGCCGATGTGGTGCTCCTAGGAATGGAACTCTTCGTTCCTTTCTCTATGGTTCCCATCGGTGATAGATTGAAGCCTTGGTTTGGTGGCACCAGCAGAATGGCATCTCGCCTAAAGCAGCAGTGCTACGGTACCTGGGTTAAAGCATCGGCGTCTCGGGATCCAAAAAGAGTAATTACTGCGGCAAAGTCCGAGCACATTGTCAGAATTGGGGAAAAAATTGTTCGTCTTCCTTCTCTCGTGCGTTCTGGTCCCTCGCCAAGGCCGTCCAAGGGAATTTCAGTCAGCCATCACTACCATCTTTGCACAGGGAGGACAACTCGCTGGCTCATAGCGCAAGAGAGAAAGCCGATCTTCTAGGTTCTCTTTTTGCGGCCAACTCAACTCTCGATGACTGGGGGAACTCACCACCGACCATCCCGTGCAGTGAGTGCTCTATGCCGGACATCCGGTTCTTTCAGAGCTCAGCGCGAAAAACACTCCTCTCCCTGGACATCCAGAAGTCGAGTGGGCCCGATGGTGTCCCCCCTATTGTGCTGAAGATGAGTTGGTGAGAGTTGGCACCGGTTCTAAGGCGTCTTTTTCGATACTCCTACTCTGAAGGCGTCGTCCCGATGACATGGAAGACAGCTTTGGTGCACCCGATCCCTAAGAAAGGCGACCGCTCTGATCAGGGTAACTACAGACCGATCGCCATCACTTCTTTGTTCTTCAAAATAATGGAGTCCATTATAAACTGCCAGCTGTTGAAGTACTTAGAGGAGCACCAGTTGATCAGTGACTGCCAGTACGGCTTCCGTCGGGGTCGCTCTGCTGGTGTCCTTCTTGTGTACCTCACTTATCGATGGGCGGAGGCAGTAGAGAGCAAGGGTGAGGCCCTGGCAGTTAGTTTGGACATAGCGAAAGCCTTTGATCGGGTATGGCACAAAGCGCTTCTCTCAAAGCTTCCGTCATATGGGCTTCCCGAGAAATTTTGCAATTAGGTCACTAATTTTCTCACAAACCGGAGCATCATGCTCGGACTCCAAGTTTGTGAAAGCTGGTGTCCCACAAGGCTATGTGCTATCATTAACCCTGTTTCTTCTGCATATTAATGATTCATTACAAATTAGTAACATCCATTGCCATGCAGATGACAGCAATGGTGATGCCCTATATATCGGCCGTGCCAATATTTCTCGGGAACACGTCGACGAGTATCGGAACAAACTTGTGTCTTTTGTCCAGCAAAATCTCTGACTAGGGCCGAATAAATTTAGTCCAGTTTAACCCTAAAAAGACACAAGTTTTCGCGTTTACCGCTAAAAAGAAACCCTTCGTCGTATCACCTCGTTTTGAGAGCACTCCGCTAGTTGCCACAGCCAGCATCGGAATCCTTGGCGTTGACATATCGAGCAACGTTCAGTTTCGTGGTCATTTGGAAGGGAAGGGCAAATTGGCCTCTAAAAAGCTTGGGTTGCTCAGTAGAGCACGACAGTACTTCCTGTCGGCCCACCGCTTTCAACTTTAGAAGGCGCAGGTTCGGTCGCACATGGAGTACTGTTTTCATCTCTGGGCGGGGGCACCCCAGTGTCAGCCCCTTCCATTTGACCGTATCCAAAGAAGAGCGGCTCGAATTGTCGACGACCGTTCTCTATCTGATCGGCTAGAGGCTTTGCGAACAGATCTTTTTTGGCTCTCTTTGCATTTTCTACAAAATCTACTACGGGGAGTGTCCGGAATTGTTCGGAATAATCCCAGCCTCTAGATTTCACCATCGTACCTTACGGCATAATCAATTTCATCAACACCACCTTGATGCTTGGCATTCCACCACAGTGCGCTTCTCGCGGAATTTTCTGCCACGCACTTGCACTTTGTGGAATGTGCTGCCGTCAGCGATTTTTCCGGATCGATACGACTTAGGGACCTTCAAGAAAAGAGCCTATACCTTTCTTAAAGGCCGGCAACGCATCTACTATTCCTCCGGTATTGCAGGTGTTCATGGGCGGCGGTAATCACTTACCATCACGTGTGCCACCTGCTCGTTTGCCTCCCTTTTCTATAAAAAAAGACTACCTGTCACATTGTCCCAAAAAATTTCGTCGGTGTTAGGTGGGTCGAAAGGATTTATATGTCTACCTTACCTCTGTCTACCTTATATTTATTATTGTTTATATTGATTTTAAATTTGACAGTTCATTTAAGACCTTAACGCGTATGAAGCCGCAAGTAAAAGCTTTTAGATACTTAAAAGCGAAAGGTCATTGATTCATACGCTGACTTTAATGAAATTTCTTAAAGTACCCTACGTAACAACCACGATAGCCGAGTGGTTGAGGGTCGTAATTTCGAGTCAAGAGACCCGAATGCGATCCCCAGATTGGCAGGCTCGTACCAATGAGTTTTTCAAAAACTTATTTACGAATTATATCGTTGGCTTGGACATAAAGACGGCGACGGGCTCACCACCTGGCACGTTGTCCCGAAAATATCTTCGGTGGAACGTGGGTCAAAGGGACTTAATTGTCTAGTCTATACCTCTGTCTACCCCTGTATTGGGAATTGCGTGAAGAAATTATTTATTTACTTTTTTTACCCTACGTAGGCGACCTACGTAGGTGATATTTAGCTGTACTAGCTAAACTTAAATATGCTCATATTTCAAATTTTAAGTATCATTAAAAATTAATAAATCAGAAAATGGTCATCCAATCTGTTGTCCTTGATATCGATATGTTTCGATTGTTATATCTTCTCCAAATTGTAAAAACCGTATGTGATGAGGTGGTCATATAAAATTTTTAAGTAGAACACGTTGTATTTCAACTTCTTTTTCCAACAGTAACGTTTGCCGCTAGGTCTTGTAGGTAAATATTTCTTCATAGAATTAATTCGTAAAAGTTTTCGTCACGCATTCTTTGACTTTTATGTGACTTTTATGAGGTAGGTTAGCAAACAAACTGAAAATTTTTTGGACTATAGTGGAATTCCATTTCCACTATAGTCAGTTTTTACATCCACTCGGACGCTAAAAATATTTAAATGCACTATATATGTATATATATATATATATATATATATATATATATATATATATATATATATATATATATATATATATATATATATATATATATATATATATATATATATAGTATATATAGTGTAAATGGAATTTCTTCGTAAGTAGGCTATGAAAGTCTTTGTAAATAATTGGAAAAGGAGAGGGAAAGAGAACTCGCATATCTAGGTGTATATATATATTAAGAAATTGACTAAATTTAAAGATGTGAAAGAGGTATATAAGATTCGTGAAACTTGATGATAATCCCTTGATGGCGGATCACGTGATGGTAAGTGATTACCGCCGCCCATGAACATCCGCAATACCAGAGGCATAGCAGATGCGTAGCAGGCCTTTGAGAAAGGTACAGGCTCTTTTCTTGAAGGTCTCTAAGTCGTAGCGGTCCGGAAAATCCGCTGACGGCAGCATATTCCATAAAGTGCAAGTGCGGGGCAGAAAATTCCGCGAAAACGCGAAACTGTGGTGGAATGCCAAGCAAGGTACGATGGTGAAACTCAGCGGATGGGATTAATAGGAACAATTTCTCGGAGCACTCTCCGTAGTAAATCTTGTAAAAAATGCAAAGAGATGCAACATCTCTTCGCAATGCCAGAGGATCTAGCCTATCAGATAGAATATGGTCGTCGACGATTCGAGCCGCTCTTCGTTGGATACGGTCAAATGGAAGGAGCAGACACTGCGGTGCCCCCGCCCAGAGATAAGAAAAGTACTCCATGTGCGGCCGAACCTGCGCCTTATAAAGTTGCAAGCAGTGGGCCGGCATGAAGTACTGTCGTAATATCATTATATTTATTACCATTATAATATATTACATCATAATTATTAGTGTATCGTAACAGTTTCGTTAAGTTTAAAAATGGAACGGATTTACGTAACTACTAGCATACTAAAAAATACAAGCATATTAAGCGTAGCAATAGCATCGCTTGGGTGGTTCACTGGAGTGGTCGGCACACACTCACAACTAAACACCGGTAGCCTGCAAACAACTCACTACTTAACATCCCAAATTCTGTCAACAGAAGGCTGTTCGAAGATATTCAATTCTTTAATTGTGTATGAGCGTAATGTGAAATTTGATTCGAATCGGGCATTACAGAATTTTTGTAAAACGTTTGGATGCGTTACGGTGTATTTTGATTCGCTTTATTACATTTCTTTTCTTATCAACTTATTATGTGTTTGACATTGCAGAGAATAATTTTGTGTGTAAGTTTTACTTTCTTTAATATGCAGATATAATTTTTTAATATTCTCGTTTGAAGTCACGATGAAGTAGAGGGATAGAGTGTTTGGGTGACCGCAATTCGAGACAAGAGACCCGAGTTCCATCCCCTGGTAGCAGGCTTGTCGCAATGAGTTTTTTCATTCACAATTCATATCATTGGTTTGAACATACAGTATTTATTTTTTTATTTATTGTTTAATATACAAATATAAACAGATATTTTACATTGTTTTCTGTGTATTCGTATTTTTATTTATTTATTTATTCTTTACCTAGACACCTAATAAAAGGTAACAATGGGCGGACTTAACGCCTTATAGCATTCTCTGCCATTAAAACTATCATTAAAAAAAATTCTTCTTGTATTAATAACTTTGTATAAATGAGTTTTATATAGTATGTTGTTTTAGTTAATACTCATCGGTAGTATAAGAGTTTTTTTGCGACGCAGGCCACCCACAGACTGCTCCCGGAAAGATGTCGTGTCAGTATTGTTGACTTATTGGCCCTTCACCACTTCTAAACTTTCCGCCTTGTCAACCTAATCACATATAGATACCTACATTGCTGTACGTGGGTGGTTGAAATCAATAAGCAATTTTAAAAACAAGATCAAATATTACAAAATGTCTACATTTAACATTACGGTACAATTGACATTTAATACTCGTATACATTCGATAATGGTGAATTATTTATATATAGATATAATTTTTTTTCATCGGATCATGCTTTTTAATAATTTAAATAATAAGTTTGTCACGATAGCCGAGTTGTTGGGTGGTCGGAATTTCGAGTCGAGAGACCCGAGTTCGATCCCCAGGTGGCAGTACCAATGAGTTTTTCAAAAAACTTAAGTACGAATTTCATCGTTGGCTTGGACATAAAGGCGGCGACGGGCTCACCACCTGTCACGTTGTCCCGAAAATATCTTCGGTGGAAGGTGGGTCAAAGGGACTTAATTGTCTAGACTTGACCTCTGTCTACCCCTGTATTGGGAATTGCGTGAAGATATTTATTTATATTTATTTATTAAATAATAAGTTCATTATCATAAAACAGACCTCATTTCATGTTAATATGAAGAGATTATATAAATTGGTCCGAAACTTTATTTGTATCTTTATACATTTTAGTCACTGATTTTATTGTCTAGACCTCTCCACACTGGATGACCTCTTAACTTTGATGATTTTACTTAGGCAATAATAATACAATATTCAATTGATTATAACCTGTAATCAATTGAAAAACGTTCTTTTTATTATTGTCACACACGTACGTAGTTATCGATTAGGTCTAAACATTAGTTTTTACGGCATTTTCAAAGATTCATGCGTATTTAATAAAAATGAATGATATTTAATAAAAAAAAAATATCTTCACGCAATTCCCAATACAGGGGTAGACAGAGGTCTAGTCTAGACATTTAAGTCCCTTCGACCCACATTCCACCGAAGATATTATCGGGACAACGTGACAGGTGGTGAGCCCGTCGCCGTCTTTACGTCCAAGCCAACGATATAATCTGTACATAGGTTTCTTGTATTTACGCGAATACTACACATTTAAAATAAAACGATTTTCGGATTTCATCACGTTTTTAATTAGTTTTTACAAACTATTTTATTTTCCGACGTTTCGGATGCTTTACAGCAACCGTGGTCACGGGAAAACTAATTAAAAACGCGATAAAATCCGAAAATCGTTTTATTTTAAATTGTATATAGGTTTTTAGAAAAACCCATTGGCCACTTGAGGATCGAACTCGGGTCTCTTGATTCGAAATTCCAAAATCTTGTATATCGTTTTGTTAAGTATTGTTTATTGGCGCAGGGTTCACCACCTGTCACGTTCTCTAAATAAGCTTTAGTGAAAAGTGGGTCGTTCGGACTTCGTAGTCTAGACCTTTGCCCAGCACGGAAAATAGCATATTATTTCTATACAGTTACGGCAACGTGAATCTTAAATAAAATTCCCTCACCTCGACTCGCTCCTCCTTCAAATCAACGCGTAGTGCCAGCTGCTCGCGCAGCACTACGTCAGGGTAGTGGGTTTTGTCAAAAGTGCTCTCGAGCTGTTCTAGTTGCTCTTCCGTGAAAATAGTGCGATGGCGGCGTTTGCGTTTGGGAGGAGGTCCCGCAAGCCCTGCAAGCGCTGCCGCCGCGTACCCGCCGTAAAGCCCAGCGTATCCGGCTGCACCTGCCGCACTTCCTACGCTGCTTACCCCTGAATAAAAAAAAAACAATTATGATAATATTTACAAATTGTGTCTATCAGTGCGGAATGTTGCTTAAAGTTAAAGGAAAAGTATTGAAAATGTCGTTCCAAATTCCATTATCAGTTGAGGCGGACTCTCCTCTTGTACTTTCAATTTCTTAAAGAAGTTAACAGCGCTTTCAACTTCACATAGTCGTCTTTCATTTGTTTAAAGGTACCAAAGTAGGCCTTTATACATTTAAGATATAAGACCATATTTCAAATAATATTTGCGAATCTCCTCATTTCGTTTTTGGTTATTCACGTTAATGTTGCTTAATTAAAAAACTACCCGACTGGTTACTTACTAGTGATCCTTCCGCCTTCGAAGCTAATGCTCGAAGGTTTAAATCCTCTTATGGAATATGAACGTTAGTACCCGAGTCATGGAATTTTATATGTAATTATGTAAACATATATTTATGAAGGTATATTGTGGCGATTGGCTTGGCTTAGAAACTAACTAACTAACTTAGAAACTAATTTGTTGTTAAATTTAAATTAAAATTATCCTTACTTTCTTATTTCTTATCATTTACTACTACATTATTATCTTTTTATTTTATAATTGTGAGGCTTCTAGCAAATAAAACATCAACAGTTTACAAAATATACCTAACCTATTTAAATTTAACACGTAAAACAAAATAATATAAATATCTTCACGCAGGTTTTTAAAACATATTATATCTTATAAGATCTGCTGTATTATATTATAAGTATTAAATATATTATAAATAAATAAATAAATATCTTCACGCAATTCCCAATACAGGGGTAGACAGAGGTCTAGTCTAGACAATTAAGTCCCTTTACCCACCTTCCACCGAAGATATTTTCGGGTCAACGTCACAGGTGGAGAGTCTGTCGCCGTCTTTAAGCCCAAGCCAAGATATAATTCGTACATAAGTTTTTGAAAGCCCATTGGTACGAGCCTGCCACCTAAAGATCGAACTCGAGCCTCTTTAACTTGAAGTTCCGACCACCCAACAACTCGGGTATCGTAATTAAACAAATCTGGTAAAAAAGTGTAAGGTAGCGTTTCTATGTAATCTTATTTAGTAATAAATACGTATATAATTTAGTTAGATAAAAAATTTTCTTTAAAATATTTAGTGTAAATGATTGGAATTTAACAATTAAAAAAAGAACTTGTAAAAATTAGTGTTTTCAAGTACTTATGTGCGATTGATATTGTTCGCTTGACCATTACAATGGCGACAAAAACTGTCACGTAATCCCTAAATAAGCTATCGCGAAATTAGATCGAAAGGACTAAATTGTTCAGCTATATTGGGAAATACGAGAAGTTAAAAAAGTATAGGATAAGTCACGATAGCCGAGTGGTTGGATGGTCGGAATTTCGAGTCTCGGGTCTCTTACCCGAGTTCGATCGTCAAGTGGCCGTACCAATGGGTTTTTCTACAAACATATGTACAAATTATATCGTTGGCTAGGACATAAAGACGGCGACGGGCTCACCACCTGTCACGTTGTCCCGAAAATATCTTCGGAGGAAGGTGGGTCGAAGGGACTTAAATGTCTAGACTAGAACTCTGTCTACCCCTGTATTGGGAATTGCGTGAATATATTTAAAAAAAAACTATACGCAGAAATGTTATGGATAGGTGGTCGCAGTACGAAGCACCCGTCGCTACCCTTCTCTGGTCGCTGAATTTTGGTCACGCAATATTTGAGAGGTTAGAGGTTATTTCGCTATCAATCAGTCGCCAATGGCATTTTAGGAATTTTTATAGGCGCCTATTACAACATACACGAGAAGAAAGGGGTTGATATATTTTTGAACAGTAATCTCACCACAGAATTTAATTATAAATCTTTAAAAATTGTTAAAAGAAAATTAAAATTTATTATAAAAGATATTATACAATTTTTGTATTGATATACAGATCTGTGACTAAGTGATTGCAATCTGCTAGGAATTTAACTAATTTAACTCTTTTTAAGTAACAAATACTCAAATGGCACATTCGGCACATTTTTTGTGCTTTCAATATTTGTAGCTACGAGTCCGTTATTACTCGTCCATTTTTTACTCATAGCTTATTAGCTATAAATATTTTGTATTCTAATTTCCAGTATTGCTGCACAGCGTACGTTTCCTACGTACATTTAGCTTTAATTGAGGTTTCCCACTTAAACTCGTTGTGTGGGAGGGAATTAGGTGTGAACACTTAAATTCGTGTGAACGTTTCTTTTTTTCAATCTTCACCCCATTTCCCATAGTGGGTTAGGCGGAGTTCTTGTCAATTAAGTCCATTTTCCACAGACACATTTTTCTTTTGATTTGAGATTTGAATTCCAAGTTATTAATAGCAGTGTTGTGAAGAAAAGGACAAAGTAATAACCTAAAGTGCATGTCAGAATGTAACAAAAGAAAGAAGTATGAAATTAAATGTTCAATAAAAAGCTTCTTACATAAAGCTCAGGGCACTGAACGATAAGAAAAAATCCGTATGAAATCCGTATGGAGCTTTAATTATTTTCAAATGATTATGCTCAAACAAATTTACTCACATGACATAAGGTGTACTGGTGATCCAGATAGCGGCTGGTCGACTGTACCAAGAATAATAAAATGATTGTGTATTAAAATTGGCATAAACATCACAACAAATTAGCTAGCAACATTTTTTCCAAAAAAGTTTTCGGTCATAGGTGGATAGAAAGGACTTAATTGTCTAGGCTTCTGTCTACCCCTCTATTGGGAATAGCGCGAAGACATATTTTGTTTAATTTATATATTATTTAATGTAATGTAATCTAATGTAAATGAATATCATCCCATTAGCATGACGACATTTTTTAAATATTTTTTTATCTTACTGCAGACTTTTAAGATTTTAAATATTTAAAAAATGTAGATATTCGGCTTATAACATGAAGAGTGAACACGTCATCGTCTATTAGAATTAGCATTCGGTATAAGAACCTGAGCGTGAATATCCGAGCTTAAGGCCCCGAGAGCGCCCCTCGCTTCGATCTGATGGAAATGTTAATGTTAGAAATAAAAATTGAATATTTTTGCATACACTCCCACCATATTACATTGTATTATTCCGAAAGAAATATAAAAGCTTTTAAGGCCGACGGCGTATTTTCAGTATTGCTAAGGCGCTATCGGTAGCTACCTGCACAGCGTACAACCGCATTTACCCTGGCTCCCGCCGCCTAAGCCGTATTGATTTACAAAAATGTTTATGTCAAGGGAATTTTATTCTAAAGTGGCTTATAGTAGTATTGATTATACTTGAATATTTTTGACCCAAATTTGGTGAAATAAAAAGATGATGGAGAGAAGAACTTCAATTCTTATTAATATTACATACACATTACACCATCAATACTTCTCATTCGCATTCGGTCAATTGATATCAATCTAGATAATTTGAAATGTATGACAGTACCTAAACAAAATTATTTTCATCTATTTTCAAGATATTTGACAACTCAATAGCCTAGCCCTAGTTGATAGTGACCTAGCCTTCGAAGCTAAGGGTAGCGGTCATCGCTAAGGTTTAGAGTCACGCTTGGTATAAACATTGTAGTGATCAATTAATGTTTGTAATAGAGTCATGGATGATATATGTATATATGAATATGTATCTAAGTATGTAAATATACATAAGTACACTGTAGCGATGCATTGGACACTATGGCGGCGATGGGCTCACTTCCACAACCTTACCCCAAAGAAGCTTCAAAATGAGAAAGAGGTAAAGGTTCTAAACTTTGTACCGGTAAAATGCATGAAGATATTTATTAAATAACATTGTATTTTTTGTATTATTTTGTGATTTTTTTTTTCTTTGAAGAAGTCTGCATTCAACACTTGTTTTTGACACGATACGAATGCGTGTATTTTTTAAATTATTTGTTGAAAATACCTTCCTTTGTTTTCGTAGTTTTCCTCGAATTCCTTATCCCTTCTCTTCTATAATAGTATTTTAAGAGCGTCAGGTCGGATTAGGTTCGTTTCGAAACACGTTTTCATTCTTATTTTCTATAGTTTTGAATATTCTTTTTCCTTGATCAAGTTTAAAACTTCGTCATCTAATTTGTTTTTCATATAAATAATCCTCCCCATCCGACAGGTAGCACAGTTATGTTTAGGAAACTTAAGCTCTCGAGTCTTCATTTAATATATTATTATGGTTAAACCCTTGCATATTTATAAAATACTACACTCCAGACTTTGATTAACTTTTACTTGACAGGCCTTAATGTTTTTAAGTTTTAACTCAAATCCTACCTTACTTAGGTAGGATTTTAGTCAAAACTTTGTAAGCAAAATACATGCTCAAACACACGAAGAAGAAGCGACCGAGCGAAACCAGGACTCTAAAGTCTTCGCCAAAGAGCTGAGCTGTTCGGGAAGAGCCAACTGACCAGGTTGAAGGCCGAAACTGGTGAAGTTATTTCCGATAGGGCTGAGATTTGGAGAGAGATCGAGATTTTATAGACAGCTGTACACATCGTCGCTGAAAACACACTTTAGTGTGAGTAGCGACCAAAGAGCCGAGCTTACCCAACGCTACTCTGATGCCATCCCGGACGACTGTCTGAGAAAGATCAGAGAAGAGCCATCCATCATGAAGAGGCTCTCAAAAAGCTTAATAACAGCAAGGCGCCGGGTGAAGACGGAATTACATCTGAGCTTCTGAAAGCGGGTGGAACACCGGTACTTGAAGTCCTTTAGAAGCTTTTCAATTACCTCATCCTTGGCGGCGCTACGCCCAAGGCGTGGAGTAGAAGCGTGATTGTCCTGTTCTTCACGGAAAGAGATAACTCCCTATTGAAGAACTATAGACCAATAGCGCTTCTAAGGCGCGTCAAAGTACTACTTTCGAGAGTCATCACGAATCGTCTTGCAAGCAGACTTGACAACTTTCAGCCTCCCGAACAAGCCGGTTTCCGAAGAGGCTATAGCACCATAGACCACATATATACTCTTCGCCAGATTGTACAAAAGACGGCAGTTTACCATTCTGTCTGGCGTATGTGGACTGGGAGAAAGCCTTCTATTCAGTCGAAATTTAGATGATAGCGTGAAGATATTTAATAAATAAATATCTTCACGCAATTCCCAGTACAGGGGTAGACAGAGGTCTAGTCAAGACAATTAAGTCCCTTCGACCCACCTTCCACCGAGTATATTTTCGGGACAACGTAACAGGTAGTGAGCCCGTCGCCATCTTTATGTCCAAGCCAACGATATAATTCACATAAATTTTGACGAACCCATTGGCACGAGCCTACCACCTCGGATCGAACACGGGTCTCGACTCGACATTCCGACCACCCAACCACTTGGCTTTGGTGCCAGATAGAATCTCGGTATATCATGTATTTCGTGCTCAATTACCTCAATGGTGTCTCTTAACAGGTTGGTCTCAAGATGAACATTGGAAAAGACGAAAACCATGTCTTACGTCCATGTCAGACCAATACCGGTTATCGTTGGGAACACTACACTCGAAGTTATTGACGAATACTTATACCTAGGACAAATTATCAGACTAGGTAAGTCCATCTTCGGCCCAGAGTTCAATCAACGTATCCGACTTGGCTGGCCAGCGTTCGTGAAACTACTCCCTGTCTTCTCGTATCTCAGACTACCTCAGAATCTTAAGACCAAAGTTTACAACCAGTGGGTATTGCCAGTGATGATATAAGGATCTGAGACGTGGTCTTTCACTGCAGCCCATATGAGAAAGCTCAAAGTTGCTCAGCGTGCCATGGAAAGGGCTATGCTCGGTGTTTATCTGTGTGATAGAATCTGTAATGAAGACACCCGCAGCTGAACCAGGGTAACCGACATAGCCGTAAGGATCAGCACGTTCAAGTGGCAATGGGCCGGCCACATAGCTTGTAGAACTGACAACCGTTAGGGAAGAAACGTTCTCGAGTGGCAATCTCGTATAGGCAAACGCAGTGTTAGACGAGCCCCTACGATATGGAGCGATAACCTGCAAAACGTTGCAGGAAGTCGATGAATGCAGGTGGCTGAGGACCGTTTACTGAGGAAAGTTTAAGGGGACTCTTAATAGGCTGAAAAAAAAAGTAAAGAAGTCAGTTTTTATCAAAACATTTCGTAATGATTTTCATCTGACACAGAAAAAACAGACAAAAGAAGCTCTGTAAAAAACATCATCCATGACTGGGATGCAAACAAAATACTTGTCTTAACAAGTATACAGACCATCAAGTACTTGTATTGACCAGTTGGGCTATCGAATCCGGCCAGTATCTCAGTGTACGTCCATCATGTTTTGTCTAGTCTCAATTAAACTTGAAGAATTATAATTTGTTCATACATAATCATCGAATAAAATTATACGCAAACAAAAACAAAGTGTGTTTTTCTAACTAAAAAGAACTGACATCCCCCAGGGATACTTTCGATCTTTAAAGTGTCCTAAAAGAGGAAAAAAGTTTAATTGAGATAAACCTTGTCTTCGCCCCTCGAATCCCCGAATGCGGGGCGTGAGGGATAGCCAGCGGCATTAAGGCCGTCCGATGCTATTACTTAGGTAAAGTAAGTCAGTGGCTACATTGTTAAGTATTCAACAGCTTGAAACCCTTATGACATTATAATTTGGTTATTACGTGAAATGTACATATTTTTTTAAGTATCGAATATATTTAGAAGTCACGATAGCCGACTGGTTGGGTGATCGGAATAACGAGTCAAGAGACAAGAGAGTTCGATCCCCAGGTGGCAGACTCGTACCAATGGGTTTTTCAAAAACTTATGTACGAATTATATCGTTGGCTTGGGCATAAAAACATCGACGGGCTCACCACCTGTCACGTTGTCCTGAAAATATCTTCGGTGGAAGGTGGGTCAAAGGGACTTGATTGTTTAGACAAAACCTCTGTCTATTATCCTCTATCTGTATTGTGAATTGCGTGAAAATATTTATTCCATTATAAATATATTTATTTATTTGAATATATTTATAACGGAATTTAATTATTATTTTATAACATTAACGATAAGCTAACCTTAGTGAAATATACGTCATTGTTTAAAGTAAACCATCAAACTTATCTAAAATTATCTATTTTAAGACGTGAGGAGGAAACTTTTCAAACAATTTTTACAGTTATCAACACAGTGTAAAGAATATATTAGTAGCTTTCACTCGCGGCTTCACTCGAATGGATATCTTTTAATAACTGTGAAATCAATATAAATAAATAATAATTGTATTATGCAATCAGACACAAAGAACGTATACCACAAACACCCAGTCCCGAAAAATATAGAAGAAGTATTTTCTACACAGTCAGGTCATAAGTATTGTCACAGAGTAAAAACTTTTCTTTTAGAATGCTGGCGACAAAAAAGTTTATTGAATTCGAATTTCTATTTGTTCATGAAAATAAAACTACATACTTTTTAGAATTTTACTCATTTTTAAATATGGAGTGGACGCTTAAATAAGACCGTGTTGCAGTTATTGCGTTGCATCGTTGCGGTTACGCGCCAATTCAAGTTTTTGACATACTGAAAAATTTGAATATATCCAAAAGATTCGTTTATCGTACCATCAAACGATACAATGAAGACTCTAGTGCAGATGACAGGTCAAGAAGTGGTTGCCCTCGGTCTGTTAGGACTGCAGCAGTGATAAAAGCTGTGAATGCTCGAATTCAAAGAAATCCCAAACGTGAGCAGAAACTGTTGGTAATTCAGATGGGGTTAAGCAGAACCACGGTAAGAAGGGTGTTAAATGAAGACTTAGAGCTTCGGGCATATCGAAGAAAAACAGGACATTGTTGGAATGCTCGTCTAATGCACCTGAGACTGAAGAGATGCCGCACTTTGTTTAAGCGGTACGCGGGAAAAAATATCGGGACATTCTTTTTACGGATGAAAATTTTTTACCGTAGAAGAGAACTACAACAAACAAAATGATAAGGTGCACACACACGGTAGTGAAGGAGCAGGCAACCGTATTCCGCGTGTCCAACGAGGTCATTTTCCATCCTCGCTCATGGTATGATTGGAAGTTTCTTATTCGGGCTTAACAGAGGTACATTTTTGCGAGAAAGGTGTAAAAACGAACGCAGTTGTGTATCAAAATACAGTCCTGACGAACCTTGTGGAACCTGTTTCTCATACCATGTTCAATAACAGGCACTGGGTATTTCAACAAGATTCGGCGCCAGCTCATAGAGCGAAGAGCACACAAGACTGGCTGGCGGCGCGTGAAATCGACTTCATCGGGCACGAAGACTGGCCCTCCTCCAGTCCAGATTTGAATCCGTTAGATTACAAGATATGGTAACACTTGGAGGAAAAGGCGTGCTCAAAGCCTCATCCCAATTTGGAGTCACTCAAGACATCCTTGATTAAGGCAGCCACCGATATTGACATGGACCTCGTTCGTGCTGCGATAGACGACTGGCCGCTCAGATTGAAGGCCTGTATTCAAAATCACGGAGGTTATTTTGAATAAACTTTAGTGTCATAAGAATCTATGTTTTGTTCAGTTTATTTTGGTATATAAATAGTTGCATAATAAATACACTTGTTTTAATAATTTAGGTTAAACATGTGACAGAATTTATGACCTAACTAGGTACATTGACCCCACCGGGAATCGACCTCGGGACCTCCATCAAAGCTGCCGACACCATGAAATCTGGTGTATACGCCAATCGTCTACGGACGACGTCGTTCGTTTCATTGGAAAGTAAATAAAATTATGATATGATTAATTCTCAAACAAATAGAAACAGCTGATATTCTCTGTGATTAAATAGTGACCTTATTATCGAAATTTACTTATTGGAACTTCGATTAGTGTAGTGTATTAGTGTTTTTCATACTTACTCACAGTTAAATGTTAAATGTCAAATATATGTATGAAAATGTTTTCATAAATAATGTAATGGCTTCGCATTTCAAGTTGTAAATTTCTGTAGGCAAGATACATAGTTGTAATTTTTGTAGGGATCTCTTATTTTAATAAATAAAGTTGTCTATATGATGTATAGATAGTGCAGCTTTCTTTCGTTGAATATTTTTTTAAAACTGGTTTAAAGGTTACGATACCGGTTTAGATGTGAAAGAAACAAATAATCAAAGAAACTTTCTCATTTATAATATTAAAAAATTAATAAAATACGAAGGTGGGATGATAAGTAACTAGCCACTGCTATTTAAAATCTTAAAATAAAAAAAATATACATTTCATTTTTAAATTCATATCTCTGATCACCTGTGTTCTAAATTTAAATTTGGTGGCGTGAAAATTTCAGTGATTTTTTTTTTCATTTGAAAATATATTTCGTCAACAGTTTTCAAAATGGATAAATAAATTGAACAAAGAGCGGTGATAAAGTTTCTTCATATAAAAGGCATGAAGGGGAAAGATATATAAGTAATAAGACCAATTTTTTACGTCTATTTGTAACAACTGATGAAACATGGGTTTTTTTGTATTTTGGTATGCAGACGGAATCTTGATAATAGATTACCTTCTAATTAAATTTAAAAATTTAAGGATAGGATTAAAATTAATGGAGAATACTACACTAATCTTTTAGATAAGCTTCATCAATGAATTGAGCAAAAACGACCAGGTTTGGCGACAAAAAACTCATCTTCCACCAAGACAACGCAAGACATCACACAACGAAGTGGAGTAAGATTTTCTGCCCCACGCACCATATTCGCCTGATCTAGCGCCATCAGACTTCCACTTATCCCTTAAGCCCAAAACTTTTTTGGGGTGGACAGAAATTTTCTATAAATGATGAAGACATAGCCGCTGTATTTATTTTACTACTTTACAGGCCTCGAAAGAAATAATTTTATGGAAGTTATGGCTGCTTTAGAACGAAGATGGAATAACAAGAGCCACGCATCAGCTTTTCTTGTTGCATGAATGGGCCGGCTCGACCGAGGAAGTACAACGGCCTCACAGAATACCGGATTTTATGGAAGTTATGGCTGCTTTAGAACGAAGATGGAATAACAAGAGCCACGCATCAGCTTTTCTTGTTGCATGAATGGGCCGGCTCGACCGAGGAAGTACAACGGCCTCACAGAATACCGAGGAAGTACAACGGCCTCACAGAATACCGGAGTGGTGTATGGGTTTTTAAGAAGTTTAACAAACTTCTGCGTTTCGTCTGGCGAGTGCAGGACCACACACCCGGAGGGGGTGTGTGGTCCTGCACTCAGAAAAAAATCTACCCCCTTAACAGCACCGGTACTGGAGAATCCCCCTCTGGGCACCCGCGCTCGAGCAACCAATCCCTGCTTGAGTGTGGATACGCCTATGTAGGTCCCACAGCGGTATCGCCGAAACTGACTGACTCATCGACCACATCAAAATGGCTGCATATTCCTTGCTACAGCAGATCGCATCCGCAGAGATCGTGGTACTCGGCGACTTCAACGCCTACCATGCTGAATGTGGCGGATCATACATCTTCCCTGCTGGAGCTTCTGCTGACCTCCCATCCGGACGGTAATGTGGTCTCCATCAATGCCCCTTTCGGATCATAGGACCACTGCATGATTCGGACTTAATGCATTAAACTGCATGATTCGGACGGTGCCTATCATGTGCCCATTATGGTCGCGATCTGCAGGCCACCGCCTTGTGTGGCACTGCAGGTCGGCGGATTGGAAAGAGATGCGATCTTTCTTCTGGGGGCAGGTTTGCTTGTCGCTGGATAGTCCCGACGCCGTTGAAAATTACGTCGCCGATGTGGGGCTTCGTTCTTTGAGGCCGCCAGGTCCTTCAAAAGAGTAACTACTGCGGCAAAGTCCGAGCACATTTGCAGAATTGGCGAGAAACTGGTTCGTCTTCCTTCGGGGACTCGTGCGTTCTGCTCCCTCGCCTAGGCTGTACAAGGGAATTTTAGTCAGCCATCACTACCATCTCTGCACAGGGAGGACAACGTTGAGAGTGCTGGCTCATGATGCAAAAGGGACGTCCAAGTTTGCGTCCAACTCGACTCTCGTTGATAGGAGCAACTCACCGGCGACCATCACGTGCAGTGAGTGCTATATGCCGGACATCCGGTTTTATCAAAGCACAGTGCTCAAAGCACTCCTCTCTCTAGACATCCAAAGGTCGAGTGGGCCTGTTGGAATCCTCCCTATTGTATTGAGGATGTGTGCTGCAGAGTTGGCACTGGTTTTAACGCGTCTTTTTCAGCACTCTCAACGTCGACCCGATGGCATGGAAGACAGCTTTGGTGCACCCGATCCCTGAGAAAGGCGACCGCTCAAATCCGGTCAACTACAGACCGATCGCCATCACCTTGTTCTCCAAAATCCAAGTCCATTATAAACTGCCAGCTCTTGCGGTACTTAGAGGAGCACCAGTTGATTAGTGACCGCCAATGCGGCTTCCATCGGGGTCGCTCAGCTGGGGATCCTCTTGTTTACCTCACTCATCGATGGGCGGAGGACTTCCCGAGAAATTTTGCAATTGGGTCACTAGTTTTCGTCATGCATCAAGCATCAAGGTCGTAGTAAACGGTGCATGCTTGGACTTCAAGGCTGTGAACGCTGCTGTTTCTCAAGGCTGTGTGTTATCGCCAACCCTGTTTCTTCTGCATATCAATGATTTGTTACAAATTAGCACCATTCATTGCTATGCAGACGACTTGAGTAACGGCCGTGCCAATATTACTCGAGAACACGTCGACGAGTACCGGAACAAACTTGTATCTGATGTTGAGATTCTGTAAGACAAAATCACGGACTGGGGCCGATTAAATTTAGTCCAGTTCAACCCTTAAAAAACACAAGTTTGCAAGGTTACCGCTAAAAAGAAACCCTTCGTTGTATCACCTCATTTTGAGAGCACTCCCCTAGTTGTCTCAGCCAGCATCGAAATCCTTGGCGTCGACATATCGAGCAACATTCATTTTTGCGGTTATTTGGAAGGGAAGGCCAAATAAAATGCTTGGCGTGCTCAGTAAAGCACGTCAGTACTTCAAGCCGGCACGTCAGCGGTTTTTCCGAACCGATACTACCTACTACTACTACCTTCAAGGAAAGAGCCTATACCTTTCTCAAAGGTGTCACTAGCTCTCAGGTCCGGAGTACGATTCAGGGTGGAGTTAATGTTTTCTCCACCGGGAATCGTGATAATTTTTTCTACATTTCCTCGGGTCTGGGTGATTGTGGTATCTTCGTTTGTTTCTGATTTCATAATTCAAGTGCTTAAGCTGCTTATTTTGGGGCCAGTGCAATGTATGTGACTTTGTCCATATCTGTGTATGAATACATTTATTTAAATAATTTCCATGGTTGTCTGGTTGCAAAAATTATTTTTTTGTATCAAATTATGACTTAAACATTAAGAACATATCTAACCTACATAATAATCTACGACATTACAAAGTACTCCGTAGCGAGATATGTTACCTCTGCACACCGGTTTTTTAGGTTACCGCTAGCTTTAAGGATTATGTTGTAGACGCGTCTATACGCGTCTATTGCGTGTGTACAGGGCCCCATGAACGAGGTACTTACACTATGGAGTCTAGTAATTACAAGCTTGTGTTTTTTCTTAGTTATTTTCTTCAGGTTTATATTTCTTATTTTCATATTTTCTACTTACTCTACTTCATATTTTATTCAGGTATCAAATTATTTTACCATATTAATTGGAAAGTTTCTTACTCGGCTGTGGATTGAGTATCATCAGTCTCCACAATTGCCATTTATTTATGAGGCAAACATTTTGGGAGCTCTTTTTTTATATCAACATTTTCAGATCGGAAGCTTTATGACTAAGTCAAAGTCACTTGTGTAAAGTATTTTACATAGATATAAGCCAATAACATTGCGTTTGTGCTACATGGAGCTCATTATAAAAAAATTAAATAGGGAGTAATTTTGGAATATATTGTTATTCCTTCTTTTATGTATCCATATTGACAAGAAAGTACTAATTTATAAACAAATAACTTTATTTAAAACCAAAATTCTTTTGAAATTATTTTTCGTAGATGTAAATATATTACTTCTCGATTGTACATACATACTCAATTAAAAATATGTTAGGATTGGAAGAACTAAATGGTCTAACTTGAACTGGAAATATTATTTCAAAGTACAATATTCATAGGTTTTATGTTTGCGTAATTTTCACTTATTATTTATTTGTAACTTGAAAATATTTTACAGATGAGTGAAATTAATTAGATGATCTGTACTTCTAGTTTGAAGACAAATTCCTAGAGAAAAGATTTATCGAAATTACGATATTCTGAAATATCGTGTATGTAATTAAAAGTAATCTATTTCGTGGGACATCGTCTAATGTACACGATGTCCCACAAAATAGATTACATTCTATTAAACTTGCCTATTTTGAACAATTCGTTTATTTAATCTAATTAGTAATCTATCCTTTAGTAAATGCAATTCACTTGTAAGACTAATGAGATAAAAGAAATGTTAATAATTTTTAATTCATTTTAAAAGATTTTCATGTATGTTGCATTTGAAAACAAATCAAGATTAACTACATAGTATTTGAAGCATTTTAATTTCCCAAAGAAAATTAAATTTGAGCTATTTTTTAACTATAAGTCTTTTTATTTTTAATTATAAGTCACGATAGCCGAGTGGTTGGGTGGTCGGAATTTCGAGTCAAGAGACTCGAGTTTGATCCTCAAGTGGCCGTACCAATGGGTTTTTCTAAAAACTTATGTACGAATTATATCGTTGGCTTGGACATAAAGACGGCGACGGGCTCACCACCTGTTACGTTGTCCCGTTAATATCTTCGGTGGAAGGTGGGTCGAAGGGACTTAATTGTCTAGACTAGACCTCTGTCGACCCCTGTATTGGGAATTGCGTGAAGATATTTATTTTTTTTTATTTTTTACCTCTTTTATAATTACAACGTATTATTAAGGAAGCATTGCCAATTTCATTGCTCGACTTTTTCGATTCAGATTTCGACAAGTGGTGAGCCCGTCGCCTTCTTATTATCCAGGCCAACGATATAACTAGTACATGATCTATTAAAAAATCCTTTATATCCTTCATATCCTTATAGAATGAGGTAAAAATTTACAAAAAACTTACGTATGGTTTTTTCAAAAACTTATGTACGTTTTTTTATCGTTAGCCTGGAGATAAAGACAGCGACTTGCTTACGACCTGTCACGTTGTCCCAAAAAATTTCTTCAGTGGAAGGTGGGTCGAACGGATTTAATTGACTAGTCCTCTGTGAAGAAATTTTTCTGCTTACCGAAAAGGTCGTGGGCTCTGTGGAAAGGCGTGTGCGCTAAATGATGCAGCTGGAGCGGCGGGATGGCGGGCGGCGGGCGCGGTGCCAGGATGCTATCGATGGTAAACAGCGGGGCGGGCGGCCGCTCGGGCAGCGCGCCGCCCAGCAGCAGCGCCGTGCTGAGCAGCGCGGGCGCCTCGCGCGCCCAGCTGCCCGGCGCGCCCATGCCCTCGCGCGCCACGCTGCACGACACGCCGGCCCGCGCTTCACGCCGCGACACGCTTGCCACGGAGCTCGTCACGCTGATGCTCTTATCGCACATCCATAACATTCAATCCGCATCACGCTCAAAGCACAATCCCACTACTACAACAATATCCACGATGTTACGCGAAACACTCGGCCACCGTGCTAGCTGCGGGCAGCGGGGTTGTAGGTTGTGCGCGTGGTGCCACAGCGAGCCGACCGTTTCAGTGAAGTGGGCGCTCGACTCCGCCGGGGACGTGTGGGGTGAAGCGCAGGGCGTGCGCCGGGGCGTGGCCTCCCGGGCGCCGCCCCTCACCCGGCTTAATGGAAGTGACAACACGCCGCTCCCAAACACTCCTAAATGATTATAGTATCTCATTCTCATCTCTACATCTCCGTGTAAGCACTTTATATTGCTTATTGTAAAAATCTTTTAAGGCGTCAAAACCAGATTGTTTATAAAGCTTAATTTGAATCTATCAGTATTGAAAATGTTTAATTAGTGCTAACTTCGAAATTTAGTGCCTATTATGACCTCAATAAACTTTCATTTCTAAAATAGGTACCATTTAAAAAGTAGATTGTTGGTATACATTTTATTAGTGCAGTTTATTATAAACTAATATAGTAATATTAGTTATAATCGTCGTTTTATTTCAGTTTATTGGTATAAAAACATAATCAGTTATACACGCTATTCCCCATATTTAATTACCAAAAACTCTGTCTACCCCAGCGTTCTTGGTAATTAAGTCCTTTCGACCCACCTTTCACCGAAAAAAATTTTTCAACAATGTGACAGGCGGTGAGCCTTTCGACGTCCTTATGTCGATGCCAAAGATACAAACCGAATACATACATTTTTTATACTTTTACATTCCGTACCTACTTTTAAATCATATGAAAATCCGCTAAGAAGCTTTTGAGTTTATCACGACAGAGAGACACGGCAAAGGGACAACGTTTTACAATAAGTATCGATAGGCCTCGCCCACTGTCTACCCCTCATGTCGGTTATCAGTTTCTCATGCCATTTAATCCCCAACTATAAGCTACATGGACCAATACAAGAGGATTAAAGGACATTAAATTTGTTGCTTATATGATGAACTTAATGAAACAGATACAATATATATATTTATGTCATGCCACACCGTCATTACATTGTGCATAACATCTCATTCTATAATCATCATTTATATTATAAATGTTCATGTAAAAAACTAAATAAAAATAAACTATTATCATTTAATTTTTTTTATCATATGTCTTTTAAATTGTAGTTAATATAAGGTGATTAACATTTGATGAAAAATTTGATGAAAAACAACCCTGTAGCCTTCACGATATGTTTTTCGAAACGTTGCAGGTTTGGGTGCCGCTAAAGGGAAACATTTGTGTTCAAACACTTGTACTCCTGTCTTGGCACATCGATGACTAGATATAAATATATATGTATTTCATAAATAGGTATATATCGATTCAAGTATACTGTACCGATGACTTGAACACTAAGACGTCAATGGCATCACCATCTCTCAAGTTGTCGCAAAAAAATCGGTTAAACAGTATTTAATTCTTTAAACAAAAAATCGGTAAAGTTTTTCCGAAAAAATTCGTTGATAGTTGGGTTGAAATACATTTAAAAGACATAAAGGGCTTAATTGTCTAGAACTCTGCCTACTCTAACTAAATGCCTCTCGTTTACTGTCATTTACCACCCACCTCACACAACAGATTAGCACCTCCCACCAGTTACCTTTTTATTCCCATACAGCTTGTGTATCTACCAGTACGTATAAAGATTTGTGAAATCACGACGAACAATCTCTTTGTCACAATTGAGACTCCGGGATTAGTAATCTCATATCTAAAACGCGTATAACAGCGAACGAATAGAGCTCCGTATGTTTTGCGGAACGTTGCGCCCGCGGCGTTTAACTACGTGTTCGCCTTTTTGCTGCTTACAGCTCCAACAATACTTAATTCTGATGTACACGTCATGTGGATAAACGACAAAATGACAGTTTTTTTGGTATTTCCAAAAAGACGTCAGCTTTTTTTTACGATATTTCTAATATAATGGCGGTTAAAAAAAAGATTCATTCCTCCTGTCTACTACTGAATACATTTTTTTCTGACTTTTGTATATAGCTGTAACTATAATATATGTGTAGTTATAGGCTATTTTTCAATACAACTTAAAATTCTTCATGGTGTTCAAATGTTTGCTTAATAAATTAATTTTAATTGTTATATATTAATATTTTTCTGAAGTTGTTATTGAAAAAGTTACTTCGCAACAAGCAATAACAACTTTACAATGAATTTCCGCAAAGTAACGCCTGAGTCAATTAACTATCATATTTTTCTGAGTCAATTCGAAAGTGAGTCAATAATTATAGGGATGAATGCGTAATTTATATTCGCATAGGAATCCTAGAGTGATTTTACTTTTTTTCTTTCTGCGATTGACGTGACATAGACAGATTATTCTATAACATTTGCGCCTTAGTGCACAATGATTCTTTGCATTTGAACTGGAGGAATAACTTTACAAGTGAATAAATAATCTGCAAATTAAAAACTCAAAATCGGTTCTGTGAAGTCCAAACACGATGTACTAGAGTGTCCGAACGTGGATTGGCGTGCGCGGAGATCTCGTAGAGGCGGAGCGGACGCGGCGCTCATCGCAAATATTGACGAAGGTGGGAGCCACGAAACCCGAGCGTGCCTTGTTTGTCTATAATTGATGTAATTAGTCGTGTCGACCAGCTGCCATCGGTAGAACTACTACGGATCCAATGTTTAAACAGTTAATACGATACTTTTACGGGCCGGAAACATCTTTACGGTGTCCTGTTCTGGCAAATATTGGTCGCACTCGACGATGCGTCGCATTTGGACCAGATTAGTGTTTATTTTGACAACAATAAAGTTACATTAAGCGGTACAAGTGAGGCGTAACGTAGTTAGGATTTCAAATGTAAGTGTAAAATGTACTTATAAATTGTACTCTATTACCTTGCTGCAAATTTATTCGAGAAGTCTGTGAAGAAGATATTGTATTCAATAACTGGATAAACACTTAATAAGAGAGCATTTTGTTCTGCTCGCAATACAAGACGAAAATCAAGAAGCCAAGGTGCATCGGTATTTTTTTTTATTTAAAACTATGTTTGTTGATGTTTTCATAAGTAATTTATATTATATATCGAAAAAAATATTTTTATTTTTTTTCGTTGAATTGAAGTTTTCAGGCACGTCTCACGGCATATGACGTCGGAATTCATTTGCAATTTACAATTAAAAATTTGTTCTCAACATACAACCGATGCGAGAATCTCTTCTTCCTTTTTTAAATGTCGGTCGGTCGGTTAAAAATATTACCATACGACTTCATAGGTTACCCAAGCAATCAATTCTCAAAGAATATTGCAAATGATGATGAAAGCTACATACTATTCTATACAAGATTCTATATTGTATAGAATAGTATGTAATTAACGCCAAATTAATAAACTGGGTAAATTTATGTAACAATGAAAAAATACAATATGTCTTTGAATGGAAATGTTATTTCTAATTTTAAGTTATATTTTATTGCAACAACTAACAATTTGTCTTCGATTTACACCGATTAATGCTACATCAGATTTAAGCAGCTGCGATTTATCGTACATATGTGTGTGTGTGTATGTGCTGTAATGGAAAATTAACCCAGTATAATGCGACGATTATCCGCGTATGACTTAATACAGGACGGTCACACAAAGGCATAAGCATTAAAATAGCTAACAATGGGCGGGATTATCCCGGCCTAACCTCCCGAACACCAACAATATGTGCTCAAACCGCGTCGCTCCAATGTACCAACCGTATTTTAATACATCGAAGAAAATTCAATCGCTTTTATTATTTCGATTTCATACCATATTAAGCTTTGGTTTAAAATTTGGATTAAACAAAAATACAGTATAAAATCCATAAAAAGTTATTTATGAATTTTATACTGTATTTTTAAAGTAAGTTCTACTAATATTTTCGATAGCGTTCAGTTCAGTAATTTATAAAAGTCATAAGTTATTTATACTGCGGAAATATGCTTGTGATAATTTTGGTATTTCTGCGCGTAATGGAACCTATAATGAAGACATCCGAAGCAGAACCAGGGTACCACACCAAACAGTTTATATTATTCAGTTATTCAGGATGAGCACGTTGAAGTGGCTGACCACCATTGGAGAAGAAAAGTTCTCGAGTACCTCCCTACCATAAAACTCAGTCGACCTCCCACAAGACAGAGTGATGACTTGCACAGTGTTGCGGGAAGTTGATGGCTGCCGATAGCACAGGACTGTGCTATGTCGCAATCTTTGGAAGACGCCTATGTTCAGCAGTGGACTTTTGATAGGCTGTTATGATGATGAATTTATTTCGGAAATTATTTCGATTTTCTTTATTTATGAAAACTATAATATTAATATAAAGCGTCAACCTGGTAGTAGGACGGATCTCTTTTCAAATGTTTCGCATCGACGAGATTATTTTTTTCTTCATAGGTGCATGTCAGCTCGTCTTCATATTACAGTACTCGTATATAGAGTCACCACAAATATTTGGAAGGGGACCAGTAACGGACAATATCTACTGTTAATTTTACTACTTATATTATCGCTATATCTATATCTGTTTACTTTGATTATGTGTTTGGATGTAGTGGTTCCACGGCAAACCAGTAGAACGTATCTATGTAAACATCAAAAAGAAAATTAAAGATTGTATCCATGTTTTTTTGAGGTCCATTTCATTATAGAGTGAGTAGCAACAAGTAACTATACACAGGATGTATAATTGTAAAAAGACAAAACATGAACAATATGGGTAAGTAAGAAACTAATTCAATCTAAGAAAATATAGAATTACAAAGATAATAGCATTATCGTAGCACAGGCTAACAAGATTGTGTGATGTAGTAGGCTAAGGCTTCTTAGCGAATAATACGCGTAAGTGTGACGCCCTCGTTGCAGTAAGTGCATAAGTTGCTGAAACAGATTATTAACTAGTTTCCCACTAGCCTATTTATATTATGTTTGCTTTATAATGCATCATTTATATTAAATTTACGTCTACCGTAGCAATGAAGGGTAGCTTTACGTTATTTAATTTACAAAGCGATTGTTTCATATATTTTTGACACCGTGTATTTAAAATTATCAGGAACTGGTCCCTTCTTAAATAATGACACAACTTATAATAAGTGTACAACAAATGAGTTGTTAACCTCATGTTTATAAACTTCCACTGCAGGACATGAGCTTCTCCAGTTCGAGAAGGTTTGCCGTAAGCCATGGCTGACTGCCATAAAGGTTGCCATGCTGAAAAGAGAATTGATCTTCGAAGTAATTAAAACCTTGCAATTAAGGCGCTGCTGTCCGTCCTAGTTCTACACTTGGGTTTGGTATTTTTTTGAGATAAAAACTTTTAGAGAGAAAAAACAGGCGATCAGATTGACCAGTTTAGCAAGTAAAATTTACTTTTTTAACAGTGGTAGCGCCACACATCAACTTTTGTTGTTGCATGAATGGGCCGGCTCGACCGGGGAAGTACCACGACCTCACAGAATACCGGCGTGAAGTAGAAGTCGATCAAACTTCTGCGTTTCGTCTGGTGAGTGCAAATAACCGGAGGCCCACATACCCCCTCCCCCAATTTTGGGGGTGGGGAGGGGCACTCTAAGGCAGGCAACGCATCTGCTATGCCTCTGGTATTGCGGGTGTTCATGGGCGTCGGTAATCACTTACCATCACATGAGCTACCTGCTCGTTTGCCTCCCTTTTCTATTAAAAAAAAAACTCGAAGGTTTTGACACGTAGGATGCAAGAGAAATCTATGGGAGGCTCAATGCGGATTTAGATCTGGAAGAGGACGCACGGATCAAATGTTTTTTCTCTCCGCATGATCGCGGAGAAGCTTCTGGTTGCTAACCAAAACGATTTTCTGTGCTTTTGTGGACCTTGAGAAAGCATTTGATAAGGTTGTAAGGAAGAAAATGTGGGAACTGTTGCCGGGGTATGGTGTGGATGGTCGATTGCTAAGGGCTGTGCAGTCACTTTACTGTGACTGTAAAGCCTGTGTGCGGGTAGGGCATGCCTGTCACCCATGTTTAGCGTCCAAATGGGCGTAAAACAGCGTTAGGGTTGTGTCATGTCCTCCTGGCTGTTCATACTGTATCTCGACAGCAGTTTACAGAAGCTGAAAGATGTATGGGTGTGCAATTAGGTGACATTAAAGTAAATTGTCTGCTGTATGCTGATGATGCAGTGCTTATTGCACCATAAGTCACGTGTATGAAAGAAGAATGTGAAATTAAAAGTCTCCGTTTGTATGCTAATAAGACTAAGGTTCTGAAAGGGACGAAGAAATAACTAAACGTGAAATATGGGTAAATCATAAATGTCTAGAACAGGTGAATGAAATTGTATACTTGGGGAGTGCGTTTAGCCGGAATGGAAGATGTGATTTAGATGTGGACAGGCGTGTCGCTGCCGGAAACAAAGTCAATGGTGCCCTGACTGCGTTAGTCAAAAGGCAAGGCGTAGTGAAAAGTGCACGCCTTGCAATACATAACGCAGTGTTGGTACCGACTTTGTTATATGGTAGCGAAACCTGGGTATGCCAAAAGAAGCATAAAAGCAGGTTGAATACAGTGGAGATGTGATCTCTTCGTAAAATGTGCAGCCTTACCATGGCCGACCGAAAGCGAAACGAAGAGATTCGAAATTTTTGTGACAAGGTCATCTTTCAAACCTGCCATAGGTAGGCGAATGAGTGAAGACCGAATGGTGAAGAAAATATATAGTGCGAAAGTTAATATTAAAAGGTGTCGAAGTAGACCGTGACTAACTTTCGAAGACCATGTGAGCAAATTGCTCGAAGAGGGGAGGGTCAACAGTACTCAGATGCCTAGACGTGCATGTACGAAGAAGATGATGAATCTGAAAGAAGCGAAAGAGGTATGTAGGGATCGTGACACTTGGTGATATGTTCTCTCTGGCTACTCCGCAGGGATGGTGCGTGAAGATAGATAAATAAATAAATAAATAAATATAAAAATAAAAAGTCTAGAAGTCCGAAGTCCCTTCGACCTACCTTTTACCGAAGATATTTTCGGAACAACTTGACAGGTGGTGCGTCCGTCGCCGTCTTTATGTGCATTTTAACGATATTGTGGCGGACTTAACATTAAAATTTTTATATAAAAATATAATTTCATAAAGTAATGTAATATTTTTTGTGTGCTTTAAATTTGTTTATTTTTTAAAGTTAGTATATTGTTAACAATGTGTTACTCTATGTGATGTGTGACTATATATTCTTTGGTAAAAAAAAACTTCTTACTTTTGAAAAAACTTCTTACTGATGTGTAAGGTTGTTCAATGTAATTAATATATATAACTTTATATGCTTACACTTAGTTTTATTTTACGAAGACTCAAGACATATTACACATTGACACCCACAAAGTGTTGACCCCGACGTAGCCGAATACTTGACACGCTTACGCACTTTCGCTCGTAAACTGCATCCATCACCAGCATCGAGACATTTTAGTAAACGCCCAGTCTTCATATTTAAAGATCTAGAAACTACCACTCACGACTTTTTGAGAGATGAAGCTCGCGGGTCTTTACAGCCTGCATATTCCGGACCTCATCAAGTTTTACGCAGAGGCGAGAAGGTATTTAAAATTCTAATCAATGGTAAATCGGTCACAGTATCCATAGATCGAATTAAACCAGCCTATATAGTACATGAACCAGACACATACAATAATACACACATATCACTAACACAAACATAACGAACACCGATCCCACTAACTCATACACCACTAATCCCGATACCACGAACAAAAAAATGAAGATACTACAAAAATCACTCGATCAGGTCGCAGAGTACGGTATCTTGAATATTTTCGCCCGTAGAACGGTCTCTGGTGGGGGGTAATGTGGCGGACTTAACATTAAAATTTTTATGTAAAAATATAATTTTTACATAAAAATTTTATAAAGTAATGTAACATTTTTTGTGTGCTTTAAATTTGTTTATTTTTTATAGTTAGTATATTGTTAACAATGTGTTACTCTATGTGATGTGTGACTATATATTCTGTGGTAAAAAAAAACTTCTTACTTTTGACTCTTTCACCTTCTGTCTGATGTGTAAGGTTGTTCAATGTAATTAATATATATAACTTTATATGCTTATACTTAGTTTTATTTTACGAAGACTCAAGACATATATATATATATATATATATATATATATATATATATATATATATATATATATATATATATATATATATATATATATATATATATATATATATATATATATATATATATATATATATATATATATATATATATATATATATATATATATATATATATATATATATATATATATATATATATATATATATATATATATATATATATATATATATATATATATATATATATATATATAATAGTTGAAAATAGATGTTATACATCTATTTTATTTAGTTTTCTGTCGGTCGTGACCTCAGTTCCAAAGCGCGTAGCAGGCTCGTACCATACAACGTGATGTTCATTTCGTCACGTTGTGTCACGTTGTTCCGAAAATATCTTCGGTGGAAGGTGGGTCGATGGGACTTATTTGTCTACACCAAACCTCTGTTTACCCCTGTATGTGGAAATGCGTGAAGATATTTTTTTAGGTTATAAACTATATTGTGCCAAATTTGATTCAAAGCTGTTAAAATATGTAACATAATAATGTTCATAAATTTTCGTACAAATAGAATACCACCATAAATGTGTACAATTTACCTAATAATAACATGTACTAACTATTATTAATATCTGACTTTACAATCATAAATATTTATTTACAGAAAAAAATTATGTTAATATTTACAATACTTATTAACAAAAACTATAATAATCGTAGAGCCCTACTCCTCGTGGTATGGTACCAAGAACGCTGGCTGCATTTCCACGTTGAATGGCTAGACTTAACCGTTGAGCGAGAAAAGAACCAGCCCTCTTGTCACCAGCGGCAACGATAAGTCGCGGATACAATTCCTTTAGAAACTAGAAATTCCTCAATTCCTTACAATTCCTCTAGAAAGCGCGGGGACCTCACGGACTGATTGTCTCTACGGCAAATGGAACAAATATATAGTCTCCTTTCAAAGACTCATATTTAAGCCATTTACCCGACTCAGCTGCCTCTGATGCCGCCCCGGCCCGTATCGAAGTACCCTTGATATGAGAGACCGCTAATGTATCCACGCAAGTTGCGTCCCACACAAAAGCTTTGCCTCTCTCCCAAGGGACTAAAGTCAAGCCGTCGGGTCTCTTACCATCCTCCCTAAATATTCCACAAGGCTCTAAAACCGATGGAATATTTATGGAAACAAGAGCCCTTCGGATGATTTCATTCAAGGAACCGTGACGAGATAGACTGCCGTCACTTTTTTGGCATGAAAGTCCGTGGAGGCCTAACTCATCGACGTCGCTGCTCAAGGACATCGATGTGGTTGACAAATCGATGCACCCAATCGTATTCCTACAGCTATACGTAAACTTTCGTTATCTAGTAATGTACCAAGGTTACTTGATGGTAAAGCATGTAGCCAGTAACTGGATTCCTTTGTCGAAACACCTAGAAAGAGGGCGCGGTCTCTGTCACAGTGAAAATTGTTCAGTAAGCATTTCTGCACATTCTGAACCAACGGGATATCCCATCGTTTTTGTGAGTTAGGTTCCAGTGGAATATCCTCGCCGGGACAGAGACGTAACCATGCTTCTCTTGCCTCGGTAGCAAAGGTCAAGTCCAAATCATTATTAAGAATTTTACGTGACAAATCATGAACACTGTGTACGGAGGCAAGAAAAGCCGGCAGCGCAATATTTGAAACCTCTCTTATACCGATACCTCCAAATTTAACAGGTAAAGTAAATGTAAAATATTAAAAGTAAAATTATAAATTAGTAAAAGCTAAAAAAAATGTTTAGAAGTTATTAAATATTGTGCAAGTTATCATAACATTTCAAGGCCTATATTTAAGACCTTGAAATGTTGTCTCTTGAAAGCGGGTTGAAGGAAAAGCGACCACTGGACCGTAACGATCGTGAACTTATTCGGAACAACACTTTTTGTATCGTGCACGAATAATAATGTAGTAAATGTAATATGTTACGAAAACACAGAATCGATAATATTTAATTATCGAGGATAAACTACTGCTCTTACTTACTACTATTACTACTACTACTAGAATTTATTATATATGAATTAATAGGTATTTGGTCACTGAGGGAACGAATAAAGACTGTATGGTGCAGAAAATAAACAGCGCGACTGTTTACATTAAAAGGAGTCCAGGTAGACCAACCCGTTGTACGAGTAGGTCCGCTCATGACAAGCTGAATACGCTAACGTCATGTTTGCAGCCTTGTGTGTGAATTTTGTTCGTTTTTAAAAAGAGAATGATCAACAGAAAGGCAGTGCATAGTTCTTGAATAAAAGTTATGCTAATGTTCCTTACATAATTCGAAATTATTCTGTATTAGGTGAGCTTTCCAGGTGTACAGATATGATTAGAAATATTATTTTAAAAATATTTAAAAAAAACGTAAATAATTATTCCCATCAACAATCTTAGAAATAAAAAAAATATCTTCACGCAATTCCCAATACAGGGGTAGACAGAGGTCTAGTCTAGACATTTAAGTCCCTTCGACCCACCTTCCACCGAAGATATTTTCGGGACAACTTGACAGGTGGTGAGTCCGTCGCCGTCTTTATGTCCAAGCCAACGATATAATTTGTACATAGGTTTTTAGAAAAACCCATTGGTACGGCCACTTGAGGATCGAACTCGGGTCCCTTGACTCGATATTCCGACCACCCAACCACTGGGCTATCGTGACTTCTAACGTAACCATCTTAGAGATAAACAAAAATTAAATAATACCTGTCACGATAGCCGAGTTGTTGGGTGGTCGGAATTTCGAGTCGAGAGACCCGAGTTCGATCCCCAGGTGGCAGTACCAATGAGTTTTTCAAAAACTTATGTACGAATTTCATCGTTGGCTTGGACATAAAGGCGGCGACGGGCTCACCACCTGTCACGTTGTGCCGAAAATATCTTCGGTGGAAAGTGGGTCAAAGGGACTTAATTGTCTAGACTTGACCTCTGTCTACCCCTGTATTGGGAATTGCGTGAAGATATTTTATAAATAATACCTACACCTACATATACTAATTAATTAATATTTAAAAAATTACTTATTGGTCCGTAAACATCAGAAAATGTCACAATAATATGGTATTAAACCTAACAAAATAAGTTAGATCTACCTAATTAAATATAACCTACCATTTAACTCTTCTACCATTTAACCTAACTGACAATACTAGGGCGAAATCTACTCCAATACCTGAAAATGCGTGAAGATAAAAAGTATGCATTTCAAAAGTCTAGTCCAGTATCAGTATCAACAACTTTAATATCTCAGAAGAATATGATAGTTTGTTGTGATCAATCGACCGTGATGAAGGTATAAGCGTATATAATCAAACTGAATACCCAAACAGATACGCTATAGAGAAACTGCTCCGTTCATAAACCAACAAGGGCTTGAATTGAACGTGCCTAGTCGTTCGGAAGAATTGTTTAACGCTATCCAAATAACAGCGTTTCGTATGCGAAAGGATCCACTAAGCAGATAATTTTCAATTGACTCAAATTTTTAAGCCGTCAATCAAAATATCTATGAGTATTTATCTATGAGACTCCGGTTTTTCACAATTTTTTGTGTGAATAAATATATGTAAATATGTAAATAAATATATGTAAGTAAAGTATATGTTAATATACATAACATACATTATGTATGTTATATATTATTTGAGTACCTGGATGACCCAACGTTGCTTGGCGTCAAAACATTTACGCTGTAATCGATAAGGATTTTCATTTTGATGAAAATTGCAGAAAAGTAACACCAAAATTAAACAAAATTTAAAATCGATACATTTTTCAGAAAACACATAAGTATACACACACATACACACATATATATATTTACTACATTATTCATATCGTATACAGTCCTGAAAAGTACAATGTAGTAGATAATTATTCCATAAAGGAATATTTGCCATTATCACTACGCTCTTGGTGAGCCTTGATTCCTTACCGTCTGCTTAAGTTTCTGGTTATCTCGCCTTTTGCAGATAGTCCTTTTTGTATTTAAAAACTTTGCGACAAATTTTTATAATATTTTTTTTTTGGTTATACAAAATAAATACTAGACAGTGATTGGAGAATTTAACGTAATTTTTTTAACAAATGGCGATAAAAATTACTGACAACAACAAAGATGCTAAGGAACTCCGACATCCTACTGTTTAGTCCTCAGAATTCCTACACAATAAATATTTTAAAGTCGTCGTGTAACACATACTTTATAAAAAAAAATGTCTTATATACCAATATGTAATACCTTTAGATTCAGGGCACCGAGATAATTTGCCCTGTATCCCGCGACTCTGGGGCACATGATCGTGCCGCCGTCACCTCGTCCTCCATGCACGCTCGGCATATACAGCTGTCAGTAACACCTAAATTATGACCACAGCTATGACCAGTAAAGGCACAAAGTACATCCCTAATTTGGGACTTATTTAGACGCAGAAGCATTTTAGTTACTCGACTATTCATTGTCGGTAGTGCTTCTTTAGCCTGCGTACGTTCTGGATGGCACACTCAGAGCCGTAAATGTTATTATTGCCTTACGTATCTGGGATCTAACGAAGCCAAAGGGTACGGGGATGACAGGATCCGGTATCTCTAGCAATCTGATCCGCCGCATCGTTACCTCTAGAGCAGCTTGTGCCGTTTCATCCATTGAAGGATTACCTTCTAGAATCTGCATGCTTCATTAAATTGATGGTAGCATTTCGGATTGGAGCAGAGACTGAAAAGTGAAACTCGATAAAAAGTTTTCCCTTGGTCGGGATGAACGTAAAATATCGAAACATTTTCCAATATTGGGGTAAGCAGTTGTCTAGACAATCAGTATAATATTATCGATAATCGTAAGGAGCTTTAACTGTCCTCTCTAGAACGCCGGCCTTTTACATAATATGGATTTATGAAAACACACGACTAGTGGTACGAATATATCAGTCCTTTACTCTAAGATGTCCTTTAAGATAACACGGCCCGTTATTATTATGCTAAATTTTAGGTTATTATTTTTGGCCATGTATCATTGCCTTTGTTACCTTATTATCATGTATCATTGCCTTTGTTACCTATTCATTTTTTATAGTTTATTTGTATATTTCCTATATATTACTAGTCACGATAGCCGAGTGCACAGGTGATCGGATTTGAGTCGGGAGATCCGAGTTCGATCCCTAGGTAACTCATATCAACGAGTTTTTTCACAAAAATAAATACGATACATACATATTTGGACATCATGATGGCGACGGGTTCACGTTGTCTCAAAAAAGTTTCTTCAATGGAAGGTGGGTCGAAAGGACATTATTGTCTAGACCTCGGTCTACCCTAGTATTGGTAATGGCGTGAAGATATTTTTTTTTTTAATTATTCCCTCAGTCTCCTACGATAACTAGTTCTTCATATCTTTTTAACTCAAGTTCGGGACAACATGACATACATTGCTCTGATCCCAAATCAGTCAGCTTAAGCACTTGTGTTATGGAATAAAAAACAAAGAAGGTACCACAAAGACCCAGATGCGAGAAAATGTGGAAAAATATTTTTCTACTTCTGCCCGGCGGTGAATAGAACCCGGGACCGAAAAACTGGCGACACTTTGAAAACCAAATATGTGGGCTGTCAAATGTGATTTCCGGAATGCAAAATTATGTTTTTTGGAGAGGCACTGCCTTCGGGAATGGTTTGTGAGTGACACTGCAGTGCTACATTTTGTAGAATTTTCGTCGTTTTGTCAATAAGTGCTGAAATTATTTGCCTTCACCCATTATGAACTTAGTGTGTAACAGCTACTTAACAATTACATATAAATTTTGTTACTTTACATTCAAAGCAACGAAAATTAAATGTTTCCTTTTAACACATATCAACCGACTTTAATGCTTACCCCATTGGTATATTACGTCGGTTTTATTATCATTCATCATTATTGCATTCTATCGGCTTGCTTTTCTAAGCTGTGTTTCGAAATAGAAATTTCAATCAATTTCTAATTTAAACTTTTTATAATTACTGTACATTAGTCCACAACCTTCATGTAATCGTGAGAATTATCATGTAATCGTGGGATTGGCTGAAAAAGAACCCTTTTTGGTACGCTATATTTGTAGTTTAGAATATTTTTTTTATTTTTTAATGTATCAAATAAACGAATACTTAAATAACATTACTTGCTTAAGCTTAAAATTGTAAATACATATACACGATAGCCGAGTGGTTGAGAGGTCGGAATTTCGAGTCAAGAGAGAAGAGTTCGATCCCCAGATGACAGGTTCGTATTAATGGGTTTCAAAAACTTATGTACAAATTATATCGTTGGCTCGGACATAAAGACGGTGACGGGCTCACCACCTGTCACGTTGTCCCGAAAATATTTTCAATGGTGGTCGAAGGAACTTAATTGTCTAGACTAGACCGTTGTCTACCCCATGTATTGGGAATTGCGTGAAGAAATTTATTTTTATTTATTTCTAGAGTTAAATACACTCTGCCTCTAAAAATAAATTTAAAAAAAACTACAATATTCTTAAAATATATTTAAAAATGCGATTACAAAATAAACATTTGTATTATAACATTAAATAAAATAAATAAATAAATATCTTCACGCAATTCCCAATATAGGGGTAGACAGAGGTCAAGTCTAGACAATTGAGTCCCTTTGACCCACCTTCCACCGAAGATATTTTCGGGACAACGTGACAGGTGGTGAGCCCGTCGCCGCCTTTATGTCCAAGCCAACGATGAAATTCGTACATAAGTTTTTTGAAAAACTCATTGGTACTGCCACCTGGGGATCGAACTCGGGTCTTTCGACTCGAAATTCCGACCACCCAACAACTCGGCTATCGTGACTCATTAGTTTATTTATATTATTAGTTCATTATAACATTAGTATTACAAATAGGTAGCTTAATGAAGTAAAATTACCTAATATCTTCTAAAATCTCGTATTAGAGATTAAACTCAATTATAAATGAGTTAAAAAGTATATCTATGCTAAATTTTATTATAATGAAAACTACAACTAAACTTTTTTAATTGTCTATGAACTAGAGCAGTTGTCGATTGAGCAATTTAATTTCTAAATCGCTCCGAAGTCTATCAAGTTACTAATATAAAATAGCAAATCTACAGTCGGAGGTCAGTCACAGCCGCACTTCCGATAACAAACAACCAAGATCTAAAATGAAGGGTCTGCTGGTGTTAGGTGTGCTGTGCCTTGCGGCAGCATGCTTCGCTTTTGAAGCTGATACTGATCTTGCTGTAGCTGAAAGCAAGGGACACCATCATGAACATGGTGGTGGTCATCACCATCACGCCCATCATCACCACGAGCATGGCGGAAAAGGAGACAAGGGGCACAAGGGTCACCATCACCACCATAAAGGCGATGAAGGCCACTACGGAAAACATCATCATGAAGGACATCATCATGAGCACGGAGGTGGCCACAAAAAACACTGGGACGAACACGACCATCATGGGGAACACCATGAGCATGGTCACCATCACAAAGGAGGCAAACATGGTCACCATGAGCATCATGACAAGGGCGAGCACGTCGATGGTTATCACAAGAAACACCATAAGGACCACTTCCACAAGGATCATCACTTCCATGATGGCCATCATGACGAAGGCAAGCATCATAAATACGATAAACATCATGGACATCACGAGAAACATGGTGGACATCACAAGAAAGGTGGTCACCATCACTCCGGTCACCATGAAGGTCATCACGGCAAACACGGCCACCATGATAAACATCATTATGATGAAGATCACCACGGCCATAAAGGTCATCACGGTCACGAGGAACACCACCACCATCACCATGAACACGGGAAGAAAGGCGGCCATGAAGACCATAAAGACTGGGGATTCCATCATGGAAAACATTGATCGCAATCATTTCAAAACACCGTGTTATGATAATGTTTTGTTAGAAAATATGAAAGTTGTTTTTGTTATTTTTACATGTTTTGTACAAATTACATATAAAATTTAAGATTTACAGTTTCTCTTCGTTTGGTTTTCCGATAAATTATTTTTTGTCATACTTACTGATTTTATGGACAACATGCTTTATGTTGTCAATTTCATACACTGCTATTCCCTACACGCGAAAATGAAAACTTTCAGAACTTGAAGGATGACACGAGAAAATGTGAAACATAGCAGTGATATAAAAGAGGGCATAACGCGAAAAAAGGCAATGTTCAGCGTTGAACATATAAAGATTATGGTTATACTCGTGCCTCTGCGATATTATCCATGATCTGATGCGACCTTGAAGTTTTAACCACCCAAAATGCGCACAATGAATTTTTTTTACTTCTATAAAGAATACAATCCTATCGAAACGTTAGATTTAACTTTTAAAAATTACCGTATCAACTTGTTATAATAAAAAGTCAGTTATAAATTTTTACGACTTTGCTCTCATCTTGTATCTTGCCATAATGATAAATTGCCATAAAAGATAGAAAAAGTATACTAAAAGTATAAGATATTGTTATATAAATTAAAAATAATATATAATAATATCTTCATGCAATTCCCAATACAGGGGTAGACAGAGGTCTAGTCTAGACAATTAAGTCCCTTTTACCCACCTTCCACCGAAAATATTTTCGCGACAACGTGACAGGTAGTGAGCCCGTCGCCATCTTTGTATCCAAGCCAACGATATAATCGTACATAAGTTTTTTGAAAAACCCATTGGTACGAGCCGGTCACCTGGGGTTCGAACTCGTGTCTCCCAATCGAAATTCCGATCACCCAACTACTCGGCTATCGTGACTTTAAATCTAAATTAAGATTAAAATAAATATTGAAATCTGAATTTATTAGGAATGGAATAAGAATCTCAACAAAATTTGAAAATAAGAAATTTTGGCTTTTTAGAAAAAGGTACTGTTCCTACCATGTATTATCTACCATTGTTCCTACTATATATACTATATATATAGTATGTTCCTACCATTAGTAGGTAGTTTCCCATGTAAAAATGGAAAGAAGGAAATTTTAATAACAATTTTAGAAAAACGTGGGTTCAAATATCAGAACATTAGAATTAAAAAGCGCTCGCTATCTAGGAATGTCGATTCCGAGATGCGGCAACCGTTAGCTTCAAAAACATTTAACATATAAAAATATATACATATATATGTACATATATTTTTATATGTTAAATGTTTTCATATGAATAACCAGTAAATATCATATCATCAGATCGCGAAATGTCACGATCCTTACTCCATTTAATTTATTTTATTCACTTTGATCTATTTCGTTCTCTAGTTCTAGACATACATGACTTATTTATACTTTATTACATCGCTCTTTCCTAATCTATTTCAAACTCCAGAGCCTTAGTTTCGTTAGATATGACTTATGCCTGAGTTTAGATGGTGCTATAAGCACTGCATCATCAGACTAAAGGTAACAATTTACTTTTAAGTCAATTCCACACATTTTCAGCTTCAGTAAAAAAGGGTCCACATATAGATTTGAATAGCCTAGCAGACATGATGTCTTCTTCGTGTATACCATACTTGCCAAATGGGTTAGGGTACTAGCAACCGAAGTGTGAGTCTTTCAACTTTAAAAAAAGACGCAATGAAAACGGAACATGGGACATCCGGGAACTCACCTCGCCAGCAAAGGTTAACAGATGTGAGCAGTCTCAAACACTAGTCCCACCATAGTTGATCATAGAACTGTAACTGTATTTTACCCATTAGCCTTTTAAAATTTGCATCGTACAATACAAGGGGCAATCAAAAAGTAATGATAATGAAAATAAAACACGGTAATTAAAGTTAATAATAATTTATTTTTCTACAAAGTCTCCTAACAAATCAATACATTTAGTTCATCTTTTTTCTAAATCCAGGATTCCCTTTGAAAAAAAATTCTTTGTCTTGACCCTCCCAAAACGCTTCAACAGCGGCCATTACTTCGCTATCGTCTTCGAATTTCTTGCCTCGAATGAGTTCCTTGAGACGAGAAAGAGGTAGAAATCACTAGGAGCTAAATCAGGCGAATAGGGAGAGTGTTCGAGCAGTTCGAATCCCGTTTCTTGAATGGCAGCCATCGCAACTGCGGCTTTGTGAGCCAGTGCGTTGTCTTGGTGAAACAGCACTCCAGCTCGCATTTTGCCGCGTCTTGTTTCCTTAATGGCCTCCCGTAATCTTCTTATTTGGTCTGTGTAGTAAGAGCCCGTAATAGTGGCTCCCTTTTCCAAATATTCCACCATAATTATGCCTTGAGCGTCCCAAAAAACAGATGCCATAACCTTTCCCGCCGAACTTGAAACTTTGAATTTCTTTGGCGTCGGTGAGGAGACTCGCTTCCAAGTCATCGAATGTTGTTTCGTTTCAGGATCAAAACAAAGTCACAAAATGGAACAAAAAATTTTCAAGATCCGCTTGGACCTTTTCGAGATTGACCCTCGAAATGTCAACTCGATTTTTCTTTTGCTCTTTGGATAACATTGTGGGTACCCAATGCGCAGAAACCTTTTTCATATGCAACTCGTTCGCAAGGATTCTTTGAACGCTATCATATGAGATCCCTGTGACCTCAGCTACATGCCTAATTGTCACTCTTCGATCTGCCAACACAACATCTCCTATTTTTTTCACGATGTCTTTAGTGAGGGACGTGGATGGGCGTCCTTCGCGATGGTCATCTTCAGTGGATGTTCTGTCCAGTTTAAACTCCTTGGCCCAGCGTGCAACTGTAGAATATGGAGGAGCAGAGTCCCCCAAATGTTTCCACTAAGTCACTGTGTATGTCTTTTGAAGACATTTTTTTCAAACAGAGGTACTTGATAACAGCTCTAATTTCGTTTATCTCCATGTTGATGATCTCTTTGACAGTTCGTATTCAAATGAATGTATCTCCCGGAAATCGTGATCTATTTATATAATTTTTAGACTGACGTAGTCAGTATATAAGCAAGCAAAAAATATTTTTTTGGATTTTTATGCGGACCTGAAGTAACCGATTATTTTATTGGATAATTATACATTTGGATCACCCTAGTAATGTTTTCATAGTGGTAACTAACTATTATTTTATTTATAATCTTGATAGATCTAAGTTTTCGGTGTTACCGCCGAAAACATTAGCAAGGTAATTCTAGTCATTCATTTTTCTATAAAATACTATTCAACGCCGCAAAACTTTTTGATTTTTAAAGATATTATTTAATATGTACATCTTTTTTGGAACGCACTTTGTCTTAGTCTGGATATTATAATCTTAAGAATAAATCTTAAGATTATAATATCCAGACTACAGGAGAGGTTAAACATTTAGTATGATACGATAAATTAAATAACACTTAAATTAAAGAGAAAAAAGTTAAAATTTCAACTGACACGGGCGCGATTCGAACCCGCGACCTTCGCCGATCCGTGGCGACGCTCTTACCTCCGAGCCACCGTGTTTTACACGCATCAGTTGAAATTTTAAATCTCCTATATTACTTATCCCTTGTTTATTGGCATAGGCGCCATCTATTATCCTTTTTGACAATTTGATAATCCTGACTTTACAGTTCAGAATTATCAATACGATAACGCCAACATAATTTTTTTTTCTCTTTAATTTAATAACATAAAAGTTCAGCATAAATATGCTTTAAAAATCAATAAAATTGCATAATAAAAACTGTGGTGAGCCCGTCGTCATCTTTATGTCCAAGCCAACGATAAAATTCGTACATAGGTTTGGGTAAAACCTATTGGTAGGAGCCGGTCACCTGGGGATCGAATTCGTATCTCTTGACTCGAAATTCCGACCACCCAACCACTCGGCTATCGTGACTTTTTTCTTCTTTCTCTTTTTCTCTTCATTCTCCTTTGTGAGAATGAAGAGAAAAAAAGAAAGAAGAAAAAACTCTCTTTTTCTCTCATTCACAAATGTGAATCTGATTCAGGTGCCGAGAATTCCGTGCATTTAGGTAACTGTACAACTACGTTTACCATAGCAATGAACGTGGACTTTTGGTACCTTATGAACTGTAATAAGGTACAAAAAGCACCCATAATCCTAATCGATAAGTCGGATTGAAAGACAAAAATATTTAATCACATATGAGTACATCAATTTAAATCACAGTTAATCCTCCAATTACAAATGTAAATTATTTGCCAGAAAATGATTATAAACTTTTCTTTTACTTTACTTTACTGCTTGTAAAATTTCATGATTCTAGATCGAAATAATTTTCATAAATCTCAAATAATTTTCATATACACAATTTCACAAAATTTATATAAAAATAAATAAAATAGGTACTAATAAAGTAATAGTCGAAGATTATAACATTATTATATTATAATAATTAATGAAGTCTGTCGAACAGTGGCTTGTACAACGGTTTCCATGAGCCGCCAGCTCTGAGGTTCCGGTTTCTATTCCTGGTCTGGTCAATCTAGAAAACACTTTTTCTACATGTTCTCCGGTCTGGGTGTTTGTGGTACCTTCTTTGTTTCTGATATCATAATACAAATGCTTGAGCTACTTTGGGATCAAACCAACATATGTGATGTCCCTATGAATGTATGTATGTACTTATTTATATAATTTTATACTTGAGATTGTCGTCACAGGGTAAAATTGCATTGCATTAAAATTCATTGTTGAACACTTGTACACAATTCGCTTTATTTAATTATTTATTACGGCATCATCAGGGTATTCCCAGGTTATACCCTAATGATGCCATAAGGCGCGACCGGTCGGTTAATTAATAAATAATTAAATAAACTGAATTGTGTACAAGTGTTCAACAATGAATATTATGTATTTATTTATTTATTATTACAAAAATATATTGAATATTTACTAAATAATATATTACGAAGTTACCTTATATTGTCCTTTTAAAATTCTGTTTATTTTTAATTTATAAGTTTACATACATCGTTAATAAAAATACTACAGGTAACATAACATTGCATATTACAACTTAAAACAACTTATAAATTGTTTAAGGTTAAAATACTTAAAATAACTGATAAGATAACTGAACTGATTATATTAAATAATAGATTGGGTTTTAATATCTTAAAAATATACTATAACTATCATCTAGTGAATAAATTCTGGAGTAGAAATATTATTATAGATCAAAAATGTTAGCCCTCTAACATGACCGGATGTCGAAATGGTGAAAAGCTATAGGCGTAACATTTGCCGTGGCGTCCTTGTCCGGCAATTTCACCAACTGCAATCAGCTACTTTAATGAAAGATATAAAATGGTCTCACAAACCGTTGTACAATCAGTGCAGTCCCATAATCCAAACATTTAACTTGCTTAATATAATAAAATACAGTAACCAAGATGAGGACGCTGGTCGCCCTTGCCCTCTTGGGACTTTTCCTAGCCGTTTGTTCTGGCCGCGAAATCGACCAGAGAGAAAGCGATCTAATAACAGCGGCCAGTGATCACAAAGGTCATCATCATGAAGAGGGCGGCGGTAAAGAGCACCACGCTCACCACCACCATGAACACGGTGAAAAAGGACACAAGGGACACAAAGGACACCACCATCACCACAAGGGCGAACACGAGGATCATCACAAACATCATCATGCTGGACATCATCATGAGCACGGAGGTGGCCACAAGAAGCACTGGGATGAACACGATCACCACGGAAAACATCATGAACACGGCCACCATCACAAAGGCGGCAAGCATCACCACAAGAAACATCACGACAAAGGAGAAGAAACTGAAGGATATCACAAGAAATACCATAAGGATGAGTATCATAAGGACCATCATTTCTACGATGACCATCACAAAGAAGGCAAACATCATAAGCATGGTCACCATCACGGACATCACGAGAAACATGGAGGTCATCACAAAAAGGGTGGTCATCACCATTCCGGTCATCATGAGGAACACCATGGCAAAAAAGGACATCATGATAAGCATCACTATGATGAAGATCACAAAGGACATAAAGGCCATCATGGGCACGAGGAACATCATCATCATCACCACGACCATGGAAAGAAAGGTGGACATGAAGACCACAAGCACTGGGGATTCCACCATGGAAAGCACTGATAAGATTTATTATAAGATAATATTTGTTATACTTTTTTTATGCTCAAATTACCTCGTTAAAGAAAAAGAATGTTTTTAATAAAAAATCTCATAGCAATAAGTATATTTTTTACAAATCAATCCTTAACAGTTTTCAAGTTCCACAGAAAGATGTAGGCCTCTCTTGCAGGGGAATGTGACAATACCGGACATAACGCCGTTAAGCGAAAGAGAAATTCTTCATGCATACATTTCTAAAAATCTCTTAAATCGAATAACGTTAATATCTATCAGCAAGCACTTGCACGGAATAAATTTACTTAGAACCGTAAAAATATGTCGTCACTACTGTTTGACGCAGAAGCACTCATCCAGAAACCTGCAGCAATAGGATTGCCAAACATCGCGTTGTAATCAACCAGAGATGAAAGCGTTGTTATCTATAAATTGGAAGTGCGGAAACATTTGCACCACAGCCAACGCTACGTTACTACAAATCACGTCTCTTGGTAAGTACGAAAAATTATGTTTAAGTAATTTTAGTCAAATTGTTTATTCTTTTCTTCAAGAAATATCCTACATAATTTTAATACATTGCCATAAACTAACGAAAATTTTTATTGTAGAAATGAGGCTGATATTATGGACGGTGCTGCTTGCATGGACACTAGCAACGTCACATGCCCGCAACTTTGGTATCGCTAAAATTGAAGATGACACTAATGCGCAATTAGTCCTAAATAATGCACGCCTAGCCACCATTAATGAACACGTGGATCAGACGCCAGCTGGCACTGAACACAAGAAGGACAAGAGTAGCCACCACGAATCCGGAGGAGGCCATGAACATCATGCCCACCATCACAAGGAAAACGAAGAAAAAGGAGATAAAGGTTATAAGTCGCATCATCACCACGACAAAGGTGAACATGGACATAAAGAGAAGCATCATCATGAGGGTCACCATGATGAGCATGGGGGTCATAAAAAGAAACATCACGATGAACACGATCATCATGGCGAGCATCACGAAGCTGCGCACGGCCATAAAGGAGGTAAGTTTGGCCACAAAAAGGGCCACAAAAAAGGCTCCAAAACCACGGGCTTTCATCACAAATCTCACAAAGACGAATATCACAAGGAACATAAATTCTATGACGACTTCCACAAGGGTGGTCACCATCACAAGCACGGAGACTTTCACGGTCATCATGACAAGAAGGGAGGGCATCACAAAAAAGGTGGACACCATGAAAAGGGCCATCACGAGAAGCATCACGGAAAGAAGGGTCACCATGACAAAGGACACTATGACGAAGACCACAAGGGACACAAAGGACATCATGGCCACGAAGAACATCACGCCCATCATCATGATCACGGTAAAAAAGGTGGACACGCAGGAGGTAAAGAGCATGGTTACAGTCACGGAAAGAAGGCTTAATGATTTTATAATATTTATCACTAGTTACTTTATTTTGAACCAAGTCATTGTTTTTAATATTAAGTGTTAACTTTATATTATTATGGCATTTTATTAAAACTGAATAACTACGGCAACTGCATTTTAATTTAGAAACTTGAATAGAGAAACTAATTTTATGGTATTGTTAAACAAATTACTACCCATTCACTGAATTGTTATGATCTGTCTCTCGTATTTCACTAACTTAATATTGTTGCAAAATTCCGTGAAATAACAAAAGTGAAAGGTTTTGAAGTTGTAAACTCCTTAGCCTATGAATTGTTTGGGCCAGTATCAGCTTTTCAGTCGCAAAAGTGTAAAATAACTGTGATGTTCCGGTTTGAAGGGTAAGGGTATAATAGATAATATCGAGTCAGCGTTATAATAGCGGGCTCGGAAGTAATCCATTTTATTATCCACGGAGGGTGAATAAGAACTTTATTACCTTACACTATAACTCACTTTTGAAATAATTTTAGGCGTCATATGCTGCAGTAACCACTCACAATCAGGAGAAGTGTTCTTCACGCAATTCCCAATACAGAGGTAGACAGAGGTCTAGTCTAGACAATTTAGTCCCTTCGACCTCCCACCGAAGATATTTTCGGGATAATGTGACAGGTGGTGAGCCCGTCGCCGTCTTTATGTTCAAGCCAACGATAAAATTCGTACATAAATTTTGAAAAACCCATTTTTCTTCTTCCTGCCTGCCACCTGGGATCGAATTCGGGTCTCTCGACTCGAAATTCCGACCACCCAACCACTCGGCTATGGTGACTTTTTTACCCTTCCCCCAGAAAACTCCCAGAAAAAAATAATGTCTGTTATCTATTTAAGTTTTATTAAATAATATAAATAAATGCGTTTCGATGGCTTAAAGTACTAAAACTTACCTTTTTAGTGTAAAAGTTAATAAATATTACTTATAACCTAATATAATATTATTTTTGACCCACACCGGGCAGTAGGTGAAGCCGGAATTTTAATAATGATGATGAGTACGATATGCAAAAATCGTCTGATCAGTCGGTGTAAACAATTAAACGCCCATTTCGTCTCTTATGAACCGAGCAGTATTTTCTTTGATATATTAATTATTTAGTTTCTAGACCTTTTAAACAAAAGCCTTCTGGCGTTCTCTACCAATAAATTTTGGTTGAACAAGAAAGGTTTAGTGTGTAAACATTTTTTGAATAAATTTAGTAAATATATATAATACATTTTTTAAATATAATTTATTATATTCAATACATAAATAGTATATTATTATGTATTCAAGTCTTGAGACTTCAGCTCGATCCCCAAGTGTTAGGCTCGTACCAATGGGTTTTTTTCAAAAACTTATGTACGATTTATATCGTTGGCTTGGACATAAAGACGGTGACTGGCTCACCAACTGTCACGTTGTCGCGAAAAATGTCTTCTGTGGAAAGTGGCTGGAAAGGACCTATTTGTCTAGACCTCTGTCTACCACAGTATTGGGAATGGCGTGAAGATGTAAATAATTATAGCCAACTCCTAACCATTAAGGAGTGCAGAGGAAAAAGTAAAGAACTCTTTCTCAACTGAATTGATTACATATTCGTGAACGGAGACAGTTTAATACTTTTGACACTCTATTCTATTTAACAATCGGTTTGTGACTCTATTCCGTGTGACTCCATGTGACTATTCAACAATCGTACTCATAAGACACCTCTTCGTTTAAGGAAACTTTTCTCACTTTTTACTACTTATCATATACTTTTCTTAGATACTTCTCCTTTCCAGTTTCACTTTTTCATTTGCTGTAGAAGTCCCACTACTATAGAATACACAACCTTATCTTTAACCCAGCTCTCCAATACTTACACATTTAAAAAGAATGTTAAGGCATTTTTTTAATATTTGTTCATAACAATGAGTAGAGGTGATAGTTAAAATTTATTTTCTTAATTATAATGTATCTGCTTTACTCTTTTACATGCATTTTTAAATAAAATAAAAATTGTTTATTATCTGTTTAGGTTAACCAATATGTCCTGCTCTTCCATATCTTACAGATTTGTATATTTAAAAATATAGTGTGTTCCTGGGCGTACAAGGGTGTGAGCTTGCGCGCGTGTGTGTGTGTGTGTGTGTGTGTGCGTGCGTGCATGCGTGCATGCGTGCGTTCGTGCGTGTGTGTGTGTGTGTGTGTGTGTGCGTGTTACACTTTACTACTACGTTTCTCTCTTTATTTCACAAATTCGATTTACAATTTAATTCCTTAGTGCCATTAAGATGTTTTTCGGAAAAAGGGTTTTTTCTTGTGATGTGTATGTGTTGTTTAGGGCTAGGGGATACAGAATTTTAGGGGATACAGATACAGAATCTTTTAATATTATATATTTCACCTTATTATTCGGTAATATTTTACACAATTTCAATAATTTGTTATAATCATTCTGATATTTGTAATAAATAAATAATAAATATCTTCACGCAATTCCCAACACAGGGGTAAACAGAGGTCTAGTCTAGACAATTAAGTCCCTTCGACCCACCTTCCACCGAAGATATTTTCGGGACATGACAGGTGGTGAGCCCGTCGCCGCCTTTATGTCCAAGCCAACGATACAATTCATACATAAGTTTTTGAAAAACCCATTGGTACGAGCCTGCCACCTGGGGATCGAACTCGGGTCTCTCGACTCGAAATTCCGACCACCCAACCACTCGGCTATCGTGACTACGATAGAATACGTGAAAAATAGAAATTTCACAAAAGAAAATACAATTCCAGACAGCAGCATATAAGTTGCGAGGCTTCTGGCTCCACAGCAGCTGCCCATCCTCCTCTGAACATGATGTTTTTGACAAATCCTCATTATCAGCTAGGCCTATGTCCAGTACTGAAGTATTGCGGTTGGTGTGTGCATGCCACTTAGTAACCAATAGTAAGAGTTCAAACTTAAACATTGACAGTAAAAATAGAGTAAATGGCAATCTATGTGATCAATAAGTTGATAACAATATTCAATAATATCAATTGCCCAGTAATGCTTTAGGGTAGCATTAAAGCAATTTCTGAAGTGGCTCACAGGTTCATTAACAGGCTTGATTCTGGGATATCATGTTTCCTAGTCCAGTAAGCTAGTCCATTAAAGTATTTGTATTTCTAATGCTGATGTAATGCTAAAACACATTCACAATTAAAAGAAAAGGAAACATTAAATCAAATTAATGACAAATTTTCTGTTTATTGTATTGAAAATATTACAATATTGTCATTAATGGAGCAAGGTGATCAAATTCAATCTTCTCTGTTATGTTCTTGGTTTTAATATTTTCGTCTTGATTAGCAATGAAGATAAGGTTGCCATCATCTCGCCAACCATATTTTTTGACCCAGTGTTTTAGTGTAACATCTAAAATGCAAGCACATTACAGAAAACTAACACTAATTCCAAATTATCTCTATATGAAATAGTGATGAGTGGGACACAACTAGTACAGTCTATAAGCATAGCCTCTTTTTTTTCAATGAGCAAGTATGTTATCCCTCCCACTTATAATGGGACATCAGAGATAAAGAGATGTTCACTCAGTTAGAATGAGGCTATGCTTGTTTAAAGAGTACAGCAACATAATATTTTAAGTGGTACAAGTAAAAATTTTGAGGAACTCTTACATTATGTCATTTGTATTTTCTATTATTTTTTTATTTAAGCTATTGCACCAAAAAATTTGTGCAAAGGTGAGCTTAATGCTATACGGCATCCTTTACCAGCTAACTCTAGGTAGAAGAGAAAATATTGTTGATGAAATAATTAACGTTAATAGATATTATATGAACATATATACAAATACATACATATATATACACACATACATGCACATATACATAAAAATATGTCCATAAACAATGTATGTACTTAGATACATTTATACACTTTAGAATAAAAAAAAATATTTGGCATTTTTTAAGTGTTGTTGCATTCGGCTTTTTCTCCTTATACATATTTATAATGGAAACATCACTATGGTCTGCAAAAACTCTCTAGATTGAGGTCTTTCCTTGTGTCGGAGGAAGCTACATGTTCAGGAAGCTACATATTCAACTTGACCTTCAATGCTATCTTCTCTAAAACTACAGAGATAGGGTTTTAGTTAAATATAGTATTATTTTAAACAATTACAATAACAAGTTAGTGGGAACTTTTGCCCAGAAGTTGGAAATCTGCAGATTGGAATGAGATTTGGATGAAATTTTACAAGAACTCTTCCAGAGGATAATTTCACTTTGGTTGCTAAAAAACCTCCAATAATGCTTAAGAACAGGCTCACATAAGAATAGTGTGGGTCATCAGGACACACATTGTCCATCAGGACAATGAACAAGAAACTTATGGAACTACAGATATTAAATATAAAAAATAAAATAATAAGAAAATATCTTCACGCAATTCCCAATACAGGGGTAGACAGAGGTCAAGCCTAGACAATTAAGTCCCTTTGTAAAGCTTAATAACAAATGTCATGTTCTAAGGTCATGTAGTTTTGGAAATTTTGCAATTAATCAATTAGAGCTTTTGAGTTTATATAAGTAAAGATAAAGATATATAACTTTTTTCCCATGTATTCATGCATTATACTTAGGTAGTCTATACAAATTGTAAACAAGTGGTGAACCTGTTCCCATCTTAGTGTTCAAGCCAGACAAAAACATAATGTTCAAAAAACTTATTGGTGCAAGTCTTCCTCCTGGGCATGGAATTCAGATCTCCTGATTTAAATTCCGATTACGTGACTACTTGTTTATTATTTTCCATAAATATATATAATAGATAAATATGAATTAAAATATTTAAAAAAAATTACAAACCATCAATCCCTCCCAACAGATTAGCCAAATTAGTCTTGTCAATGGTTTGAAAAGTAATCCCAACCACATGACACACAAACTTCCTAATAGAGTCGTGGAAGCTACTGATGCGGTTACACAGCTCAGGCATTTGATGCACCCTGTTCCAGAATTGCGCAAAGTCACATTGCTCTAAAATGTCAGCCAAGTACTTTATCTGAGATATTGTTTCATTTTCTGACTGAAATAATTATAAATATGTTATAATTAAGAGCAACAATTACATTAATTACTTAGATTTATTTGGGATTTAACTTTTTCTTTAAAATTTCATATTTCAGTCTTGATGGATCAAAAGGTAGGTAAATATAAGGTAAATTTGATACATATACAAATATAAATTTGCGGGAAGCCTTATTTTTATACACTTTCATATATCTGTTTAACTTTAATAAATCTATTGCAAAATACTGAAAAGATCTTATCTCTTTAATATAAAGTCATCATAAGAAGTGTGAATTCATAAAATATTGCATCATGGAATTAAAAAAGAACATTGTTATGCAGGCTGCATTACAGTTTGAATGCATTGGGTATTTGTTTATACCTAAATATTTGTTTATTTTGAAGTACAAAACTATTTATTACTTACTACAGACTCAAGCAACAGGCACTTGCACAAAGTGAAATCAGTGTGTGGAAAGTTTGTTAAAGCTTTTAATAGTATCTGGCAAGTAATATCTGGATTGAATTTCTCTGGATTAAATTGGTACAATTTAAGCACCGCTAAATTTGCTTCCAAGTCATATGTGTTCTCTCTTGACTGCATTTCAACATATCTTTCCAATGTCTGCAGGTTTGCAGGGTTATACCTAAAATTATTAATTTCTATAATTATATTACTATTATGAAATATTTTCATTTCATTGCAAGTCTTGACTTCGAAATAATCAAAGCTATTTTATATTACTTATATTATTTTCTATGGATACTTAGAAACATAAATAACCTAACTCCAATGCATAATAAATTCAATGACTTATATAAATGAATTATAAAATACGTTAATAACATCCGTGTATAACAATAACAACAGTGATTAAGTTAATTTTATATTAAAATTATATATTCTGCTGTGGAATTCAAAAACAAGGATTGATATGTTTACCTTTCAATACTTTTCAGAATACTCGCTACAGTCTGTTTCATAGTTTCAGCCATTTTGGAATAAAATAATTTGCCTCTATAATATAAAACATGTATTTTATCAGCAAAACGATAAAAAAAAGTAACAAACTTTATATTTAGAATTGCAGACTTAGGTTTTATGCTATGCCACGCGCGATAATCCAAAAGGAGTGATTGTTGTTGTTTTTATTATTAGCTCGGCAGAACAGGCAAGGGAACTAAGCCATACAGCCTTGTCTCGACAGGTGACAGCTAATTTCTTTTTCAATTTTTTTTTTTTGCATTTATTACTTAGCTAACTTCTCGGTACTAGTTAATAAAGATGAGACGCATTCACTAGAACAGGTTTTTGGAATAAGATTTTGCTTAGACGTCTACATACTATAGCATACAACTAGTTTCAATATTTAGAAGTATGAACGTCGCTCACGTGTCGCATTCACAACTTATATAACTATAACTATATACACATATATATATATATATATATATATATATATATATATATATATATATATATATATATATATATATATATATATATATATATATATATATATATATATATATATATATATATATATATATATATATATATATATATATATATATATATATATATATATATATATATATATATATATATATATATATGCATACAACTAGTTTCAATATTTAGAAGTATGAACGTCGCTCACGTGTCGCATTCACAACTTAATAATCTACTCAAACTTTGAGTCGGAGACGCAGAGCGAAACTCGAGACGCGTTTTATCTATGTGTGAATTTATTTCTATGCATTCTTCTTCTTTACAGCCTATCAAGAGTCCACTGCTGAACATAGGCCTCCCCTAAACCTTTCCACAGTGAACGGTCCTCAGCCACTTGCATCCATCGACCTCCCGAAACATTTCCCATCTCGTGGGGGGTGGTCCAACATTGCGTTTGCCTGTATGATTAGGTACATTTATTAATTTTATATAATTTTGCTCGTATATACCTTATATACTAACCAATTCGTTCAAAAACCAATACTATTCTAAATACTCGTGGAACAGGTTTGTGGAATAAGTATTTTGGTGTACTCGTAATTGCAAGACTCAGTACGTATTTTACGTAGTATGTCTCATCTCTAGTAACTGGAAGAGAATGCAATAAAGATCAACTAAATAAATTACCTCAAAGTATATATATATATACATACATACACACACACATATATATATATATATATATATATATATATATATATATATATATATATATATATAAACTAGGCGGTACGATAGCCACAAGTGAAGACGTCATGCAGACACAATGTAAAGTAGGTGGCTAACGGAGAATCCAAAGAGAATATCGAAGAGTTCTTGAATAATGCCCATTTTGCACAATTTGCAAATAATATTTATGAAAGATTATACAAGCGATTAACGCAAATTTTAAGTTAAGAGAACATAGTTACTTCATAAAACATTTTAGATTAAACTGTTTACAGTTCTGCAATTAACAGTTAAAACAAAATCATCAACAAATATAAAATGCCAACGCATTTTATATTCCTTTCTTCTTCGATGATTATATATGCTAAATATTATCGCTGATACTTACAATGCGACTTTTACACATTTATTATTTCATATAGCAGAATATGCCGCACATTTAAATGAAAAGAAGTCTGTTGTATACATTGAAGAAAGTTTGTTATATTAGTTTAGTATAAATTAATGTCGAAATAACACACCGAAGTAATATTTCTACGTAGTACGAAAATTATCAAAAAAATATCCTCGAAACATACGAATTGATGTCCGAAAATCAATCATGCTTTTAACGATATAATTTATTAGGTATGATAATTTATTAATATATAGGTTTACTAGATACCTGCTGGTTTTGACCAGGTAAATGTTAAAGAATAATGTATTTGGCAAATGTTAAGCAACATTTATAATTATTTTTCACTCTCAACAGAATTTAAGTTACACTCATCAATTCTAGTACGAAAATTATCAAAAAATATCCTCGAAACATACGAATTGATGTCCGTAAATCAATCATGCTTTTAACGATATAATTTATTAGGTATGAAAATTTATTAATATATAGGTTTATTGGATACCTGCTGGTTTTGACCAGGTAAATGTTAAAGAATAATGTATTTGGCAAATGTTAAGCAACATTTATAATTATTTTTCACTCTCAACAGAATTTAAGTTACACTCATCAATTTAGACTTAGTGCTGTCTCAAGAATATTTCCTCTCCAACTTTTCGACTTACTCGGACAATTTGTCCCAGGTATAAGTATTCATCAAAAACTTCGAGCGTAGTATTCTCAAAAACTGGCATTGGTCTGACATGGACGTCAGAAATGACCTTAATTTTGTCCATGTTCGTCTTATGCAACCCGTTGATAAACACTGTTGTTGTGGTCATTGAGCATAATGCTAAGCTCCTTCAGCGACTTTGTTGTCGACAATCCGAAGGTGAACAATGCCTTTGTCATTGATCCCCGTAGCGTTTTAAGTTCAAACCTTGAAGACATCTTCCAACGCAGCGTTGAAGGCTTTCGAGGAAATGACGTCACCCTGCTCTGATTCTGTACTCGGATACACTTCGTAGCCTCATCGTATAAGTATTTCAATTCTCGATATATCTAGTCTATCTATCATCGCTGAAGAGACTGTAGCTCCGCCCATATTTCGACTGATCGACGGCTTTCTCATAGTCCACATACGACAGAATTAATAGTAAATTATAATCTTCAGTCTTCTGTACAATCAGGTACAAATTATATATGTGGTCTATGGTACGGTAGCTTTTTTGGAAACCGGCTTATCCCGGGGGGCTTGAAGTTGTCTAGTCTGCTTGCCAGAGGATTATCAGAGGGCAGTTATCCCCTTTTTTTTTTAAGAACATGACCACCACTCTTCTATCCTTTCGGTGTAGGATCTCCGTGGATGATGAAATTGAAAAGCTTTTAAAGGACTACAAGTACTAGTTTTACACCCGCTTTCAGAAGCTCATGGCCGTAATTTCATGGTCACCCAGTCATTGGTCACCCACCTTGCCATTTTTAAGCTGTTTGAGAGCCGTCCTAATCTTGCGCAGGCTGACGTCCAGTATGTCACCGGAAAAATTTTGCATAAGCTTGGCTCTTGGTCGGCAACTCGTGTGAGTTTGAAGCGTTGATATGTACAACTGTCCTTAATATCGCTGGATCTCTCTTAATCGCAGCTCCAGCGAAAATAACTGCGCCGCAGTCGGTCTTCAACGTAGTCGATTGGCTCTTTCCGATAGACAAATCAAGGGTTGGTGTTTTCATTTAAACACATTTAATATTAGCAAATTCTTAGTATATTTCACTTTAACACTTAAACTTATACTTACAAGAAAACTAAAATAACTTTAATGATACACTATTGTTTCTTAAAACTCTTCAAAATAGGATAAATATTATCAAATGCTTCGTAAATTTCTTGTCGTACTTTGGCACCTGTTAACACTACCTTTCCTGATACAAAGATTAATAATACAATTCTTGGTTTAACCATACGATAAATAAGTCCTGGAAAAAGCTCTGGTTCATAGGAGCTAAACTGTCCATGTGTAAGTACTAAGCCCTCCAAGCGGATTGGAAATTTAACGTCACAACTTCCGACCATATTTTGTATCTTAAAGTCTAAAAATTTTGCCTGAAACAAAAAGAAATATTTTGACTTTTATTGTGTGTATAGATGAAGTTCCCACCAAGAGACATCAATCGTGAGCATTCAAAATATTGAAATGTTATGTTTTTACAAAGGAAACATAAAGCCTCACGCCTTACACTCAGAGATGTAGACAAAGACTATACATTACAGGCCCTCGCCACTTCAATTATATATATATATATATATATATATATATATATATATATATATATATATATATATATATATATATATATATATATATATATATATATATATATATATATATATATATATATATATAAATATAAATATAAAAGATACAGCTTGAGATCACTCTGAATCATGTCACAATATAAAGGTCAAGTACAAATGGAAGTCACCCTGTTAAATTGGTCAGCAAAAGCTAGGTAAACAATGTGGCACGATGATATTTATTTAGCTTTAGCTTCAGATACAGCTATTTTATGATAGAAACTTTGCGGATTTTACAAGCCATTTACATTATCAAGGCTTTTCCCACAGTTTTCTGACTTCCCACAGGCCTCTTACCGTGCATGGAAAAATAGGATTTTCCGTTTCGTCTAGGCCACGTACACAACGTCTATTTCTTTAATTATTTCAATTAACTCTTTAATCTTATCTTTCATTCCTCCTCTAACATTCCATGTGATAATTTTGCACTACATACTCCAATTTTCGCGGGTGATCTCTACCCATCACGACAGTCCGACATGGGTCTGTGTACACGAAAAGAGCTGTCAAAAGTTGCGACGATCGCGCTTCTACTGTGACTCCTTTATAAAACTTTTAAAATTAAAAAGAAAAATACCACCTCAGTAGTCTGTCAATGTTGACCTTAATCGACAGGCTGGGCATGCGAATTGGCGATCACAGTAACAGGCAGTGTATAATACACTGTAGATTCTGCTGCAAGAAATTGGATGCAAACCCTTCATCTTTATATCATATTTTCAATTTAAGTATAGTGTTAGTTTTTAAACAATTAATATTTTTTCATAGACAGCTTTGTTGTATCTGCATAAGTATAATAACACCTATACTACTAAAAAATACACAACAACAAAAAACTAAAATAATACTTACAGTAAATCCTAGTTTTTGAATAATCCTAGCATACTTTCTAGCAGCTAGTCGTGAATCTTCTTCACTTTTAGCACCAGTGCATACCATTTTCCCTGATGAAAATATAAGGGCGGTTGTCCTTGGTTCTCTTATTCTCATAATAACAGCTGCAAATCTTTTTGGATTATACTCAGCATTACGAGCATGTAGTGCTATTTTCTTTAAATCAAGTTTACAATTAAGATTAACTGTTGACACAATGTTTCTGAAATATATTTCATATATTATAGGTTTTAGTATCAACTTTAATAAGAAGTGGAACAAAATTATAAATATCTTCATTCAAGCAATGAAATGTAGTAACTTCATAAAAAAAAAACAATACAAACATTTATGAAAATGTTAAAGTCACATTAGCCAAGTGGTTGGGTGGTCAGATTTTAAGTCAAGAGACCAGAGTTCGATCCCCAGGTGGCAGGCTCATACCACTGGGGTTTTCAAAAACTTGGACATAAAGACGGCGACGGGCTCACCACCTGCCACGTTGTCCCAAAAATATCTTCAGTGAAAGGTGCTGCTAAGGGACTTGATTGTTTAGACTAGACCTCTGTCTACCCCTGTATTGGAATTGCGTGAAGACATGAAAATGTAACATATGCAGAAATTTAGTCTTACATTTTTGGTTTTTCTTTATATTATTAGTACTAGTTATAATATTTTATATAAAACTGACATGTTTATTAGAATATAATAGAAAAGTCACGATAGCCGAGTTGTTGGGTGGTCGGAATTTCGAGTCGAGAGACCCGAGTTCGATCCCCAGGTGGCAGTACCAATGAGTTTTTCAAAAACTTATGTACGAATTTCATCGTTGGCTTGGACATAAAGGCGGCGACGGGCTCACCACCTGTCACGTTGTCCCGAAAATATCTTCGGTGGAAGGTGGGTCAAAGGGACTTAATTGTCTAGACTTGACCTCTGTCTACCCCTGTATTGGGAATTGCGTGAAGATATTTTTTTTTTTTTTTTTATTAGAATATACATTAAAGCACACTTATTAACTTTTGAAATGCACTTACTGCAATTGGGGCAAAATTCCAGGATCAGCTGAGTGGGGGGTCATGGGTGTCATGGGTGCAGGACTTGATTGTCCTAACAGTTGTTGACCAGAAAGACTACCACTTGTAATCATTGGTGACATCATATTTTGCTGAAAGTAATCAACCACCATAACCTAAAACATCTTTATGAGACTATAAATACTTAGGTGGCACTGAAAGTTTTTAGAACTAGTCAGTTAAAAACAGTGCCAATGAAAACTTCGTTTAAATTTCAATAAGAAAAGTCTTTGGTAATATCATTACATTATAATTTATTGCATTAATTCAATGCCCTTGAAGCAGGATCCTCCTTCTACACAATAAACCTTAAACACACTCTGCAATATATACAACAGAATATTTGACTATGGCAGGTGTTGAGAAATCAGCATCATCATCATGATAAACTTCAAGGTTTTCATTTTATGAAACCTGAAGGTGCATTTAGTATGATCAAAAGTATATAATGCCATAGACCTTAAGGAACATGTAAAGAAAGGAGATGGATAAAATTTTTGAGCCGTTTTTATAAGGACTTTCAGTGGGACTACTATTATCTATAATTAGTTTTAAGCAACTCTTAGAGTTGCTAAAATGCAACATCGGATTTTCTAGCAGATTTGCAAATGGCAATTTGTAATGGCAAGAGGTTCACAAATTTACTTATTGCTGTATTCACAGCAAGTAATTATAACATTGGGATATTTCATAAATTTTTGGACAGGGATATAATAACATTATAGAAAACTTTTTAACACTAAATCATAGTCATATAAATTAGATGATATAAAAAATTAATAATATGATATAAGAAGACATGATAGCCAAGTGGTTTGGTGATCAGATTTTGAGTCAAGAGACCCAAGTTTGATCTAAAGGGCTCTTTCTTAAAAAATTATATATGATTTATATTACTGGCTTGGACATAAAGAAGGCAACTGGGCTCACCACCTGTTACATTGTCCCAATAAATCTCTTCAGTGGAAGGTAGGTTGTAAGGACTTAATTGTCTAGACCTCTGTCTACCCCTATATTGGGATTTGCATGAAGATATTTATTTATTGAAAAGATGACTTCATTACTTTTACTAATATTAATAATAATTAATATTTTTTTAAACTATTTGAGTTTAAAAAGATATTGGGAAAGACTGCAGATTGGCAGATATTACATGTCCTCAAAATGTTATATACATTTTTTAAATTATTTTTTACCAGTGGTTTCCGTAATATGTATATTTTGGTTTCTTCATACATTTCCTCACACCTTTTTTTTGGAAAACAGGTGCGGAGTCTGTCTTCATCTTAATGATGAAGTAACAGACAGTATCATTTGCTTCATCATTAAGATGATAGATATATAAGTTTAGAAACTGTATATATATAAATAAATAAATAAAAAGGTACATAGATAGGTAGAATGTCACATACATTGCTTTGATCCCAAAGCAGCATAAGCACTTGTATTATAGAATCATAAACACCTGGGAAAGTGTAGAAAAAGTATTTCCTATATTGACCCAAACAGGAATTGAACTCAGGACCTCAGAGCTGGCAATACTATGAAAACTGGTGTGTATGCAACTCATCCACAGAGGTCAAAGAAAGCTGTCGTCGAAATAAAATATATATACATAGATAAAATTTGGGTTTCTTGACTTGGATTCCTATCACCTAACCTATTGACTATCGTGACTTTCATAATTGACATTAAATAATTGATAAAAATTGGAACTAAGGAACTTACTGGTGTCTGAGGTTGCATCATTTGCTGTGGGGTCGCATAGCTAGCAGTTGGGGCATAAGTATGCAAAGATCGTTGTGGAGTCCCCATCAACGACGCACCGAATCCAACAAGTGGTGAAGAGCCTAAAGATGCTAAGGAATGCTGTTGTTGTTGTTGTTGCAGCTGGTGTTGTTGTTGCTGTTGCATTGCATTTGGCAAGATTTGCTGATCTTCTTCTGGTTGATGCAAAGGAGTACCTATTCCAGGTATGTTGTAAGGACTCGGCAGCATTTGATCCATTTTGACTCAGTTTTCAGTCTCACTTTATTTGGAAAATAATATAAGCTTTTAATATATCTAATCTGTTCTAAACAATATTTTTTTCGAAACTTAATTATAGGGTTTCATAATAAATAGAGTAATAAATAATATAAAAAACATATAGGGGAATAAATCCGGTTACAACTAGTGAATAATATGTAGGTACAGAATAAATACAATTTTTTTGAATTATTCAGATTCTAAATACAGCTTGTAAACAAATTGACAATGACAATTGACATTTAACTTTAATGATTATACATAACCTATATAATATGTTCATTATATTACATTCTTTTTTCTATGGTATCATACTAGGTCCTATCGATACTACAGTACTACTCACTTTTATAGTGTATCAATACTGATACACTATAAAAGTGAGTAGTATTGTAGAAAACCGAAAACCGTAATCTGAAAACCGAAACAGGGAGAAAACCTTGATAGTTATCAAATTTTAAAAACCTTGATAGTTATCAAAAATTTATAAACTTTAACTTTATTTACAAAAGAGAAGCAAGATATATCATTGGAACTATGTTTACAAATGAGTAAGTTTGTCGTCTATCAAGAGTGTATTGACTAGGTAAACACACTAAACTATTTGTTTTTGTAATTACTCTTTCATTACGAATATTCTTGAAATCTGCCTTCTAAACAAGCCTAGGATTCCAAAAAGGATCCGTCGTTTCGCAATTAGTTATACATTAAATAAATTCAAATTCACTTTGTCTAATTCTACTATTTATTTATCTTTCAACAATTACCTGTCCGGTTTTGCCCTTACAGCATTATCAAAGGCTTACACTATATATCATTCATTAAGTATAATTGAGTATACTTTAAAATTTTAAGATGAAAGTATACAACCAGTACGTGTTGCCAGTGATGACATATGGATCCGAGATGTGGTCGTTCACTGCAGACCGTATGAGGAAGCTCTAAGTTGCTCAGCGTGCTATGCAATAGGCTATGCTCGGTGTTTCTCTGCGTGATAGAATCCGTAATGAAGACATGCGCAGTAGATCAGCACGTTAAAGTGGTAATGGGCAGGCCACATAGCTCGTAGAACTGACAACCATTGAGTAAGAAAGGTCGAGTGGCACCATCGTACAGGCAAACGCGGTGAAGGACGGCCCCCCACAAGATGTAGCGAAGACCTGCACAGTGATGACGCATGTAGCGGTACTATACACTATCCAGTCGATGGATACAGAGGGTACAGGACTACGAATATATATAAAGTTAATAAAAAAAATATCTTCACGCAATTCCCAGTACAGGGGTAGACAGAGGTATACTCTAGACAGTTAAGTCCCTTTGACCCACCTTCCACCGAAGATATTTTTGGGACTATACAAGTTTATTAAAGAAATCATAAAATAATCAAAATATCTTCAATTCTCAATATAGGGGCAGACCCACCTTCTACTTAAGATGTTTTTTGGGACAACGTGACAGGTGGTGATCCCGTTGCTGTCTTAATGTCCAAGCCATCGACAAAATTCTTACTTAAGTTTTTGAAAAAAATCATTGATTATCTTCGTTCCAACATCGTATCTCTTGATTCCAAACCCCGATCTCCCATTCATCTATAATCATTCAAGAAATTAAAATATTTTAATGTCGATTTATCGCATGAGAAATTATAAAAGTTCTGTAGTTGTTAAAATGAGAAATTTAAAAAAATCAACTGAAATTTCAGTCTGTAACGGGCCGGGCGGGATGTTTATTTGACTTAATAGTTCAGCAAATTGCACACTAGATAGCGGTGATATCGTAACGCATGGTCCCTTATTATTTGATGATTTTGTAGTAGACTTCATATATTCATAAAACGTGATTATATTCTCTTTGGTAGACTTTGTAGAGCCAAGAATTTATCGTATATATAAATTTTCCGGTGATCCCTTTCCGATGCTTTGGACGAGGTGTTTATATAAGTAGATTTAAGGATTTACAGGATAATATTAATAAGGATAATATTATTATTATATTATTTTTATATAAGGATGTGAAATTAAGGAGGAAAACAGATTTACTTATCTTCACGCACAGTACCTGACGGGGCAGCCAGAAAGAAGAGATCGGCAGGTGTCACTATCCTTACATACCTCTTTCGAGAGAGAAAAGAAAAATTAAAAAGAATTTAAAGAGGTATGAAAAATAGATTAATTTGAACAATTTCTTTTTCTCGACTTGGAAAAAAAATGTTTTCAGTTTATGAAGCATTTATAATATAAGATATTTCAGTTTATGAAATAAGCAACCGTATAATTTGAGAAAAGAGTTCATTTTATAACTCGTCGTGTTGTACATAAATCTATAAATAAATAACTCTCAAAACTCGAGTAGTAAATAAAATCAGAACTGAGTAAAAGAAAGAAAAAGTTAGAAACGTGATGGTAATAATGGTTCTAGTTGATCATAAAAAAATGATACGGCAGAAAATCAAATCATATCAAATCATTTATTTATCGACCAACTTTTCGTAAGAAGGTTCCTCTAACGGAGGAGAAACAGGCGAAAGAAACTCCGTAGGTATCCTTTTTTGGTCAATATTTTTAACAATATAATGCTTTATACAAATATAATGTGATATTTTCGAGAAATGACTGGGGAGCGATCACCTCATTCCCAGGGGTCATTAATATATAAGTATTATTAATATATAAGTATGCTGTGGAAGTAAGCTATGGAAGTAAATAAAATAAACCAGTCTTGCCGTTTGCACATCAGTTAAAAACCTTATTTTTCTTACAGCATATGCTGCAGAGCTTAACCTACTCGCAAGTAGCCATATATGGGGGCCCCATTGAAGCTTTGCATCAAGTGTTATTCCAAGAAAAAATGAATACCGCTGATTCACAAAGCTCAACTCTTAAATAACGGTAGCTCTTATGTACCAGTAGCGTGTAGTAAGAAACTAGTAGAGTAATAAAACTAGGATAGTATAATAGTATTAACAATTAATCATCATAAATTACAATATCCGAGTGGATGGCTGATCAGAATTGCAGTCAAGAGACCAATGAGTTTTTTTCAAAACTTATGTAGGATTTGATAGCATCGACTTGGACATAAAGACGGCGAAAGGCTCGCCTCTCATGTTGTCCCAAAATAAGCTCCGATGAAAGGTGGGTTTAAAGGACTAAATTGTCTAGGCCACTGGCTACCCCTGTTTTGGGAATTGCGTGAAAATAACAAAAAATATAATATAAAAATACCAATAACAAAAATTACAGATATGAATGAATCGCGCTCCAGGATCATGTCCTGACTTAGGATGGTTGCGGAATTAAAAATCAACAAATATCAAAAAATGCATTTTAAATTAATCGATATTTTGTAATATATAATAGATTTTTTCACATCCCTGTGCAGATTATACTCTTTGATGTTAGTAGTTACAGTTATATATGTGTTATCTAACGTAGTGATTATATTCTCTATGGTAGTGTGTTAAGTAGCGTGTAGTTATATATAACGTAGTAATTATAGTTAGGGTTAAAGTAGTATATTGTTCTCTATGAAGTTACTTTAAAATAGTAATTACTACGATCTGTTTTTAATATGGTAATAATCTTTTGGAAGAGACTAATTGAAAATCATAAAAATTAAAAAGTATTATGAATCATTTATTATATTGATTTTATTGGCGCTACGTATTTAGATTCTGGTATTATCATAATCAGTAAACTGTTTAATATTATAAACAAAGGTAATAGTATTAGAACATGTCTTTCTGGGCTTCAAGAAATAGTAACGCCGAAGAGAATTCTTCAGCTGAATTTCCAAAGAAACCATACACAAAAATCGATTTAATTGGTAAACTCCATATTATTCACGCTTTGGATAATGGCCAACCTAAAACTGATATTGCTAGAGACTATGGAGTACATCCTCAAACTATTACATATATTTATAAGCAAAAAGAAGCACTACTAAGAAAATATTCACAAAAGTATAACCTTTTAAAAGAGGTTCGCTGTATTAATCTTAATCAGACATTATTAAATTGGATAACTAGTGAACTCAAAAGAGGAAAAATAATAAAAGAAGAACAATTAAGAGTAAAAGCTGAAGAAATTATTGACACAATGAGTGAAGATTTTAATTGCATAGATGACTGGTTATTGGATTTTAGGAGAAGAAATAACATTATAAAATTTACGTCTAAAATTGAATGTAGTAATTTAGCTAAAGAGGAATGGGACAATTTTATTAGTGATTTAGATGCTAAAGATGTCTATATCAGTGGAGCTTTTGGATTATTTCACTCCTTAGATTTTGATCAATATGTATGTAAACAAAAACTTGACAAATATGTTATATTATTGTTTATTGTTAATTGTTCAGGAACTGACAAAAAGGAATTAGCTGTAGTAGGAGATGAACTACTTGATGATTTGACTAATATTAGAAGCTTTCCTGTACAATATTTTCACTGTAATAACATTACTATAAATAGTCATCTTATGCAAAGGTATTTAACAAATTGGGATTATGCTTTGCAGTTACAAAATCGCAAAGTTTCTTTAGTAATAGATTTGCCAGATAGTATACTAACAAATATAAAATGTGACAATATTGAAATAAAAAAAATACCAAACCTTGAGTTTGTTTCAAAAAATGTTGATATTATAGAAACATGTTTCAAATTTCATTATAGACGTATCCAAATGACAAAAAAAATATTATATAATAAAGATTCAAGAGTAATGACACTCATAGATTATATGCAGATAATGAGTGCCGCTTGGCATTGTGTATCATCTGAATATGTACACAGACTGTTTTTCCCACTTGAGAATGGTAGTCTTTACTTTAATCCTGGAGATGTTAATGATTCTAACCATAGTTTACTACAATGGTGCAAACTACACAACATACCTTGTGACCTTGAAATGTATTCAGATTTATTAGACAACTATATTCAGTGTGATAAAGATTTACCAATAATAAATCCAGTTGTAAATGATGTTATGCTCAATGTTAATGATAGTTTATTAGAAAATGACTTACATCCTGTATCAGGTATTCAAGCTTATCAAGCTTTAAAAAGACTTATTACTTATTTGCAAAGTCAAAATGCTGAAATGCCTGTAGTAAATAGTGCAAAAAAGCTGGAAGATCATTTAGAATTAGGTGCCCTTCAAGAAATTCAACAAATTATGGCATCGAATAATAATCCAGAGTAAATAAAGCATAATAGTTCATTTATATATATGTAACACATTCTTTATTTTAATTAAATATTGTATTATAATATATTTTTTTTGGAGTCCGATAAAGGTATTATTGACATGCTCCAAAGTGATGAGACAATAGAACTCTTGCTAACAGGCAATCATAGCATGATAAAAATAATAAAATATGTATAATAGGTTACAACAAAGATAAAAAATAAAACTGGTTAAGATTAACAAGGTCTTTTACTATGAACATTCAATCTTTGTTTTTAATATTTTCTTTCTGAATCTGTTATTGAATATATAAATACATACATACAGGAGTAGAAGTGGAAAAAAGGATGGTGTAGAGAAGGCAAAGGATGTGTGCATTCCGGCGAAAGCGAATGGGTAACCACTTGAGCATATTGCGATAATTCTGAAACACGTTCATATTTGCGAACGCTAAATATGAAAAGAATGGAGAAATTTTAAAGCCGCTCTAGCTTATTAAGTTGGTCTTCAGTTAAATCAGGGTAGCAGACGTCAGCGTAGTCGAGAATACGAAGCATAAAGATTGCGCGTAATTTTCGTGGCAGTCGGAAGAAAGTTACGTAACCGTTTGAGTGACGCTGCAGCAAACGTTTTTCTGCTTACCGCTGCCAACTGGGGTCCCCATGATAGCTGCCTATCTATAATTACACGTAGATTTTTTTTTAGTCACTTACCTGTATAACAGTTCCATCAAATAATGTCTGCGGTAGGCAGTGCCAGTTAATTTTTGCAAGCATCCTCGAACTGCCTATAACTGTTACTTGAGTTTGCTAGCATTTATTTTTAGACCATATATATGACTTGCTCCACTCAATGATGCGTTGACGATATTCGTTAGTACGAGTAATGGCTACAAATAGCTGCTCAATAGGAGACTGCGTATAGATTTGTAAGTATTCTGCATACAAGTGGTAGGAAAAAGTTAGGTGTTTGGAAATAGCGTTTAAGAAGATAGCAAAAGAATAGGAGACAAAACGCCGGTACACCGGTACTCAGTTTACGCCAAGACGAAAAATAATCATCAATGCGGATACGTTGCCAGCGTCAATAATCATCAATGCGGATGCGTTACCAAACAGATAACTATGAAACCAGCCAATAACTGTAGGAGATATGTTAAGGGAGCGAAGAAGAGGAGTATATCGAAGTCAACATTATTAAAGACGTTACTGAAATCCAGCAACGATAATATAGTGACCTCTCTATTCTCCATACCGTGCCTGATGTCATCAGTAATTTTGACAAGAGGTGTGGATGTGCTGTAACCTGGACGGATTGGTAGGGATTTAGAATGTTTAAGTAAGAAGCTGAGTTGCTGCTGTACCTACTAGGTGCTCTTGGTCTTTGGAAAGAAAAGGGAGAATAGATATCGGGCGGTAATCGGAAAACACTAACGGATTAGGTTTTTTTGGGTAGAAGAGTCGCCTGAGCCTCCTTCCACGCACTAGGGAAAATTCCCTCAATGATGGAGGTGAGCAAGAACATGAACAATCTCGTGAAGGATCAGTACAATAATTTTTTTTACTGATTTTGTCGTTACCAATGGCATTCGATGTTATGGATGATATGATTTTTACCGTCACATTCAGTAAATTGGAACAAGAATGTTGGAAAGGAAAGTTAGTAAAGAAGGAAGAAAATTAAAATCTGAGTTTTAATAGATCCATCAAATATGGAAGAAGAAAAGTGAAAGGTTAGAGTTTAAATCTAAGTCTATAGGAATATTAATTTGTCGAGACTTTCTAACTCCCAGTGACTAAAGAAATGACTATACTTTGGAAGAATTCTTAACAGATTTATGGATAAATCGGCGTTGTGCATCCCTAAACACTCTGTTGCAGTAATTTCTTATCTCAGAATACTTTTGTTTGTTCTCGTCAGATGAAATGCGTTTACATCTAACCTTCGCTGTTTGCTTCTGTAAGTTTTTGTGCATTAAAGCTCGAATTTCTTCAGTAAGCCAGGGCGCAGGAAGATGTCTCATCTTGACTGGTGTCACAGGAGCATGCACATCATAAAGTTTTGTTAGAATTATGTTGAAACGATCTACTTTATAATTTATTGTATCGGCACTTAAAACCTCATCCCATTCAATATTACGTGCATAATTACGCAAGGATTCCATATATGTAGTTTGTCTTTCGAAGGTCGAATTTTATACGAGAGACATAATAAATCGTGATAAGAAAACTCATCCGCCGGGCACTGGCCGTATTTGGCGACGTGAGCAGAAGAAACATTGTTGTAAAAGTCATACATTGTCCCATGAATCAGATTGAGGCTATTTGGGGTCTAATGCTTGGGGCCTAAAAAGGTGGTAATAAAAATATTATTATAAATATTTAAGACAGAGTTAACCAGATAGTAATTAAATTAATATTTATTAGAAATAACATATCATACAAGAATTAGAAACTTTTTAACAATAAATTATCTAAAAAATATTCGAGCACTTGTAAGACTGTAATAAAGGAGTCTAAATTCCTCCTCGAGGGTTTTTATTTTCCTTTCTGATAGTGCAAGTGCTTGTTGTAATTGCAGACTACCTTGAATTTTTTGTTCATTGATAATATTTCTTTCTTCTTTTATGTGATTCCATACAGAATTGAACCAATGGAGAGATTCAAAATTTGAATCCTGAAACCAAACCAAAGTGATTTTAATGTTACGTATGGTGAAAAATGAGCTGACAGTATTCTTGATGGTACATATAAGTTCAACTTGCAAACAACTTCAATTGAAGAAAGTTATATTGTCACTTCTAAATATTGATATGTCATTACATTGCAAGCAATAAAACAAAACCTCGGCAAAGAGCGGGAAATTATATAAACTAGGTGATTACATTGGCTTTCAATTAAGTAAAGCAACCACATCAATTAAAACTGAAATTATGTCAAAGGTCTAAAAATTGCAAAAATCAAGAACTTAAAAAACCTTTAACATGCACATTGCAGCAAGATAGTGTTGCAAGCAATAAGCAAGACAAATTAAAATACTAAAGAAAAATAAAAAGTACCTCAAATTCAACACTCTTGATATTAAAAATTATAATAAAAAGTTCAACGGACTTGTTCAAGGAAGCCGATTTGCAAGCGATACTTAAAAACTAAAAGCTACAAAACTGCTACGCTCCCGTCTAGCTTGTGTCTATGCAGAAAAGTTAGCATAGACTGAAGAGAATACCTGGGATAGAGAACAGCTAGACATATGCCATCCTTTAAATGTAACTCCGACAGATGTTTATTTTTATTAAATAATATAAAATTCTTCGACCTTGGTGGACGAATGTCGTAAATACTGGTTTTTATGGTGTCGCCAGCTCCTAAGGTCGAGGGTTCGATTCCCTGATGGGTCAATGTAGTGAGCCACTTCACCATGTCTCACATCTGGGTATTTGTGGTATCATTGTTACCAAATCCATGACATAAGTGCTATAGCTATTAATTTCGGACACCACATCCGTATATTTATATATTATTAAACATAAAATTGTTTACCTGATCTAGTAACTTCAGTATATATGCCACACCAACTGCAAACCCATCATCTGTGAAAGCTGCTCCTACTTTATTTTTCTTCGACATTTTGTCTTTTGATAATATCATGTGTTCGACAAAATTCAATGTCAAAGGTGGGACAATAATAAAGAAATTTTTTAAATGAACATTTTTTGGATTCCTAAATACTGGCGCAAAAACGTCTACAAGTAACTCGAAGTACTCAGTGCCTTCAATAAAATTAGATATAACACCGCGAATGTTCTCGTCTAAATTTTCAGCTGCCTCTGCCACATTTGGCCCCAGTGAGTTTTCTTCACACAACTGTTTAAAAGATTTACAATTCAGACTCGGCAGAAATGCGGTCGCATCAGAGCAGCAATGTCTACCGCCAGATCGAACCATACGAACGTATCCCATTGCATTGCCAATTTGAGTAATGAGATCTCGAAATAAATCCAAGTAACTCTGACCGTCGTCTGCCAATCCTAAATGTTTTATACCTTTGTTAAACTTTTCTGCAGTTTTGTATAAATACATATTATTGTTAGCTTGTGCGTTTTCCTTGAAATATCTTAAATCTTTGATTAGCCTTGATTTGATTTGTTCATCAAACATAAATTGGGAAAAGGTAAAAAATTTATTCTTCAAAAATTGATATGTAAAATTAACAGTAGTATTCATTATCCCTGTACCGTGAGTTCTAATAGAGTTAGCTATGTGTCTTATATTGATTGAATTCAGATGCTTGTTGGTACTACTCTTTTCTATGAAAATTTGATTATTCAAATTGTAATGGTATTTAGAAACAAAGATGTGAATGTTACGCATGATCTCCAATACATCTAAACCTTGTTCTAATGTTTGTTTAGGTAAATTGTCGTGAACTGTTGTAAGATTAAATTTGAGTTTAGCCATCTGCCGCATTTCACCATAAGTTTTCCAGTCTGATAGTACGACAGTTGTTAAGTTGTAGTAAGTTTTCGATAAGTAATGCTCTACTGTGGGAACAACATTTGTATATGTGTTAAGAAGTCTTAAATTAACGACAATGAGCAACACTTTTTTTAACATATCTACTGTAAAAGGGTTGACTGTGTCCAGCTGCAAATGTGAGTGTATATGCAGACGTAAGTTCGTTTCTATATTTTGACTAGTAGAGCCTAGCAATTTGTCATCGATTATGGTGTTTGTATAACTTAGGAATTCTTCAAGTTTCTTGTTCCCGAAATATTTGTCCGACTCGTGAAGTAAGGCCGCACAGTCTTCTATGACCATAAAGAAATATTTTAATCTGAGCGCGTTTAATTGAATGCTAAGTTGTTGTTCAAAATAAAATGGAATAATATTTTGATGCCAAAGTATCCAGGAGCAATTACAATATTTGTTTATATTGTGCAGAAAATTTGTCAACATATGTACTTTCTCAAGCAATGTCCCTAATTTGACGTAAGTATCATCTACGTATGTACTTTCTGGGATGAAACTTAACGCAATATTCGTAGCTGTATTTCGCTGTACCGTAGCAGCCCCTTTCACAGCTTGTTCAGCAATCACAATGCAAGTGAGTTCATCTAATTTCTTGTTTGCATATTTTTTGTTGCTCATCATCATTTTCTTTACTTCTTGTATAGAAGACGCTGCTTGAAACAATAAATGTTGTATGATCATTGTTATGGAATTATTAATTTGGGTGTGATTGCGTACAACAACATTTTTTACACTTTTTAGAATATCAATAACATCAAATAAAGACATAAGCGTTTGTTTCGACAAAGGTATTCCGAGTGATAAATGTAAATTTAAAAAAGTCAAAAGAGAATGATTGATACTCGACGCGATATCAAGACCTTCTATTATTATTTTGGCATGTAAGCTCATTTCGGCCGCATTAAGTTTATTGCTATTTGAAAAAACATTCTCTATATTTAATACCCACTGTGAGCACACACTTTGTAAAATCGTTAAATCTTTGGATAGTGATATTTTCTTTACATTCATGTAGGATTGTCGTGCTTTTAACATTGTTTGAGACATCTTCCCATGGTTAGAAAAAAGCGAAGGTACATATCTTTGTAAAAATGGTTCTGGAAACCAAACCATTATCCCTATGACAGGAATACTGTGCGCCTGTGAAAAAATACTAATATCAATTTTTCTACAAAATATATTTAAGGAAATAACAGACTTAAAAATATTAAATTACAAAAATAATACAGAATTTGTCAATATTAAACTAATTTGAAAAGTTAAAACATGGTAGGTTTTACATTGTAACTGTTTGTTATAATAAATATAGAGAGAAAAAAGAATTAAGAACAATTGACAGAATAAATTTTTAAATTTACGGGAATTTTTAACCTATTCTCTTATTATTATTATTCCTCTTATTATATTATATCTTATTATTATATTATTCGTATTCTCCTTTTATTCCTATTCTCTTTGGTCATGCTCAATGCTAAAACGAGAAATCCAAATTTTAATTGGACCCTGAAAAATACTTGTTTATTTCTTCACAACTGATTTCTACACTCTGTTCTGAGAAATAATGCAACATGTTTTCGATATAAAATAACAAATAATTTACTATACTTGGGGTATTGTAATAGGTAAGAGGTACATTTAAATTAAAGAACTCTAGTGGGCTCCAGCTCTTTCATTTGAGTTTTTTCCCCACTCGTAATGAGGGGCTGTCCATTGCCATGGGCGCAACACTAATCAGGGTGCAATTTACTGACCCACAGCTTGTAGGCTATCATATGTAAAATAAACAAGCAAAGTTTATATTAAAATAAAAATGCTTGGTTCTAACTTAGACTATGCTAGAACTGTAAACTTGCTAAGAACTCATTTTTATGTCCAAACAAATTACTCTTTCAAAATTATCATGACATTTCTTTTCCTAGAAGAGTATTGGGAGGTGCAAAATTAAAAATATTGCCAAAGGGTTTAATACCTAAGCCACCACACTGCTCAAACAGAATTTTATCAAAAAAGCAAGAAGTGTAAGCCGGAGTATGCATTAAACGTGTGAAATACAGACTAAAATTCACATTTATAATCAATAGGGAATAGTAGAGATGCTAGTGTAATGGTTACCGCTAACAAAAGAATCTAACATAGCCATGCTGGTATGCCATAAATATCCTCAAATATAACTATACATACCCTTGTATTAAGATCAATTAGTGCTTTAAAGCACTTCTTGTCACCACTGCCAAATAGATGAGAGTTCAAAATAAACAGACCATTCACTTTTATGCATTTGTACATATTTTCTGTGTTGGGTTTATCTTGTACCAACTTATCCAAGTTAGTGATTGCTTGTTTAATGTACTGAGAGAACTCAGAAGCAACAATTGTGCAACTTTGACCAACTAGATTCTGTTTTCTCAAATTTAACAACTGAGTAAGTGTGTTTTGTACAATATCATCATTCATTATCTTGTTAGTTATGTTTTCTACTGCACCCAAAATTGCTTTAAATTTTTCTTCACATGTCTCTAACTTATCTGCAGATAATGTCTTTAGATTTTTACAATAGTTTTTCCAATTTGTAGCTAGTGATGTTCTGGATATTAATAATTCTAATAATATAATAACAGTAAACAATTCTCCGATGTTATTAATAATATAATGTAGTTGTATGCCATCTGAAAATAAATGTTAGGTACATCATATTTTAATCATATATACAAATTACTTATCCTCGATTTTTTAACAAAATATCTGTAATTGCAAGACAGTGTTACGGCAACACTGCTACGGCGGTTGTGGGGACGTACCGCGGTGTAGAGAGCGGAGTCAATAACTGTTCGTAAAGGCCAACGAATGCAAGGTCATTGTCCACTGGCGCCTTATAATTACTCTGTCGAGTATTAAAACTATAAGTGTAAAAACTATTTATTACAATATACAGTCCACTATTTTAATTAATAATAATTCAGAAATACCTGAAGAAATTTTCTAGGGATCTAGAATAGTGAACAACAGCATATTTATATTTTATTTAAAAGTGTGCATTCTCGTTGCCCCTTTCAAATACCAAAATGATGTTTTTTAGCATTTAAATGGAGGTCTATGTTTCCACTTTCATATGCATGATTAATATCTGCAGTTCTGCTTCCATAAATATATCATATGGATGAATGATGGAACTTGAACTTTTGAAATTTACATTCTAGATGTACAAACATATATCTTAAATGGCCTTACTAATTTATCCTATTTATTAGAAAGAATTTATCTTATTATTATTATTCCTCTTATTATATTATATCTTATTATTATTATTCCTCTTATTATATTATATCTTATTATTATTATTCCTCTTATTATATTATATCTTATTATTATTATTCCTCTTATTATATTATATCTTATTATTATTATTCCTCTTATTATATTATATCTTATTATTATTATTCCTCTTATTATATTATATCTTATTATTATTATTCCTCTTATTATATTATATCTTATTATTATTATTCCTCTTATTATATTATATCTTATTATTATTATTCCTCTTATTATATTATATCTTATTATTATTATTCCTCTTATTATATTATATCTTATTATTATTATTCCTCTTATTATATTATATCTTATTATTATTATTCCTCTTATTATATTATATCTTATTATTATATTATTCGTATTCTCCTTTTATTCCTATTCTCTTTGGTCATGCTCAATGCTAAAACGAGAAATCCAAATTTTAATTGGACCCTGAAAAATACTTGTTTATTTCTTCACAACTGATTTCTACACTCTGTTCTGAGAAATAATGCAACATGTTTTCGATATAAAATAACAAATAATTTACTATACTTGGGGTATTGTAATAGGTAAGAGGTACATTTAAATTAAAGAACTCTAGTGGGCTCCAGCTCTTTCATTTGAGTTTTTTTCCCCACTCGTAATGAGGGGCTGTCCATTGCCATGGGCGCAACACTAATCAGGGTGCAATTTACTGACCCACAGCTTGTAGGCTATCATATGTAAAATAAACAAGCAAAGTTTATATTAAAATAAAAATGCTTGGTTCTAACTTAGACTATGCTAGAACTGTAAACTTGCTAAGAACTCATTTTTATGTCCAAACAAATTACTCTTTCAAAATTATCATGACATTTCTTTTCCTAGAAGAGTATTGGGAGGTGCAAAATTAAAAATATTGCCAAAGGGTTTAATACCTAAGCCACCACACTGCTCAAACAGAATTTTATCAAAAAAGCAAGAAGTGTAAGCCGGAGTATGCATTAAACGTGTGAAATACAGACTAAAATTCACATTTATAATCAATAGGGAATAGTAGAGATGGTAGTGTAATGGTTACCGCTAACAAAAGAATCTAACATAGCCATGCTGGTATGCCATAAATATCCTCAAATATAACTATACATACCCTTGTATTAAGATCAATTAGTGCTTTAAAGCACTTCTTGTCACCACTGCCAAATAGATGAGAGTTCAAAATAAACAGACCATTCACTTTTATGCATTTGTACATATTTTCTGTGTTGGGTTTATCTTGTACCAACTTATCCAAGTTAGTGATTGCTTGTTTAATGTACTGAGAGAACTCAGAAGCAACAATTGTGCAACTTTGACCAACTAGATTCTGTTTTCTCAAATTTAACAACTGAGTAAGTGTGTTTTGTACAATATCATCATTCATTATCTTGTTAGTTATGTTTTCTACTGCACCCAAAATTGCTTTAAATTTTTCTTCACATGTCTCTAACTTATCTGCAGATAATGTCTTTAGATTTTTACAATAGTTTTTCCAATTTGTAGCTAGTGATGTTCTGGATATTAATAATTCTAATAATATAATAACAGTAAACAATTCTCCGATGTTATTAATAATATAATGTAGTTGTATGCCATCTGAAAATAAATGTTAGGTACATCATATTTTAATCATATATACAAATTACTTATCCTCGATTTTTTAACAAAATATCTGTAATTGCAAGACAGTGTTACGGCAACACTGCTACGGCGGTTGTGGGGACGTACCACGGTGTAGAGAGCGGAGTCAATAACTGTTCGTAAAGGCCAACGAATGCAAGGTCATTGTCCACTGGCGCCTTATAATTACTCTGTCGAGTATTAAAACTATAAGTGTAAAAAACTATTTATTACAATATACAGTCCACTATTTTAATTAATAATAATTCAGAAATACCTGAAGAAATTTTCTAGGGATCTAGAATAGTGAACAACAGCATATTTATATTTTATTTAAAAGTGTGCATTCTCGTTGCCCCTTTCAAATACCAAAATGATGTTTTTTAGCATTTAAATGGAGGTCTATGTTTCCACTTTCATATGCATGATTAATATCTGCAGTTCTGCTTCCATAAATATATCATATGGATGAATGATGGAACTTGAACTTTTGAAATTTACATTCTAGATGTACAAACATATATCTTAAATGGCCTTACTAATTTATCCTATTTATTAGAAAGAATTTATCTTAATATTATTAGAATTAAGAATTATCTATTTAGAATCAAGAAATCTAATAAGAGGGGCCTTAAAACTAATAAACTTTTTAATCACATTTTCAAAGAATAAACTATAAGCTTAGTTTATTTATTCATACTAACTACATCTGGTTTCAACAGGATAGTACTGTGTCACATAGATCATGCCACAGTAGTTGTGAATATGCGAATAATCCCCACTCAAAAATCCTCAATCAGTCATATATTTTCTCTCATAAGGAGAATTAGGATTACCCATAATTGCAACACCAGGTAATCCAATTGAAGATTACAGTACCAGTTGCATCACACCCAAGGGTCAAATGCATAGGTGGGTTTATTGTAATCTGATTTTTTTGTGATGCTTAACTGGCCATTTGGCAATAACAGATATAAGTTATAACTCTTTCTTCCCTCTTTCTGCACCAATGGACAGGAAGATAATATTAAAATTGCTACTAATAATTTTGAATGTGCCTGCATAATAATCTGGATTCAATCACTAATGCACTAGTGTTCTTGAAAACTTTACAGTCTTGACCACTTAGCAATCAGCATGATAAAAGGTATTTACTGTTAAAAATTAAAATACTTACTCAGGTTAATAAGGCCCTCAGATACTACAGCAAATACCTGACTACAAAGATTCTGAAGTGTTTCATTACAATGCAAAGCGAAAACATTTAAAAGACATATTGATTCCATTTGTAAGGTAATATCACTTCTCGAATATTCTTCATAGGTAGCTAGAAAACGAAAATGCCTGCAGAAGATAATGTAAATAGTTGAATATAAGCTAATACCTACTTTCATCATAGTCATTGATATATTAAATTTTTTTAATTATAGACAAATTCAAATAAGTAAAGACATGGCAATGTAATGAATTCATATTCAGATAAGTCAAATGATTAAAATATATCTAAAATTCAAAATTAAAATGTAAATTGTATATGATTTTAATAGTCACTATAGCCCAGTTGTTGAGTTATCAGAATTTGTAATGGTATGCGAAACACCATTATGGCATGCCACCGCCAAGGGTAACAATTACTCCCAAATTCTTCTAGGACGACATTCTATGGGGTTTGATTCTTAACCCATATCATTTTCCTATATCTACTAATAATTTACATTATGTTGTGGAAACTAAGCATCATATGATCTAGTAAAATCCCAGAAATATACAAAGGCTACATTATAACAGGTTTAAGAAATTTATGAAAATAAATACTTTATCTTTATTATCTGTTAGTATTTTCAAAAGTGTGTGTAGGGTGTCAGTTCAAAAAAAGTATAAATAGAACCATACAAATGAGGACCAGGCTGCTGACCCATAAATGACTCGAGTTTCTTTTGCTGGGTTCTTTATTATTTGAGAAATCTTCAATTGAAATAAATGTAGGTTTAAAAATGACATGTGTTTGATGTAATGAATATTGCTTAAATTGATAAATAAATAATTTGATCTGGTGGCTAAAAAATATTACTTAAAATAAAACCGCGTCAAAGAACCTTTCTGTTTTTTGCCTTGTTGCTTATACCAAGCAAACTTTTAGTGAATTTTATAAAAACATACCGCACCTTTCAAATGCTTCTTTTTTGAGTATTGCTACTTCCACACACAATGAACATAATACTCCTAATACTTTTGACATAACAGTATTATCAGAAGCCACTAAATCTAGGATTGGAGTGAGTTCATTGGGCATCATGTCAACTCTAATGGGTGAAAAAGTTTTATTCTGAACCATACTTCCATAACCCCACATTGACATATGATCTTGATATTGTTTCTTAAAAAACTGGCCATAGCTCTTAAGTATATAAGTACCAGCTTCTTTTTCTGTATCATGTCTCATTGCATTTAGTGACATACTGTTAACAATAGACTTAAAATTAGTTACATATGTTAAATAATTACAGAAATTTATATTGGCACAAGCTTACAGTAATGTTTCCTAAGTACATACTTAGGAAACATGCAAATAAAAATATAATTATTGAGTACCTATTTCATAGCATTAAATAATTAATTTACAAACATTACAAAACACTCACAGATAATACATAAAAACACTCAATACTACGTAAAACGTAGTGGTTGTATACTCTTTGAAAACCGCTAGGGACGATCATTGATAGATTAACAGAAAAGTAAAAAACAATTTTAATCGATATTTAATACTTCTCAAAATATATATACTTAAATAAAATTAATAATTTTTTTTTAAATATCCTTACAGACTTTGTCTCTTAATTCTTCAAAATGCATATTTATGTACACGTCACGTCACTTGCAGTGTTACTACTGAATATTTTCAGAAGAATTGCATGCAGTAGAATTAGAACACATAATCGTGGGGATGAGGGTGGTGCTCTTCTTCTCTTAGGTTCAAGTAAAATAAGGCATATAAAAACGGAATAGTGCTCTATAATTTTATAATAACAAATTTCTGCAAAGTAACGCTCTAACCTATTAACCATCTATAAACATTTATAAATATTTTAGTACCATATTGTTTTTATTATTATAGGAGGGGAAATACCTAACGTATACCCGCCCCTGCGGGGGCAAGGACGAGTGATGTTGGCCTCGCACTAACTAAAATCCCACGGTGTTCCGCCATCGCTGCATGTTGGCAGGGCCACGAGAACACCCATGCACACATCCGCAACCTTACTCGCGCTGACCGCGTAGGGCAGACCTTCCTCGGGAGAGAACAATTTTTATCCAACTCCTACAAGTCTAGACGCGCAGGAACACGGGCGCGTCTACCTCTTTAGCTTCCAAACCCACCAGGTTGACGAACCCGAGGTTCAAGAAGGCGGGTGCTTGACTGAACACCAGCCCACCCGACTCTTCTCAACCCTTGCGGCTCCACCTCAGCCACATCAGCTATGCGACCCCCACCAAAGTCACGGTGGACAGGGAGTCTGTTGAAACGCAATACCAATATAATTCGCAACGATGTAATTCGTACATAGGTTTTAGAAAAACCCATTGGGGTTTTTCTAAAACCTATGTACGAATTACATCGTTGGCTTGGACATAAAGACGGCGACAGGCTCACCACCTGTCACGTTGTCCCGAAAATATCTTTGGTGGAAGGTGGGTCGAAGGGACTTAATTGTCTATACTAGACCTCTGTCTACCCCTGTATTGGGAATTGCGTGAAGATATTTATATGCATTAAGAATAAATAAATAAATGTTTCGATTTTTCTACTTTCAATAAAAATCAATAAAGTTTTAATCGATTTTTTAAAAAAATATTTGTATTATTTAAAGAAATAACTGGTTTTTTATTCCGCATATGTTACGGCAAGTGTGATGAATTGGAAATCATTAATAAAAATTTATCATTATTAAACATAACTTCCAAGGAAATGAAAAATGAAAGTACTTTTACCACTCGTGTCGGTAAAATAATGAGACATTTTTGTTCTGTTTGTAAGGATTGGTATTATTGAATGCGATGATTAGATTAGGTATATTTTTATGATGAATGAGTATCACTATCACAGCCAAGTACGTACTAGGTAATGAGAAGAGTAAGAAAAGATATCCTTAAATAATAATGATTCTGATAGGTCATAAGAAAATGACCCGAATGTAATTAGCTCATTCTTTATAACCAATCGAGCAGAATAACACTCTTCATCTTTTTCATAATTTTACCGACAAGAGCATTGAATGTATAATTATGTTGTATAATTAATTATTGAAAGATTTCTGTTATCTTCTTGTCTTTTTGTTCTTATCCTTTTTGTTTTCTTCGATGACTTCTCCTAGGTGATGATTTTGGGAAACACCTTTAGTATAGTGGTAGCATGTTTTAACACACAATACTGGTGGAAAGCTAGTGTTTTGTGAACTAAGACAATACTAAGCACAAGTGTAATTTATCACAATGACAATCAAATTACAAATATTATTGAAAAGTATTCTGCTTTAAAAACTGAAACAAAGCAAATCTTTTTTTTAGCATTTTAAATTTAAATACAATGACAATAAAACCACATCACATATAAGACAACTGCAGGACCTTAGTCCTAAGCGTTCCCGGTAGGAATAATTCGCTGTAAACGCCTGGCCTGGTTTGAAGATTATTGATTGCAGTACCAGCCATCTCGCATCTTTGACTTTGCTGCCCGTCACTGGACTGGTAAAGTTCGGTTTAGTATATTTTGGAATGGTTATCCTGGAAACTGTCGGTAGCAAAAGGTTTTTTCTTAGTCATCTCATACGAAACCCACGAGAAGAAAGGGCAACTTGACGGCACAAAACCATATTAATAATGTAATAACAACTCTTTGGTTGTTGTTGCTCACACAAAAAAAAAATGTGAGCCGTCACGGGACGCCTGGCAGATGTGAAACATCGCCATTATTTTGTAAAAGTAATATGCAGAAAAGAACATATTGTGATAGGAACTAAATATGTCATAATGATAAAATAAAATATTACGATGCAAACTTATAGAAAAGATTATAGCAAACTTATAGATTTTGAAGTTAGAAAATTTAATACTTAATTGAGTCTAGTTTTTACATAAAAAACAAATGGATGGACCATTTGTTTTTTAGTGTGTGAGCCTATAGATGTTTTGTATTTTATGTTACTTTGAAGCGACATCTAGCGAAACGATTTGAAACTCTTAAAATTCATGACAAAGTAATGTTGTTATAACATATTATTATTGATATAATCCTCTAGATGTCGCTTATAAACAATTTGCTTTTTCAATACGCAGATTTCTGTTTAATTTATGGTGTTTTTTTTATTTTGCAGAAAAACAGTACCTTTCGTCGTAATGATATTTTATTATATACCTTTTGTTTTTATGTAAAACTAGACTCAATTAAGTATTAAATTTTTAACTTCAAAATCCATGGTTTTATAATCCCTTTTCTATAAGTTTGCTATAATATTGTTCTATGTATACTCGATCAGAGTTCGGAACATTTTTTAAAACATCTGTCAATCTTAATAATATTTTATGATTTTCTAACAAGAGTACAAGAGCGCTCCTGAGTATTTAGATTTTTTCAAAATTGCTAAATCTTAATATGATTAATCCAATGAACAATGGTACACTAATCTAAAACTAGCGAAACGATTTGAAACTCTTAAAATTCATGACAAAGTAATGTTGTTATAACATATTATTATTGATATAATCCTCTAGATGTCGCTTATAAACAATTTGCTTTTCAATACGCAGATTTCTGTTTAATTTATGGTGTTTTTGTTATTTTGCAGAAAACAGTACCTTTCGTCGTAATGATATTTTATTATATACCTTTTGTTTTTATGTAAAACTAGACTCAATTAAGTATTAAATTTTTTAACTTCAAAATCCATGGTTTTATAATCCCTTTTCTATAAGTTTGCTATAATATTGTTCTATGTATACTCGATCAGAGTTCGGAACATTTTTTAAAACATCTGTCAATCTTAATAATATTTTATGATTTTCTAACAAGAGTACAAGAGCGCTCCTGAGTATTTAGATTTTTTCAAAATTGCTAAATCTTAATATGATTAATCCAATGAACAATGGTACACTAATCTAAAACTAGCGAAACGATTTAAAACTCTTAAAATTCATGACAAAGTAATGTTGTTATAACATATTATTATTGATATAATCCTCTAGATGTCGCTTATAAACAATTTGCTTTTCAATACGCAGATTTCTGTTTAATTTATGGTGTTTTTGTTATTTTGCAGAAAACAGTACCTTTCGTCGTAATGATATTTTATTATATACCTTTTGTTTTTATGTAAAACTAGACTCAATTAAGTATTAAATTTTTAACTTCAAAATCCATGGTTTTATAATCCCTTTTCTATAAGTTTGCTATAATATTGTTCTATGTATACTCGATCAGAGTTCGGAACATTTTTAAAACATCTGTCAATCTTAATAATATTTTATGATTTTCTAACAAGAGTACAAGAGCGCTCCTGAGTATTTAGATTTTTTCAAAATTGCTAAATCTTAATATGATTAATCCAATGAACAATGGTACACTAATCTAAAACTAGCGAAACGATTTGAAACTCTTAAAATTCATGACAAAGTAATGTTGTTATAACATATTATTATTGATATAATCCTCTAGATGTCGCTTATAAACAATTTGCTTTTCAATACGCAGATTTCTGTTTAATTTATGGTGTTTTTGTTATTTTGCAGAAAACAGTACCTTTCGTCGTAATGATATTTTATTATATACCTTTTGTTTTTATGTAAAAACTAGACTCAATTAAGTATTAAATTTTTTAACTTCAAAATCCATGGTTTTATAATCTCTTTACTATAAGTTTGCTATAATATTGTTCTATGTATACTCGATCAGAGTTCGGAACATTTTTTAAAACATCTGTCAATCTTAATAATATTTTATGATTTTCTAACAAGAGTACAAGAGCGCTCCTGAGTATTTAGATTTTTTTCAAAAATTGCTAAATCTTAATATGATTAATCCAATGAACAATGGTACACTAATCTAAAACTAGCGAAACGATTTGAAACTCTTAAAATTCATGACAAAGTAATGTTGTTATAACATATTATTATTGATATAATCCTCTAGATGTCGCTTATAAACAATTTGCTTTTTCAATACGCAGATTTCTGTTTAATTTATGGTGTTTTTGTTATTTTGCAGAAAAACAGTACCTTTCGTCGTAATGATATTTTATTATATACCTTTTGTTTTTATGTAAAACTAGACTCAATTAAGTATTAAATTTTTAACTTCAAAATCCATGGTTTTATAATCCCTTTCTATAAGTTTGCTATAATATTGTTCTATGTATACTCGATCAGAGTTCGGAACATTTTTTAAAACATCTGTCAATCTTAATAATATTTTATGATTTTCTAACAAGAGTACAAGAGCGCTCCTGAGTATTTAGATTTTTTTCAAAATTGCTAAATCTTAATAATATTTTATGATTTTCTAACAAGAGTACAAGATGCTCCTGAGTATTTAGATTTTTTTCAAAATTGCTAAATCTTAATATGATTAATCCAATGAACAATGGTACACTAATCTAAAACTAGCGAAACGATTTAAAACTCTTAAAATTCATGACAAAGTAATGTTGTTATAACATATTATTATTGATATAATCCTCTAGATGTCGCTTATAAACAATTTGCTTTTTCAATACGCAGATTTCTGTTTAATTTATGGTGTTTTTGTTATTTTGCAGAAAAACAGTACCTTTCGTCATAATGATATTTTATTATATACCTTTTGTTTTTTATGTAAAAACTAGACTCAATTAAGTATTAAATTTTTTAACTTCAAAATCCATGGTTTTATAATCCCTTTTCTATAAGTTTGCTATAATATTGTTCTATGTATAATCGTTCAGAGTTCGGAGCATTTTTTAAAACATCTGTCAATCTTAATAATATTTTATGATATTCTAACAAGAGTACAAGAGCGCTCCTGAGTATTTAGAGTTTTTTCAAAAATTGCTAAATCTTAATATGATTAATCCAATGAACAATAGTACACTAATCTAAAAAAAAAATTTTAATGGTAGTTAATGTTTATTCGTTTTAAAAATTATTGAACATTTTTGACTGTAAGGAAATGACCTTTCATGTAAAAATGAAATCTTAATATAATTTACATAGTCACTAATATGAATAATACGAATATAATTAATTAAATATAAAAAAGGGATTTCAGTGTTTAATTATAAACCTTAATTCTCAGGTATTAGGGTGTAAATTAGTATACCGTTGTATAGTTTCGAGGCATGCGTCGCCACGCCAGAAATCGGTTTTACGTGCGGCTATAGATGTTTCACATCAAAAATCTTTTTAAATTAAAACATAAACCAAAAATATTTTTTTTTTACACTAGAATGTTAAACAACCTATTTATTTACTATTTTAAGTAGGTCGTGTCACTGCAGGTACTTGGGCAACATTTACATTTAGCGGTGCCAGGTCTGTCAACACGAAAACGTTAACGCCAACTACTTGTCGGCCTTTTGCTTGTAGCCTTTTTTTATATAGAAGGGAGGTAAACGAGCAGGTAGCTCACGTGATGGTAAGTGATAAATTGTTAATTGATAATTGTTAACTTTAATACTCTTTGCTTTTCAAACTGTCGTCGTTGGAAAAATAAAGTACAGTTTTTCTTAATAGTAGAAATAATTTACGGGAAAACAGGTCCAACATCATAGACGGACGGATAGCGTTAAAATAAAATATATTGTTATTTAGTAATTCATGCAGCGGACTTTGCGGGTTTGATAGCAAAAATCGACAGTGAATAAAAAAATCGGTATTTGTAATCGATTATTTTTAGACATCCTTAGTTGAAGCTTAAAACAAAGAATATGTAATCACTACTAAACACTACGTTAGATTATGGTTAAGTTTAGAAGTTTAGAGTTTAGAACCCAGTTATTATTGGTAATAATTATAAAATAAAGCTACAACTCAAAATCAAGATTTATTGTTAATGTCGGTGGTTACTGAATTGTGTGGGATCTCTTAAAATGGTAATTAATAGACTTTCATTCAAACATACTAGTAATTAGCAAAAACTGAAGAAATGCCGAAACCTAAGATTATTTTCTAAATAAAAAATCAATACATAAGTAGAAACCCATTTAAATTTATTTTTGATTCTAGGTTTTTATGCTGTTTGTAAGATATTTTTAAAAGCCTTTTTCATTCATAGGCTTAATTTCTTACTAACCTTAAATAAATAAATATGTAATTACATGCTGTAAGTAGTACACTGGTACTAGTAAATAAGTAATACACTTGTCTTATGGAATCGGGAATGACGAAGATACTACAAACACCCAGACCCGAAACAATGTAGAAAAAGTGGTTATCTTCATTTATCCGCCCGTGATCGAACTCAGAACCTCAGAACGCATAATGAAAATCGGTGCGTGAGCAACTCTCCACTAAGGTCATTCTAAAATGTGATACTATTATGCCTCTGAACAGAGGAAATTGTGAAGTAGAATGATGGCTGCTTTGTACATTACACGGAAAAATATTATGTATCTTTCTGTACTTTTTTCAGAAAAGAGTTTGCTAATTAGTAGCAACCAGTTTTTGTTATTGTAATAATTATGTATATACAGAACTCAACAAATACTTGGATCAGTCTAAAAGAATTGCAAAGTTCACACATGTGTAACTGTAAACTGCTGTTTTAAGTGATAGAGCCATGCATCTGCTTTTGTTGTTGCATGCATGGGCCGGAGGCCCACACCTTTCTCAAAGGATGGCAACGCATCTGCTATGCCTCTGGTATTGCGGGTGTTTATGGGCGGCGGTAATCACTTACCATCACATGAGCCACCTCCTTGTTTGCCTCCCTTTTCTATAAAAAAAATTTGAATCTTTTTTATTTTAATTTTTTTTTAATTATGTTGGGAAAGAACACCATGGTAGACTGAGTCCTATTCCTTTTTACGCAGTCTATTGTAGCCTATTGAACATAATGCCTATTGAATTAAAAGTTAGTGAAGATTATTCCTGATGCTGAAAAAGTTTACTGTCATAACAATGGAATTAAGTTGGCTTTTAGAAAGTTGATGATGTTCAAGGGAATGTTAAATTTAGTATTTAGTAATAAATAATTGTGTGTAATGTTTTTCATTCACATTGTTTTGCTGGTAAAAGTTATAGGTAAGATGTTAAATGCTTGTTCATAGAAATGTTCATAGAATCCTTTTTATGTATCTACAACCTGCACTATATCAGTACTATTAATATTTATCACTATTTAATTTTAATTTTTTTCCTCATAAAATATTTGTATTGAAAATGTTTTAGGAGCCCCCTCCTGCAGGGACTGGTTCACCTGGGCTTTTAGCTTCAGCGCCTCTGCTGCCTCCTCCGATGCTGGCTGGTATGCCACCTCCAATACCTCCTGCAGTAGCAATGCCACCAATTCCAGGAATACCAGGTAGCATGCCTGGCTTACAGCCACCAATGGGATTCCCTCCTATGATACCACCATTTTCGATGCCACCTCCTGGATTCCCACCATTTAAGGTAGTAGTTTTTCCTAATAAAGTTTTTAACAGAAATTTTTTGTTGTTTTTTTTTTTCTTATATAAGGCTATTTTAGGATCTTGGAGCACCTGCCCCAGATGTAATGCCTACTGCAAACCAAAGTAGTCCATGGTCAGAACATAAAGCACCTGATGGGCGAACATATTACTATAACTCAGTAACAAAACAAAGTTTATGGGAAAAACCTGATGATTTGAAGACTCCTGCTGAGGTAAACTTTCTATATTACATTTACTTATTTTTATTATAATATAGCCAGAGAGAACAGATAGCCAAGTGTCACAATCCTTACATACCTCTTTCGCGTTTTTCATATTCATCATCTTCATGCATGCATGTCTAGGTATTCTGCTCTTGAACTTCTCCTCTTTGAGCAATTTGCTCATGTGGTCTTCGAAAATTAATCTGGGCCTACCTTGACACTTTTCTATATTATCTTTTGTGCTATATATTTTCTTCACCATTCGGTATTCACTCAATCGCTCGACATACCCAAACCATCGAAGCACTCCCTTATCAATTTTTGTGATAAGGTCATCTTTCAAACCTGCCATATTGCCAATTTCTTTGTTTCGTTTTCGGTCGGTCAAGGTATCCGGACATTTTATGTAGAGATCGCAGCATTATTTTCACTGCATTCAACTTACTTTTATGCTTCTTCAGGCATACTCAGGTTTTGCTGCCAATAACAAAGTCAGTACTAGCACTGCATTATGTATAGCAAAGAGTGCACTGCGCCTGTCCACATCTACTTCTCATCTTCTATGGCTAAAAGTACTCTCCAAGTATACAATTTCATTCACTTGTTCTAGACATTCCTGACTTACCCATATTTCATTAGAAGAGGCTTGATACGGCTTAGAGTTTCAATGAGCTAACATCTGTGTTCAGTGATGAAGTCACATGTCTGCGGCCTTTCGAATGCTGATATTTAGAATTCCAGTGTGACATACAAGTGTTAGTGACAAATCTCGCGAAGGACGCCCAAAATCCGCCTTCATTGAAGATAACATCATTGCTGTGAGACAACTTATTCTTGTAGGTCGTCATGTGACGTATCGATAGATGGAGGCTCTATTAGGCATCATCTCGGGGACAACCATTCAGATGATCTTGCATGAAGTGCTTGGTGTGAGAAAGCTAGTTTGCCGTTGGATATCACAAGGCGGCCCGTGTCAGATGGTGTAAGAAGGCATAGCCTACAATCCTGAGTCCAAACAACAATCTACAATCTTGGTCTTTCAAGACGAGCCAAAGCTGACTAAAGTTTTTCGTTCTCAAAACACTTCAAAGAAGATGGTGGCCACGTTCGTTGGAAAGACCGGTTATGTAGCAACTATTGCACTTGAACATTGTAGAATGGTTGACGCAGAGTGGTGTACCATAGTTTGTATACAACAAAGTCACAAAGTCTTCGCCGAATTTCGAAAATCTAACTCAAAGCGACGCATCATCTTGCTCCACGACGACGCAAGTTCACAATCGACAGCGCTCGTCAAACGATTATTTGAAGCATGAAAAAGTAGAAATTTTTGACCATCCTCTATACAGACCAGACCTAAGCCCTAACAATTTATTTACATTTCATAAAATTAAGAGTCTTCATGGCGAAAGTTTTCAGTCAGAATAAATGTTATCATAACTGGTTTGAGCAAATGGAAAAGTGTATTAAGCTATGTATTGAATACTTTGAAAAACAATAAAAAGTACTATAAGGTTCTTGTTGCGTTTTTTTAATAAAAACGACAAAACTTAAAAGGCATGCCTCGTATATGGTTCCAGTCAAGGTTAAGCACTGGTTAATTTTGCTGCCCAATGTGATACTCAAATATCTGTGACACTGGCTGTAGCTCAGTATGTAACCGTCTGAGTAGGCAGGACGTGTACAGCATTCTTTTATTAGGGAACAATGGCTTACTGGTTAGATGATCAGGATTCCAGTCAAGATACCCTCGAGTTCAATCCTCATGTGGCAGGCTTGTACCAATGGGTTTTTTCAAAACGTACTTTTTCTTACGTACTATTTGTATTGTTGGCTTAGACATAAAAACGGCGACAGGCTCACCACCACTCACATTATCCCAAGAAATGTCTTTGTTGGAAGGTGGACGTCCAATTTCTTCCTAGAACCAAGTAACTATATCCACTAATCTATCAATGCCACTCTTATATTAATGTTTTCAAAGGATAGCATTAATTATAGAGGAGAGGATTGTATTTTTTATTCTCAGTGGTGACAAACCTTGTCTATAACTTTCATCTGTTACAACTTAGACTTCTTCTATAATTATAAATGAGTATATAATAAAATTTAAGTTAATATAATTTGCACTGTTATAATGTTGTATTATCTTTTTTTATAGAAATTACTATCGTCATGTGTTTGGAAAGAATATACAACTGATGCTGGAAGAGTTTACTATCATAATATAGAAACAAAAGAATCAAGTTGGGTGATTCCTCAAGAGCTTCAAGAGATAAAAGATAAAATAGCTGCTGAAGAAGCTGCACAGTAATAAATTTTTATTCATTTGTTATGTTTTATATTGAGTACAGCTTATCCTTGAAAAAACTGATGTGAGACTATTAATCATAAGATTGCAAGAGAAAAACCTTGAAAGCCATGATAACCATCTCTATAATCCAACCCAAAACTCATACAGGAGAGGCATTTATGCTCTGCTATGGGCTCTTACCTGCTAATATGTATGTTCGTAATTAACATCGGCGGTAGGCTCAACATGTCACGTTGCCCCAAATAGAAAGCTTCGGTGGTTATCTAGACCTCTTCCTTCCCCAGTAAGGGAAATTACGTGATAATGTAAATATAATAAAAATTTCATTTCTCTCTGTAAGAATTATTTTTTAAAACAATCTGAATATGCTAACCAAATGTGGTTCCATCTTTTTTAAATGTAATAGACACTTTTCGTCCAAGTATAATGTTGAATAAGGTGCACTTTTTTTATTTCAGAGCGTCATTGAATGCGGAAATACCGCCCGGTGAAGTGCCTCTTCCTGCATCACCCGCTGCCGTCGGTGGCTCAGGAAGCTCTGCTCTTGATGAAGCCATGGCAAAAACCTTGGCTGCTATTGATCCTAATTTGGCTAACAATATACCTATACCAGAAGAGAGTTAGTTAACTTATTTTGCTAGCTTATTCGTTATGTATTTACTTTATATTTTTTGTACAATTGTTTAATTTTTTCGTAGTTCAAAAATGTTAAGCCAGGCTGTATATTGAGTAGGAAGATAGATACTACACATTCTCACTTCGACAAAATTTACTAATACTTGCCAGTCATCAGTTACAAGTACGCTTAATTTCTACTATCTATACATATAAATAAAATTGGAGTGTTCGTTTAAAATTCCAGATTAACAGCTTTTCACTAAATGCATATGTATGTAAATATGGTACTTACATAAAAATATCAATTATTAATATTTTTGCCTGTCTGTCTGTGTCCGTTATTTCCGGTTAGTCTCCGAAACGGCTGGTCCGATTTTAACGATACTCACTGGACGCTGATTTTGCGAGCAGTAACTTTTTGTGAGGAGTGCTAATTTTATTTTAAAAAAATTAGGCTTCCGCGTTTAATGATAAAACGTGAGCAAAGCCGCGGCGGCAGTTAGTCTTCAATAAATGCTGTTTCTGTATTTATTTTTCTTTTATAAAAGAATTACTCAAATTCTGCAGTTAAACTTTTTCTTTTCGAGCACATGCAAACTTACTGATGAGACTGAAAGCTTGCTATTTAATACATTAAATTAATTAGTACATAATTAGCACATAATTGCAGATATCTGATTATGTTTTAGAAGTATACTTAATATTTTATTACTATATTATTTGTAATTTATTTAAACAAAGTTTAATAAATAAACAAATAACTCACTTCGCGCAATTCCCAATATAGCCCCAATTCCCAATATCTACCCCTGAGATAGAGTTCTATTCTAGACAATTAAGTCCCTTGGACCCACCTACCACAGAAGATATTTTCGGGACAACGTGACAGGCGGTGAGCCCGTCGCCGTCTTTATGTCCAAGCTAACGTAATTCGTACATTAGTTGAAAAACCCATTGGTACGAGCCTGCCACCTGGGGTTCGAACTCGGGTCTTTTGACTCGAAATTCCGATCTCCCATCCACTCAGCTATCGTGACTTAACAAAGTTTAATGTGAATGTAATTTCACATTTTGGTTTTTTTATTTATTTAAAAAAAGTCACGATAGCCGAATGGGTGGTCGGAATTTCGAGTCAATAGACCCGATTTCGATCCCCAATTGGTAGGCTCGTACCAATGGGTTTTTCAAAAACTTATGTACGAATATCGTTGGCTTGGACTCAAAGACGGTGACGGGCTCACCTCCTGTCACGTTGTCCCGAAAATATCTTCGGTGGAAGGTGGGTCGAAGGGACTTAATTGTCTAGACTCGACCTCTGTCTACCCCTGTATTGGGAATTGCGTGAAGATATTTTATATTTTATTTTATTTTTTATTTATTTATTTACAGTTAAACCGGAGGAAATAATTGCACCACCACCTGCAAATGGAACTGATAGCACAGAACTAACTCCTGAACTACAGTACAAGGATAAAAAAGAAGCAATTGAAGCATTTAAAGAACTTTTGCGTGATAGGGTATAAATATATCATACGTTTTATGAAACGATTTCTTAAAAAATAATTAGTGTAACAGAATCTCTAATTAAAACAAATATTTATGAAGAACATAATATTATCTTATATCTAATACCAATATAAATATTGAAACTTACTTATTTAAATGTTTCAGAATGTGCCATCAAATGCAACTTGGGATCAATGCGTGAAAATAATTTCAAAGGATCCTCGTTATGAAACATTCAAGAAACTTAATGAGAAAAAGCAAGCCTTCAATGCATATAAAACGCAAAAACTGAAGGATGAACGAGAAGAACAGAGGTATGTATATAATAATGTTACTTATGGCGTCTAGTAAAATTATGCAACTTTGTGTGATCTAATATGGTATTTGCCACCTCTTACCTATCTCCGGGTATTGAAGAAGCAACTAAGAGAAAATTCTCGGAACTTCAACTTTAAGGAGATAAGTAATATATTTTACAATAGATTCCTTAATGTTGCTCAGTTCAAGAAAAACATACATCATAATGACTATCGATACTCATAATAACAGTAATTAAGCTTATAAAAAATATCTTCACGTTTTCCCCAACACTGGGATAGACAGAGGTTCAAATAATTAAGTTCCTCCAACCCACCTTTCACTGTAGGCATTTTTAGACAGGTGACACTAAAGTGTTCAATGACACTAAAATTCATTATTATGATGCAGGTTAAAAACCAAGAAAAACAGAGAAAATCTAGAGGAGTTCTTGTTAAGTTGCGAGCGCGTAACATCATTGACGAAGTATTACAAGTGCGAAGAAATGTTCAGCAATCTTGAAGTAAGTTATTTGTGTTTTTGGCGCGAATAATATTTTTCTAAGGCCCAATATGAAATCAACAAGATAATAATTTTAACTTATATTATAATTTACATTTTGATCTGTAATATTCTTATCTGTAGAAAGATGGAAACTTTGGTTGCACCTAGACAAAATCAACAATTTCTAATCTTCTACAAAAACATCACTGTTAATATTATTCAAGTTAGTATTGCACTGAAAAACCAAAATTCAACACCATCTAAAAGAAACCGTCACTCTTCGAGCTAGCGCCAAGGCGACACGCAATAAAGAATTATTATTATATAAGACAAGCGTTCCGCCAACGGTTTCGGTATGTTGTATAGAGTTTTTACACTGTATTATATAAAATATTATGGGTTATTTTGATGTAGATCTGGCGATGCGTCCCAGATTCGGACCGACGTGATATTCTCGCAGACTGCATCTACACTATTGCAAAGCGCGAAAAAGAAGAGGCAAAAGCGTTGAAAAAACGTAACATGAAAATGTTGGCACAGGTAAGCTTCAATAAGTTCTTAATAAATATTTAGTTTTTATATGTAAAAGAATTGTCTCAGTGGCAAACCGATAAACTTGGAAGCATAAACACTATTTAATACCAATTTAGTGTCAAAAATATCAATGTATAAATTAATATAAATGGTAATAACTACATTACCATTTGACTACATTACCACATTACTACATTACCATTGACTCAGGCGTTACTTTGCGGAAATGCATTGTAAAGTAGTTATTGAATAATTACTTCGCACCATTCCGCATGCAAACATAAAAAGGTATATGTTCCTCCCACAGATGCGTGCACAAATTCAATGAATTAGTGCGAAGTAATTATTCAATAACAACTTTATAAATGGTAATATCAATTTAAGTCAACCAAATATCAATTTTTTGGTAAAAAAAAAATTAAATTAAATTAAATATCTTCACGCAATTCCCAATACAGGGGTAGACAGAGGTCAAGTCTAGACAATTAAGTCCCTTTGACCCACCTTCCACCGAAGATATTTTCGGGACAACGTGACAGGTGGTGAGCCTGTCGCCGCCCTTATGTCCAAGCCAACGATAAAAAAGAAAAATCAAATAGAATGAGCAGCGTTTAAAATGCGCGATTTCCAAATGTTTTATATGGAATCGGTCTTCTATATCACGGTAGAGATATACTGCCTTTTTGTTATTTTTTATCTACACGCGTTTTACCAAAATGGGTGGGCAGAGGTCTATACAATGACGTCCGACCCACTTTCGACGGAAGTCTACTTGTGACAAAGTGACAGGTGGTGAGCCTATTGACGTCTTAGGGTTCAAGCATTTAGCTTACAATATACTTCACATTTATTTAAGACTCGAATACAAACCTACTCATCACACAAATGCTTGTTAGTGAATCTCGGTCTTTTATCTAACAGTGGAGTGGGAACGCGGGTGGGATTATTTACTTAGGTTGTAGAAACTAAATACAAATTTTGTTACAGGTTTTGGAAAATATGAGTGAAATAACGTATAGCAGTACTTGGAGTGAGGCTCAGGTGTTACTTTTAGAGAATTCGGCGTTTAAGAACGACGTTAGTTTACTGGGAATGGACAAAGAAGATGCTCTTATAGGTTTTTATATAACTCTTAACTACAAACAACTACATTAGTAGGTAAACGAGGCAAACGAGCAGGTGGCTCACGTGACGGTAAGTGATTACCGCCGCCCATGAACACCTGCAATACGTTGCCCGTCTTTGAGAAAGGTATAGGCTCTTTTCTTGAAGGTCCCTAAGTTGTATCGGTCCGGAAAAACAAATTCCATCCACTGTCTGTCTACTCGACGTCTGCGGCCAACCGCCCTCAAGTGGTCAGTTCGTAAATCTCTGCATACACGTCGTGTGTGCTGTACACAACGATACGTTACCGTACGAGGCCCGAGATCATACGCCGTTGATATCAGAAATCATAGCACACTGAATTTTCGATGTGATTGTAAGGAGAAAATTACTGAGCGATCCAATTATGTTATATAATGCATATTTTTAAGATACTTATTGATTATAAGGACTATAGTACAACCAAATTTAGCACTTTAAATGGATTCTTGAGTCTTAAAAGCACCAATTTAAGCTATTATTATATTTTCTTCTACCGTCCCTACCACTCATGGCAAGTCTGTTTGATCTTTCCGAGACTGTTTGTATAACTAAATAGATACTTAACTTGGGACAAAATCACATACATTGCTCTTTTTTATCTGTCACGCATTTCTCATACTGGGGTAGGCAGAGATCTGGACAATGACCTCTTCGACCCACTTTTCACACAACCTTCTTTAGGTTAACGTGACAAGTGGTGAGCCGTCTTAATGTAGAAGCTAACGGTACAATATATTAATGTTTTTTTACCTACATATATATTTGCATAGGTAAATATTTATAAAAACATGTAAACATATGATTAAATACACATACATATAAAATGATTCAAACCCGCAACCATAAGCTTCGAAGGAAGGGTCAACTCGGCAATCGGGTCCTTTCTCATCCCAAAACAAGCAGCTAAAGCACTTGTATTATAGAACCAGAAACAACGAAGGTAACACAAACCCCAAGACTCGAGACGATGTAGAAAAAGTGGGTTTCAACATTGATCTGTCCATGAATCGAACTCGGAAACACGGAACTGACGACAAAATGAAAACTGTTGCTTATGCTACTCGTCTGGGATGTCGTCATGAGCATTCACGTCACTTGTCTCTGTAGAAATGTTCTTCTTATTATAACCTTCTTTTTGCAGTTTTTGAACAGCATATCCGAAATTTAGAGGCGGAATACCTACAAGAAAAGGAACAGATTAAAAAAAGGAATAAACGACAACAGAGGAAGAATAGAGATAACTTTTTGGTTAGTTACACCTAAACCTGATCTTATCTGTAAGGTTATCCATATATTTATTGACTTTATGAAATCTATTACGAGTCCGTTAGGTCGTTCTATCCAACTAATTTCTTAGTTCTTCTTATAAAGATAAATTAAGTAAATTGGAAATTAATGGTTTTAAAGCAAGGATTTGTCATCAAACATTGAATCACCCAACATATCAAGTTATATTCAAATGCAATTTACCTATATCATGTTATATTCAAATGCAATTTATTCCTTTACTTTAAATTGAAGGGAAGCTAAGATAAAACTTGTGTTTCAACGCCGCGGAGCGGCACAGGATGTGTAGAATTTATTAAAACATTATTGCATCATCCTAACAAATAAAAGGAGACATCGAATTCAACGAAACTGATAGAAGATTTTAATTCTAAAAGATTGTTCCTACTAAATAAAACTATAAAGTAGCTGAATTTTTAAGTGATTTGGCCGTAGTGTAAGTGACAGAGGATTTCATTAAAGCTAAATAAATAGACACTAACATATAAAACTCTAACATATCAAATGGCATGTTTTACTGAATTAGACTGTGGTATCAAACACTTTCTTTCTTTTTAGTGTTTAACTTTTTATTACCATAATGATTAACATTAATATAACTTAAACTTTCACGTCCCGATAGGCGAGTGGTTGAGAGGTCGGAATTTCGAGTCAAAAGACCCGAGTTCGATCCCCATGTGGATGGCTCGTACCAATGGTTTTTCAAAAACTTATGTACGAATTATATCGTTCGCTTGAACATAAAGACGGCGACGTGCTCACCACCTGTCACGTTGTCCCGAAAATATCTTCGGTGGAAGGTGGGTCAAATGGACTTAATTGTCTAGACTAGACCTCTGTCTACCCCTGTATTGGAAATTGCGTGAAGATAAACTTTTTTAATGTGAACGTTAATCTATGAGAGTCCACATTAGTTAAAATTTATTAGTTTTACAAAGATGTATGAATATTGATTGCTATATCATGACAAAATATATTAACAGGCCCTATTGGACAGTCTTCATGAAGAAGGAAAGTTGACGTCGATGTCTCTGTGGGTGGAGCTCTACCCCGTTATTTCTGCTGATATTCGCTTCTCAGCTATGCTCGGTGAGTGTTTGGTCATGTTGAAATTTTTTTGTATAAATGCTCATTTACTATTTCATAGTATTTTTAAAGAACATTATTACAGGTTAAATTAGAGACTATAACGAGATACAAGTTCTTAATTTTTATTAGTTGATGATCAGATATAAATCGTACATAAGTTTTGATAAAACCCATTAGTACGAGCTTGCCACCTGGGGATCGAACTCGGGTTCTCTCTTGACCCGAATCGCGATCACCCAAGTACTCGACTAATTTTGCGTTTTCATGTGTTGATTTAAAGACGGCGACAGGTCCACCATCACACCATCAGTCACTTTGTCTCAGGAAATGTCTTTGGTGGAAGGTCGGCCGAAAGGACTTTATAAGGACTTAATTTTCTAGATTTCTGTCTAACCCTGTATTGGGAATGGCGTAAATATGAAATTAATTTCAAAATTCTTTTATGCTGTGTATATATGTTATAATTAATATTCGTAAGGAAGATGTAATATTGTAGGGAAGGATGTTTATTAGTATGTGTGTTTTCTCAGTCCAGCTTTCATATTTTGCCTTTGTTCAAATACAGAGTTCATATGCAATGTGAATAACATGATTAAACATTCCACAAGAGGAAATGTTTCGTATAGGATAAGGATACAAAGGACAGGCAAAACTTTCAGGAATAATTCGAAAATGAGTAACCAGATTTAACCAAAACTTGAGATTTGTTGCAAAGTTGAGTCGTAAATTTTATTCCGCGATCTTTGTGATTCAATCTCATAATCTAATATAAAGTGCAATAACATATGTGTTGCAGTTGACCGATGGATACACAATCTATAATTACATTCAGCAGCTTCAAATTGTAGTATAATTACATGATAAGTTTTTACTATACTGAAGAGAAAATATTTTGCCCAAAATAAACTTAAAATCGTAGTCTATTTCGTATAATCGCAGAAGAATATTCAGTTAGTTTTATCTCTCTTTGATTTTTTCTTTAAGGTCAATCTGGATCGACGCCCTTAGATTTGTTCAAATTTTACGTTGAGAATCTAAAAGCTCGTTTCCACGACGAAAAGAAAGTAATAAAAGAAATACTGAAGGAGAAGGAGTTCGAAGTTAAGCCCGATACAACTTTCGAGGAATTTGCTACGATTGTATGCGAAGACAGCAAATCAGCTTCCTTGGACGCTGGGAATGTCAAGCTTACGTATAATTCGCTGTTGGAGAAGGTACGTTTACAGAAATACTATGCTTAATTTTTAACCTACACTTCACTATTAGTGAAGTCCTAGTCCTTACATGTGAAATTGGCATTTAACATGGTAAAAATCGAAACGCATTTGTCTTTACGAAACTATATATTTATTTCAATTAAAATATGTAGCTATAAAGACTGAAAATTAAACAATTGTTGGCTCTTCTTGTAATTTCTAAAATCAAAACTTCATATTTTTTTGTTTTTAATCCTTTCCTCCATCCATTCCTGTAGTTCAGTACTCAGAGTCGCAGTTCAGTAAGTAGCATCTTGTGCATAGGTTTCTAGCCATTTTCAAATTGCTCAAGCAGCAATTGTTATAAACAACTGTTCCTTAAAACTCTACTGTCATGGGTGCATCCGGTCCAATTAGCCTAGGAATAGTAAAACCTCTTGTCATGGACCAACATTTAATGGAACGATAACTATGTCGATCTACGACATTATACCTCATGTTGTACTAAGTACGACACTTGTTTTTCTGAAAATTTAACCACTCTATCTTACTTTATTTTCTCTGGAAATATGCTTGATATTAAAAATTTTTATGACTTGAATTATATAAAATTATTGTTACAGGCCGAAGCCAGAAACAAGGAAAAATTAAAAGAAGAGTCCAAAGCACTGAAGAAAATCGAGAGTGCATTCAAATGGGCTTTGACTGATGCCAATGTAGATTATCAGCTCTCCTGGAATGAAGTTAAAGAGAAGCTGGATCTGAGTGCGCCTGAATTCGCAGCTGTCCCTAATGAGGAAGACCGTATTAGGATTTATAAGGTTAGGATTATTTAAGTTCACATATATATATATATATATATATATATATATATATATATATATATATATATATATATATATATATATATATATATATATATATATATATATATATATATATATATATATATATATATATATATATATATATATATATATATATATATATATATATATATATATATATATATATATAATACATTACATAGTCATATTTAAAGGATTTGCCACAATTAAATAATTTATTGTGTAATAATTGTAAACATTTGACATGTCAAAATAATAACATTGATAAATTCCATTTAATTGATACTAACATTCTTATTAAGAATTCTTTAATAAAATATAGGTATTTCCTATCCAAATATAATACAAGATTGATAGCAGATGCGCTATCCTATTTTTTAGATTTTACCTCAGCCAAGAATTTGGCTAAACTGACATCTGCTTTTATTGAGCAGCTTAATATGACAAGTAATTTGGAATCTGTTCCAAGTACTTTAAATTAAATAATAAGACAATAGAGGAAATCTCTTGCAATAATTACATTTATCAAAAATTTTTTAAAGAGAATAGTATAATTTTACAAAATCGAAATCGAGAATAGTATAATTGACTGAACATTGGTTAAAAAATGATAACTTTGTGTTTAACTTCAGTAGGCACCAGGTTGTTAGTTCTTTCAATAGAGAAAAAGCTTTACGTGGTGGCTCTTTAATACTATTAAGTTCTTGTCATTTAAGGAACGTAAAGACATTGTGAGCCTCTCTGTTGAGAGAACTATAGAAATGGCTTGCGTTGAGCTTGAGCATCTCATTGTTGTTGTCGTATATCGACCGCCCTGCGCCTTATATGAGTGTTTTGAAAGAATTATGGATGAAGCTTTACTTAAACTTCATAAACAGAATAAATCGGTAGTCATATGCGGAGACTTTAATATTAATCTCCTGGAAGCTTCTTCTACTATTAGATTTCTCTCATTGTTAAAGTCGTTCAATCTTGTGAACTTGTTTTATGAGCCAACAAGAATAACAGAGTCAAGTGCGACGTGCATAGACAATATTTTTACAGATGTCAAACCATTGCACAGATTAATAATTCATAAGTTAAGTTCAGACCACTCTGGATAATTTGTTAGTCTGTCTCACGACCGACAAACCACACGTATTAGGAAATCTGTGTTTGTTCCGATAAATTTATATCGCAAAGAGAAATTTAGAAGTAATTTAAATGATTATATTAACCCGTGGGAATGAGGTGATCGTTCCCAAGCTATTTCTAGAAAATATCACATTATATTTGTATAATGCATTACATTGTTAAAAATATTTACCAAAAAAGAGGATACCTACGGAGTTACTTTCGCCTGTTTCTTCGTTAGAGGAACCTCGTTACGAAACTGTGGTAGATTAAAAATGACGATCGATAAACGACTGTATGTTCTTATGTCGATGAACAAATGATTTGATTTGATTTGATAGATGCAGTCAAGGATGTCTATGTGTCAGTTAAAAATAGAGTAAAACTCTTGATTATTGTTTAAATAATCTTTCTTACTGCTTTCTTTTTTAGGACTTCCAGCATGAACAGGAAGACAGTTGCATGCATTACCATCATCCGAAATCACGCAAGTCAAAAAGATCCAAGAAAAAGAAACGCTCGCGTTCTACATCTTTGGTATATAAGCAATTTTGTTATTTTGAACCCATATCTAACAATAGTATATCTCATGAGTATAGACTTATAGCAGTCTTCCACTTTGAAAAGTATGTTACATATGTACCGATAACCGTAATTACATATGTAATGCAAATATGAGAATTACACTACACGTGTAATTACGATGAGACATTCCGACTTTATTCCACAATATTACATTACTCAGAGGTGTGCCTTTATTGAGGGGTAACTACGTCTCTGAGGTAACACTGTTCGCTAGAAGTTGATAGTTCAATACAAATATATAAAAGGAATTCAATAAAAATTCTATATCCCCCACAGTAATGTAGCACGCCACATAATAATCCAAGCTCACAAATAATAAATCTGTTCGATTGAATTCGGGCATTGATATTCTTCTAGCTTTTACCCCTGGGTCCACTTCTGTAAGGAATTATCAAAATTTTAATAATTATAATTAAAAAGTAAATAAAACAATAGTATGATTATTTCTCAAACATGTCGATGCTAAACTTAATTAAACAGCGAGCTGACCGCCAGTAATTACTTATTATCGGAACCTCTTATACATAGTTGAATGTCAAGGGTGAAAGCGATCTGCATAGTAGTAAACCTAAATATGCTAAGTAATTAAATGGCAGTACACCTCGAATAAAGTGTCAAACGTATATCCATAGTAATCGAAATTTTCTTAGGATTGGCAAAATAACGAAAAAACATTGGGGGTACATAATAGTAATTTTAATAAGATCAAATAACAAAAACACTGCTCATATTACTCGCTGATAACATCCCTTTTTTTTTGGTGAAGGAATTTTAAAAATCGGATTTTTGACAATTGTAATTCATCTTCCCATGTCGAAGCGCGATCGAATCGAAACGAACATGTTGTATGTATCAACATGTTCGTTTCGATTTGATCGCCGTTTGGTGACGGTGTGAAAATTCGCCACACTCTCGGCCCGAGTTTCGCGGGACGTGAGTGAGGGAGGAGGGGTGAGTGGGGGGGTGTCGCGGGACGTGAGTGAGGGGGGGGGGTGGGGGTGGGGGGGTTTCGCAGTGAGCGCGTGCATGAGTGGGGCGCCGTGTGCCGCAGGAACGGGCGCAGTCGCGGTCGCGCTCCGCGTCGCCGCGCTCCGCCTCGCCCGCGGGCAGCGCGGCCAGCTGGAGCTCCGCCGAGCGCCGCCGCCGGAAGGCCAAGAAGAAGCACCGCAAGCACTCGCCGCCGCCGGTACTTTCAATTAAAATTTAATAAATAAGCATCTTGACGCAATTCCCAATACAGGGGTAGACAGAGCTCTAGTCGAGACAATTTTCGGGACAACGTGACAGGTGGTGAGCCCGTCGCCGTCTTTATGTCCAAGCCAACAATATAATTCGTACGTAAGTTTTTTTTTTTTTTAAATGCCCATTGCTATGAGCCTTGACGATCGAACTCTGGGCTCGTCATCTTTGTTTGCATTAAACTAGGTGTTTTCCAACACAGTCATATATTAAATCACATTATCTCCATCATACTTATTTAATTATCTTCACGCACAATCCCTGACGGGCAGCCAGAGAGGACAGATCGTCAAGTATCACTATCCTTACTTACCTCTCTCGCTTCTTTTAAATTTATCATTTTCACACTTGATTTTCACATTACTCACACGTCTAGATATCCGATTACTCCTTACCATCTTACCTCTTCGAGCAATTTGCTCACATAGTCTTCAAAAGTTAGTCTTGGTCTACCTCGTCACCTTATATTCATTCAAGACATGTGTAAGTATAACATGCATTCAACTCTTTCATAAATATTCAGATTTTTATTGTTTTGATGACAGAGACAAAGATGTCTTGTATTAAATTTTTAATAACAATATGTTATATATAAAATAACGACTAATTTATTATAATTTCTAATGTCTATATTTAGAAATCTCCATCGCCGGAGGAGGGCGGTATATCGGAGGAAGAGCAGACACGGCATAAAAGCAAAAAGACGAAGCGCAGCGCGGCCAGTAGTGGCGACGAAAATGAGCCTGTACATAAACCCAAAAAGAAGAAGGAGAAAAAGGACAAGAAGGAGAAGTGAGTGTGTAGGGTGTAGTCAGCGAGAAGTGAGTGCCACGTAACCATATTGTGAGGACTATGCCGCGCGTACCGTGTGGTTACGGTGTAAGAATATTTCCACTCCCTTTCTTCCCGTGGGTGCCGTAAGGGGCGACTAAGGGAAACAGCCTTGAATATAATTATGGCAATCGCTAGATGGCGGGAGGGCTGGTTCTTTTCTCGATCTACGGTGAATTCTGACCATCGAACGTGGTAATGGAGTCAGCGTCCTAAGTATCATGCCACAAGGAGTACGATAATTGTATGGCTTAGTTAATAAGTATTGTAAATATAAGGTATGCAGGAAAGTTGGTGTCTTTTTTTTATAGAAAAGGGAGGCAAACAAGCAGGTGGCTCACTTGATTGTAAGTAATTACCGTCACCCATGAACACCCGCAATACGAGAGGCCTCCGGTGGAGTGTGGGCCTCCGGTTACCTGCACTCACCAGACGAAACGCAGAAGTTTGTTAGACTTCTACTTCACGCCGGTATTCTGTAAGGTCGTGGTACTTCCTCGGGCGAGCCGGCCCATTCATGCAACAACAAAAGCTGATGCGTGGCTCTACCACTGTTAAATATCTCTGGTGTTACGGTCGCCAATTCTTTTGTCGAACGAAAGTACACTGAAAATTCCTCATTTTATCCTAAGTTCAGTACCTAGAGATACTTAATGTATTGTAATTGATTCTGTATACTGTGATGAGACCAAATTCAATATCTGCTGAGTAAGTAAGCTTCTCTTTTGGTGTTCTGGAAGAGTGTGGAATGAGCCTTTTGACGCGACTGTTACTTACAAAGCGACTCAGACTCGTTTCATGTGTGTTCCACTTCCTCTGGTTTTGGCAGAGTCAATTATAGTGGACAGATTTTTTTTAAAGCCAGCCGGCATAAATAAAGAAAAATTTTAAATATCAACTGATGCGTGTAGAGCGCGGAGGCTCGGAGGTAAGAGCGTCTACGGTACGTCGGGTACGGCGGGTTCGAATCTCGCCCGTGTCATTTGAAATGAAAAAAATCTCTTTAATTCAATAACAAAAATTTTCATAACTTCGGCATAACTTATGAGCTGAAGAGTTGACTGGCGTGCGCCTGGTTGTTGACGCGTTCTTCGCCGCAGATCATCGGGCGTGTGGAGCGACGCGGAGCTGGAGTCGCGGCGCGCGGCGCTGCTGGCGCAGCTGCACGAGCACGAGGCGGACTGACGTTGCGTCACACACATACACATCTTCAACGACTACCCGCCGCGCGACCGCCCGCGCTCCCCCGCGGCCCGCCCGCGCTCACCCGCCGCCCGCACTCCCTCCCCTGCCGCCCGCCCGCGCTCCCCTGCCGCCCGCACGCCCTCCCCCGCCGCCCGCTCGCGCTCCCCCGCCGCCCGCCCGCGCTCCCCCGCCGTACGTCCGCCGCGCGAACGCGAACCGTAAACGAAGCACCGCGGTCTGTGCTCGCATGTGTAGGACTTGTTCACTCACATTCCCTCCGCAATCAAAAGGCGATTAATTAACACTAATATCACTTTGTTGTAGAATACATTATATATAACTTTATCACGCTAAAGCAGAGCTCTACTGGCGGTAGTGGCTGATACATAAGTGAGAGACGGGAAACAATAATCTTAAATTTGAATCTGCCTTATTGCAAGCATCTGACTGACCTTACTGCAGAGGAGTAGTATTGAAAATCATATGAACGTTGTGATCATATGAACTGTAACTTTTTTTTAATTCTTACAATTCAACATCCGGCCACGGTTAAAGTGGCATTTTAATACAAAAAAAAAAAAATTATGTGTGCGATTTACACACGATAGAAGTGAAACTTCAGTAAATTGACAAGAGAATGAGATGAAACAAGGGTAAGATAATTACAAAGTTCATTTATAAAATAGTATGCATATTACTGTCTCATTCTTTCTTATATCTGTGTCTCTTACCTGTCGTTTTTTCCGTTGCATCCGGTTTGAAATCACAACGATTCTAAAGAAGTTTCACTTCAATAATGTCTTTAGGATAATTATCAATGGACAAGACAATTATATATTCAGGAGTCTCTTACTCGATGGAACAAGTTCTTGTTTCAGTAATACCTATGTATATTATCATCATTCTCCTTTACCTTTTGTTTTTATAGGCTAATAATAAATAATATTAGAATCAATGTCGTTTTTATTTAAACATAAATAAAGTTTCCGACTGGCACAAACATTCCATGTGGATTATATTTCCGTGGGTTTCTCAGCTACTATCTGAATACTTTTTAATTTTTTATGAGATTTGATTCTCTATAAATTTTTTTGTATGTATGACTTATCTCTACATATTTTTTATTTTTTGTACAAAAATAATCCGTACATATATATTTACATAGAATATCCTTCACAGCCTACCCTAAGTTCATTGTTGAATATGGCTGACAAAGAATGATCTGGAGACACCTATACCTGTGTCAACTGAAATGAGGTGTTAAAAATAAAAAAGAAAATATTTAGTTAATTACTAAGTGAAATTGCAATTCGGTTAATAATAAAATCAAATTTTACGAATAGTTTTTTAAAATAGTAATATCAAGTACAATATTAAACATTTTCATCAAGTATTTCATTATGGAAGTAAACTGGAACCTATGATTGTAAAACACAAATATTCTGTACAACATCAATGGCTTGACTTAATTTTGACAAAAAAAAATTGTAAATGCGATGTACATATAATAAAATATCTTTTTATTAGTGTTTTCTTGAGATAGAGTAATATAATTGTATGTTGGAGTCCCTACTAATGTTATAAACATGAAAATTTGTGGGTTTGGATGTTTGTTCCTCTATCACGTTTAAATGAATCTGAACGAAATGAGCTTAAATGAGCACATATAGATTTCTATCCAACATAGGATACTTTTTATCCCGATTTTTTGTTTCCATGGGATAATTCAGCATATTTGACAATTTTGAGACGACTAAAAAATGCACTAGGCACGTAATGGCTTTACATTGAGCATTATTACGCAATAAGTGAATGAATGATTGAAATATGCTTTATTGTACACTAAAACAAAAAATAAATACATGCGAAATACAAAAATTAAGTTACAATTGGCGGCCTTTCTCGCATAAAAGCGATTTCATCCAGGCAATCAAGTTGAGAGGATAAAATGACTAGTCAGAAGAGGATGAAATAGTTTAATGATATATATATATATATATATATATATATATATATATATATATATATATATATATATATATATATATATATATATTGAATCATTATATAGTGAAATAAAATAATTGACAAAAGCCACATAAATAGAAATTGAAGTAAAAATCATCATTTATGACCTAGAAGAAGTAAATTTAAAGCCATTACCAGGTCCATAGGTCTGCAATTGACCCAAAATTAGAAAGCCACCACAGAAACGCCCGCTTGAGTTATGTTAGAGAACACGATTGTTGTACTTTGAAAGACTGCTCACTGCTATATATATATATATATATATATATATATATATATATATATATATATATATATATATATATATATATATATATATATATAACATTAAACTATATACACATACTACAAAGTCAGAAATAAATATACGAAGAGATAGTGAAATAAAATAATTGACAAAAGCCACATAAATAGAAATTGAAGTAAAAAATCATCATTTATGACCTAGAAGAAGTAAATTTAAAGCCATTAAAGTCTGCAATTGACCCAAAATTAGAAAGCCACCACAGAAACGCCCGCTTGAGTTATGTTAGAGAACACGATTGTTGTACTTTGAAAGACTGCTCACGAATTTTATTTTCAGACGAGTCCAGATTCTGTTCACGAGCACCGCAGGAGGAAAAGATAACAGAAAGATACAGAAAACCGGGAGAAAAGTACCGTAAGGCGGAGGCTCTGTTCACGGGTGGGCTGAGCTTTCTTCCGAAAGCCGCACTGACCTAGTGGTGATATGAAAATGGAAATTTAACTGGACATAGATGTCACTGAAATTGTGAATGGCTACGATGTAACATATTTAGTGGACTTGGGCTAAAATGCTTTTTTTATGCCGCAGAATGTCGGCTACTTTTAATAACACAGTAACACACACATGAAGTGGCAAGCACGCAACCCTGACCTAAATCCCATTGAACATGAAGCCGAATCTCAAACTAACCAAAAGTTCACGATATTAACCCTACAGTAAAACTAAGCCATGAGAAAAATTTTAAGTTGCGATGAATTTGAGAGGCATGTTTTAGATACTTTGCTATAACGTAGTGATTATATTCTCTTTGATACTTTGCTTAATTCAGAATGACAGGTGTCGATTACATCTGTCATTTTTTAAAACTATTTTGTCGCTTCTTAACAACTGAGATGACCACCACCTACCGCCAAACTAACTAACTATAACCAAACTATCCGACAATTTTAGATGAAAACATATCGAAGACCATATATAAATTGGAATCTGAATTACGACATTTCTTAATTCATCATAATCAATTATACGAATTAATTTTATTTAGAATAATAGTCTACTTCTTACCCTATAGTTAAAACTTGCATTTCCTTAGGCTGAATACGTTTTCTGAACTTGTGTTGGTATTGTGTACCAAGCGATATCTTCGTTAGCAGTTTTTCAAAACTTGATATGAACATTCTAAAATATTCGTAAATTTAGTCATCACCAGATATTTTCAGCGCTTCATGTTTCCTCTTAAAATGACATCTATCTTGGTTAATTATGGAAAGGTATGGATTCACCCAAAATCTTTGTTTTTTCTTCATTCGTCATATCAGCAACAACAAGAGCACAACACGTCTTTCGCGGTCCATCATAAAGGTAATTTAAAATAGTAATAATAATAACCCAAAATGGTTTTGCCTCTCCCTGAATCCTCTTAGCTCTCTGCTGGAGGGATCGGGGAGGGGATTTCAGATTCGGACAAAAGCTACTGACCTTTTCTACATGGGTGACCTCAAGCTGTTCGCCTCCAATCGCTCCCAATTAGTAGAATTGCTTGGAATCACTGTGAACTTGGAAAAACCTTGGATTTCAGCAATTCTATCAAGATGTAGTTCGGGACGGATAAGTGTGCGATTCTCCTCGTTGAAAGGGGCAGGGTCACTTACACCGAGGGCATTGACTTGGCTGTGCCCGTCAACATACGGACCCTATATTGGTCAGCCGTGAACAAGGCACGCGCCTTTAACTGCTGTGAGCTGCCAGACCTGATTTATACCTTCGGTATACTCAGGTGGACTCAAACCAACCTTAACGCCTTGGGCCAAAAAGTCCGCACCACTATGACGTCTCACAGGATGCATCATCCGAGGTTGTCAGTGATGAGGCTGTACTTACCGTGGAAACATGTCGGACGCGGCTTTTTAAGCGCCCTCACTATGCATAATCGCGAGGTGTACAGCCTCCGTAACTACTTCCTAGCGAAATCGGATGAATCATTCTACGCAGACATCGTTATGAGTGATAAAGGACTTACCCCCTTATCCTTGACCGACAAGCAATGGCAAGACCTGGGAGTACAGAGCGTTTCCGACCGGGGGACCGTGAGGAAGAAGAAAGTGCTCCACGGGAAATTCTACAGGGCTCTACACGAGCCTTTTGTTGATACTGACACCTCCCACAACTGGCGACGTTTCGGTGACCTCTTTGGGGAAACCGAGGGTTGTGTCTGTGCGATACAGGATCAGGATATTAAGACGAACAACTATCGGAGGTACATCCTAAGGGATGGCACCGTCGACATCTGTCGAGCTTGTCGCCATCCTATAGAGTTGCTCCGGCATGTCATCTCCGGTTGTCATCATGCTTTCTAACTCTGAGTATCTGCATAGACACAACTTAGTAGCCAGGATTTTACATCAGGAACTCGCTCTTAAATACGGTCTCTTCGAACGGAAACTGCCTAACTATTAGTACTCCCCGGAGGCCGTGCTCGAAAATGACCGCGCCAGGCTCTTCACGGACAGGACGATTCTCGCAAATAAGCCTGATATCGTGTTGATGAACCGGGCACAGTCAAGGATATTCTTGGTGGACATTACCATCCCATATGAAATATTTCAACCTCGTGAAAGTCGAAACAGACAAAAAGACAAAATAACCTGGCTCACGAGGTGACCGACATGTGGGGTGGTGTGCCCACTGAGATTATTCCTATAGTTGTTTCTGCGAATGGGTTAATCCCAGTTAGCCTCTCAGGGCATCTTAGGCGATTGGGACTCCGTGACGGACCGCTCCGAGCTCAAATGCAGAAGGCGGTGCTTCTCGATACAGCCCGCATCGTCCGCCGGTTTCTCTCCTTGTCACCCTAACCCTCGGCCGTCTGGTCTCCCCTATCGAGGGCTTCCGTCTGGTTTGGTCTTAATAATGGGTTTATTATATTTATGTATTAGTATTTATTACATATGTATTTTATAATACTTTATTTATTTTATTTTATATATTTTTATTTTTATATCTATAAAAACCCAACCAGACGAGAAAATATAATAAATAAATACCCCCATAATAAAAAATACATACATAGATAGGGAATAACATCACATATATTGCTCTGATCCCAGAGTAAGCAGCTTAAGAAACTTGTAATGTGGAATCAGAAACAACGAAGGTACCACAAACATCCAGACTCGAGAAAATGTAGAAAAAGTGTTTTCTACTTTGACCCGACCGGGAATCGAACCCGGGACATTAGAGCTGGCGACTATTTGAAAACCAGTTTGTACCACTCTTTTTGTTGGCCACTCGTCCACAGAGGTAATATCAAATCAAATCAATTTTTTATTTATGGGCATAAGAATGTACATTCGTTTACCGATAGTCATTTTTAATCTACCACCTTTTCGTAATGAGATTCCTCTAACGGAGAAGAAACAGGCGAAAGAAACTCCGTAGGTATCCTCTTTTTTGGTCAATATTTTTTAAATTTTATTTTATATATTATACAAATGTTACGTAATATTTTCTAGAAATAGTTTGGGAGCGATCAGGGGTTACTGTCATTAACATATTCATTTATATTATAATAACCCTTCTTATAAAGTTTTTCTTTAACATTAACCGGGATTTAGTTTTAGAAGCGTATACACCGTCCTATGAACGAGTTACATACTCTATAGAGTCTAGTAACCGGTGTTACAAGCTTGTGTTTGTTCCTAGTATTTACATTATGCACATCAGAAGTGTTGCTAAAAGTATTAATGTTTTATGCACATACGTTAAATTTTCATATATAATTAATAATAAATATAAATATCTTCACGCAATTCGCAATACCCCCTGGTATTAAGCAGAGGTCTAGCCCAATCCGTTCGACGCACCTTCCACCGAAGGTATTTTCGGGGAACGTGACAGGTGGTGAGACTGTCACCGTCTTTATGTCCAAGCCAACGATATAATTCGTACATAAGTTTTTAAAAACTCATTGGTACGAGCCTGCCACCTGGGGTTCGAACTGGGGTCTCTTGACTCAAAATTTCGACCACCCAACCACTCGACTATCGTAACTATTGCACGTCCCCGTAATTATACACAGTCAGGTCATAAGTAGTGTCTCACAGTAAAACTTTTTTTAGAATGCTGGCCACAAAAAAGTTAATTGAATTCGAATTTCGAATTGTTCATGACAATAAAACTATACTTTTTAGAATTTTACTCATTTTTAAATATGGAGTGACGAAGACCGTCTTGCAGTTATTGCGTTGCATCTTTGCGGTTACGTGCCAATTAAAATTTTTGCGATACTGAAAAATTTGAATATAACCAAAAGATTCGTTTATCGTACCATAAAACGATACAATGAAGACTCTAGTGTAGATGACAGGTCAAGAAGTGGTCGCCCGCGGTCTGTTAGGAGTCCAGCAGTGATAAAAGCTGTGAAGGCGCGAATTCAAAGAAATCCCAAACGTAAGCAGAAACTGTTGGCCCTTCAGATGGGGCTAAGCAGAACCACAGTGAAAAGGGTGTTAAATGAAGACTAAGGGCTTCGGGCATATCGAAGAAAAACAGGACATCGCTTGAATGCTCGTCTAATGGACCTGAGACTGAAGAGATGCCCCGCTTTGTTGAAGCAGTACGCGGGAAAAAAATATCGGGAAATTCTTTTTTCGGATGAAAAATTTTTTACCGTAGAAGTGAAGAGAGCTACAACAAACAAAATGATAAGGTGTACGCACACAGTAGTGAAGAAGCGAGCAACCGTATTCCGCGTGTCCAACGAGGTCATTTTCCATCCTCGCTCATAGTATGGTTGGGAGTTCCATATTGGGACTTAACAGAGGTACATTTTTGTGAGATATGTGTAAAAACGATTGCAGTTGTGTATCAAAATACAGTCCTGACGAACCTTGTGGAACCTGTTTCTCACACCATGTTCAATAACTGACACTGGGTATTCCAACAAGATTCGGCGCCAGCTCATAGAGCGAAGAGCACACAAGATTGGCTGGCGGCGCGTGAAATCGATCTCATCCGACACGAAGATTGGCCCTCCTCCTGTCCAGATTTGAATCCGTTAGATTACAAGATATGGCGACACTTGGAGGAAAAGGCGTGCTCAAAGCCTCATCCCAATTTGTAGTCACTCAAGACATCCTTGATTAAGGCAGCCGCCGATATTGACATGGACCTCGTTCGTGCTGCGATAGACGACTGGCCGCACAGATTGAAGGCCTGTATTCAAAATCACGGAGGTCATTTTGAATAAACTTTAGTGTCATAAGAATCTATGTTTAGTTAAGTTCATTTTGGTATATAAATGGTTACATAATGAATAAACTTATTTCAATTATTTTATATTAAACATGTGACAGAATTTATGACCTGACTAAGTATATATTTAGTAATAATTATGTTTTGTAACGGCACGCTGTGCATTGCAGTATGCCGGGCCGCGGCTTCTCCCGATTTTTTTTTGATAACCGTGGAGGAAAATGCTTTACGCACGAACGTTTCCTGACCGGGAGGCCACCGAAACGAACAGTGTCGGACTCGGATCTCAGAAGGAGAAACATACCGACTAAAAACGATCCACGGGATGCTGTTGGCCCGGAGGCCTTTATAGCGTCATCTGAGGAGATCTGCGAGAACGAAGGCCCGCAGGTAAAAAGAAGAAAAGAGACAACGTCGTGACGCACTCGAACCCTGTAACGAAGCGCAGACCTTCGATATACGGGGGAGGGGGAGGGAGTTTCTCCCGATGGTGATGGCGCGCGGTTATATAGTGGCAGGCACCGCGCCGTAGATACGTGTCCATAGCCTATGTCAGCGAAATGCACCGTCAGTCACGCTTAAAATAAGCTCTTAAAGAGGAATGCCAAGGTATTCCCCGGCATCGCTTCAAAAACCAAGTAGAAAATATACCAAATGGCATTATAACAGTATAGTATGAGCTCGCGGAGGCAGCAAGTGAAAACGGTAAATCTGTAAACAACCTACGGGAAAAACAACGCATTTTTATTTATTTTACATGTATTAAAAATAAAACGCTTCAATCCATTAAATTTTTTAAGATCTTTGAAATATCCTTTACTTTTAGTTTAAGCTTTATTATGGTACCGAGACGTGGTCTTTCAAGAAATAAACAATTAAAGAGAAAAAAAGTGACGACAGTATTAAGTTAAAGAGGAAATGTAATAAAGTTTTAATTTATTTTTAAAGTTAGGAAGAGATTAAGGTATCTTAATATGTAAACATTATGCAATATTTTTGAAACCGCTCAAGTTTATTTATTTATTCCTCTGTTTGGTCAAGGTAACAACCGCCGACGTAGTCAATGAACCGTAAAAAAAGTTTGTCATTCATTTTTACTACATTTATCTCAATTTCATACTCATTGCTTTATTTTATTAAATGTCGGGCAGCAGTAAAATATCAGAAAAGCCAGCAATTTTTAAGTTTTGTGCACGAGTATGGGCACAATACTGAACACCAGGTCTTTTTTATAGAAATTGAAAATTAATGGATATTGTCGTTAAATAACTAAACTATAGGATAAAAAAAGTCACGATAGCCGAGTGGTTGAGTGGTCGGAATTTCGAGTCGAGAGACCCGAGTTCGATCCTCAAGTGGCCGTACCAATGGGTTTTTTTTAAAACTTATGTACGAATTATATCGTTGGCTTGGACATAAAGACGGCGACGGGGTCACCACCTGTCACGTTCTCCCGAAAATATCTTCAGTGGAAGGTGGGTCGAAGGGACTTAAATGTCTAGACTAGACCTCTGTCTATCCCTGTATTGGGAATTGCGTGAAGATATTTTTTAATAGGATAACTGAATAGCAATAACACCTTTACCTCTACGTACGTAGCAATATGTTATAATTTAGTTGCAAATAATGCGTTACATTTATTCTTATAGCTGATGACGCGCACCTACCAAAGAGAATAAATATAAATATTTGGCACCTACCTGCAGTCAAAGAGGATTATTTACTCTTTAGCTTCTGGCTACCAGGCCATAGATCCAAAAAAAACTCTGACTGCAGGCAGGTGCCAAGTGACCATACTACTAAAGATGAGACGCATTTACTGGAACAGGTTTTTGGAATAAGTTTTAGCTTTGGACGTCTGCATACTTAATACAGTTTTTGCGTTTAACGCGCTTCAAGTTTCAAATAACTTGTTGTGGTTTCAAATTTGGTCTGAATTTAAAACCAATTTTTTTATTTTGTTATAAACATACTAATATTTTTATTTCACAAATTTATTAAATTATTGAGAAATTGAAAAAAAATCTTGGAGATTAAATATTTTAATATTAAATAACAGATAATGACAGGAATCAGATTCGGCATACTGAAAAGATAGTGTTAAAATTTTTTCCATAAAATAATGGCTGTTTTTTTACATGAGTATTATTTTTTTATTAAATGCAAAAATTCTAAATTTTTAAATTTATTTGATAAATCACGGAGCGTCGCCACAGCCATTCTCCCCGGAAAATCAGGTATACCCTCGCTAATTAATATATCACATCAAGATTAATAACTACGGGAAAAATTCACAATCTTATGAAGAGGATATTATTACAAATTTGAGTTTACCGACGTAATCAAAAAGATAATAGCTAGTAACCAGAACGGGTTTGTCAAATAAGTATTTAGGTTTACTCTAAGTACTCTTACTAGGTATTTCACCTAGTCCTTCTCATCTCTAATCACTATATTATGACTGCAGTGTCATAGAATCCAACAAGAAAAACTGCAGTCTGCAGTGACAATCTGACAATTCTGACACGTCATTTATATTTCAGTTTCAATTTTCAGTCTCTGTGTTGTCAGAAAGTATTGACAATTCACTTGTTCGATTATCCTTATCCATTGTATAACGAAATAGTTAAAGTGTTTTTCTATAACTATCTTTCCAGTTACCTATAAGATAATAACCTTGAATTATTATATGTCATATTGTTTAGTTTTAGAAATTTGTACTGGAGAAAGTGAAATTTGTTCTTTTATTTGGAGTACTTCAATCTCGTCTAGATTAATTTCAACTTGAAGAAGCCCCTAGAATGCAATGCTCCCTCGTCGTCGTAACGTCGGTGTTCCTGAACGGACACCCTTGTTGGACGATAGTTTAGATACATATAGCAAATTGGATAAAAAAGGAACACCGTATTTCCGTAATTCGTTACCAACTTCACAAAACAATACTGATTCGTTTATAAGATACGAAGAAAAGGATCCAATTTTAGATTTCCTTGAAGATTTTATATTTGAACCAGTTATGGCTGCCCGAGACCGAACTAATGAGTTTGTGGCTACTGTCCGCAGCATTCAAAGTAGAACATTAGTCAAACCAGTCATTAGGGATAAACGTAAAGCTGAGGTCCTTGAAACATATTCACAGTTTATGAGTATGGCAAAAGTCATTAGCAAAAATATAACAAGCACTTATGCTAAATTAGAGAAACTAGCTTTATGTGAGTTACATTACTACTTTATTACTTTTTAAAAATTTGATGTCAAAAATTGTGTCTCTTTAATCTTTTAATACTGTAAGTTTTAGTAAAATTTTGATTAGGTAATTTTCATCATTAAAACCATTTTAATTTTTTTTTTTGAGAATATGGTAAATTGTACATACATAGATTTATGAAAAAATAATGTAATACTTTAATATTTTTAGTGGCCAAAAAGAAATCTTTGTTTGATGATCGACCTGTGGAGATTCATGAATTAACCTATATTATTAAGGGTGATTTAAACTCTCTTAATCAACAAATAGCTAGACTAGGAGAAATGCCCAAAGGTCGTCGCAGTATGCACAGTCATTCTTCTAGTGTTGTGCTTGCATTACAATCTAGACTTGCATCAATGAGTAATCAGTTTAAACAGGTGACTATTATTGCTATGTATTAAATGTATTCATATATTTATCTAGTTGCAATTGTCATGTGTATGCTGTATAAAAAAAGTCATGATAGCCGAGTGGTTGGGTGGTCGGAATTTCGAGTCAAGAGACCCGAGTTCGATCCGCAAGTGGCAGGCTCGTACCTATGAGTTTTTCAAAAACTTATGTACGAATTATATCGTTGGCTTGGACATAAATGCGGCGACAGGCTCATCACCTGTCAAGTTGTCCTGAAAATATCTTCGGTGGAAGGTGGGTCGAAGGGACTTAATTGTCTAGACTAGACCTCTGTATACCCCTGTATTGGGAATTGCGTGAAGATATTTATTTTTATTAATGCTGTATGTGATGCCATAAGAATATACCACCACTGTACTGGTGGTGACCAGGACCAAGGTGCGAAGTGTTTAGTACTGTGTTTGCCAATCCAATTCCAACAATACCACACATGTTTCAATGTTTACCACTTAAAAATATCCCTTTGTCACCTATCCTCATTAACAATAATCTTAGCATTCTTAGTCTGAACCTAGTCATCTGGATACTAAAATTAGTCTTAAAAAAGCTTTTTGTGCTCAATAGTCATATGGAATATAGTTTCTATGTCAAGGCTGGGATACCCCACCCGAGTTCCGGCTCCTTCCATTTTATCACTTTCAATCATCAACTTCATATAATCATATATCAACTAATAAACTATGCCTATATATCTATATCTGCACATGCCTATTTATTAACAATGCAAATAGTTAAGCCTAACAGATGAGGTTTAGTCATAATTGTTACCCAACAGTTAGTGTTGCAGACAGCAAAATTGCCAAGTATAAATGAATATATCATTAATTTGTATTTCTGAATAATTCCTAGAATAAACAATTCTTTACAGGTACTTGAAGTACGATCTGAAAATCTAAAACATCAAAATACTAGAAGGGAACAATTTTCAAGTGTTGCACCTGTTGTGAAAGAAGTACCATCACTATTACAGCCAGATGAAGTAAGCATAGATTTTGGCGAATCTTCCAGTTTACAATCCCAACAGTTGGCATTAAGGGATGACACTGATACATATGTACAACAGAGAGCAGAGACTATGCATAATATAGAAAGTACCATTGTTGAGTTGGGAGGTATTTTTCAACAATTAGCTCACATGGTAAAGGAGCAAGATGAAGCAATAGGGAGGATTGATGCAAACATTCAAGAAGCTGAGATGAATGTTGAAGCAGGACATAGGGAAATACTAAAATATTTCCAAAATGTTACAGGCAACAGAGCTCTCATGTTTAAAGTGTTTGGGGTATTAATATTTTTCTTCATATTCTTTGTTGTGTTTATGGCATGATTTTCTGTTCTATAAAAATATGTAGCTCTATCTACAGCTAAATTGTATTTGTTACAATAAAATAAAAAGGCACGAAAATGAGAATTGGGGAGGAATATGCATTTACAAACTAATGATGGTGTTTCAACAAAAATTCAATTATAAAGACAACAAAAATGCTGTATATGTACAATAAACATTTATTTTGTATTTTGAGATGAATAATTTATAAATATGACATCATTAAAGTTGTTGATAATGCTATCACTTGATTTGTTTTCCATCAACCAATAGTATTGATAGCAGTCCATTCTAAATATAAGGAAAACACTTTTAGTTTCAGACAACTTATTGGGGATATATATCTTACGACACAATAGCCGAGTGGTTGGGTGGTTGGAATTTCGAGTCAAGAGACCTGAGTTTGATTCCCAGGTGGCTGGCTCGTACCAATGAGTTTTTCAGATCTTATGTCCGAATTATATTGTTGACTTCTACATCAGGACTGCGACGGGCTCACCACCTGTTACGTTGTTCCGAAATATCTTCACTGGAAGGTGGGTTGAAGGGACTTAATTGTCTAAACTAGACCTCTGTCTACCCCTGTATTGGGAATTGCGTAACAGTATTAATTTATTTATTTTATGTCTTACGTAGATCAACACCACCTAGTACTTGGCCAGTAAAGATCTGTGACCTACAAACATCTCTGTGCATATACAAAATTCATCATACACTTGTTGCAATAGTTCCGTGAACAGTAGAAGACTCTATAACATTCTCTTAAACCCGCTTTCTCCTTATCTGAAAAATCGCTTTGAGTTTCTTCATGACTCTCATTCATGGAACTTGTGATAATCAGATAATTTAAAGTTGAAGACACTGCTTCATAAGAGTATCTTCATGGATTAATCCTTTGCTGTTCAAGCAGTGAGGTCATGGAATGCGCTTCCTTTGGAAGTATATAGTCCTTCCAATGGAAGTACAATCAAGTGATTAAGTACAAAATTGATTTCATTCTCCTCATCCTATTACTCACACCTAGTTCCTTCGATCCTTATCTAGCCTTTGGGACCACGGAACTTCCTAACAATAACACCTACAGAGCCTTCATATATTTTCTCAGTGTTATTACAACCATTAAAATATTGTGTTTTAAATATACAGTGACTAGTGTTAAATACTACTGCCAACACTGCATATTAACCAAAATGCAACATATTAAATAATAATAATTGGATTATATAACTGGAGATTAACATAATTTAAATAATAATAATGTAAAAAAAAAAACAGAGGTCCACTAAAGACATTTTCAGACAATATGTTAGGAGGTGAACCCATTGCCATCTTCTTCATCTATCTGAAGATGGACCCAGGGTGGGTCTGGGTCTCTTGACTCAAATTCCGATCAACTAACCACTCCGCTATCATGACTGTTAATAATATTAATAGTAATATGTCTAATAAAGATTCAGAACATAGATAATTATAAATCTATAACAGAATTGTTAAATTGTTGTTATGATTATTCCAGTTTATTATTCACAAAATAATCTGTATAAAACCCTGCAAAAACTTTGTGCTAAGACTATTATTGTAGACATTTTTACTCTGTTAAAATATTAAGTGTTATATACTTTTAATTTTTGTTCTTTTTATCTGGTCTACATCTTTACTTATACATACTTAACATTGACAGGGTTCAAAAAAATACTGATACTGACAGCATTCTTTATTTGATAGTTAAAGTGGTGATAAAAAATGTATTTCTTAGAGTTATTTAAAATACCCCTCATATTTACAATTGTTCATTTTACTTAAAATTATGTTATATTTATTTTTAATATGACCCTAACATTATTGTTAGTACATTAAGTATTTACAAGAATTCATCACACCAATCTTTTAAACACTGATAACAATCAGCAGACTGTTTTGAATTAGCACTGCAAGTTTCTTTCATCCATTCTTGAAATAATTCTCTGTCTTTCTTCAGTACTAAAAACTGGCCAAGTACCACATATGCCTGAAAAAGTTACACAAATAAATATCACAGTAGAAAATAAATGTATACCTCTCCCATCAGGAAACATTTGCCATAACCACCATGCTTTAGAGGCAAAGAAAAAAAAATTCTTAGTTTGTTGGGAGTTTAGAATATTGAAATGGTTTATATAATTTGTTATGAATAGCAATAAACCATACACTGGGAATTGTTAAAATAATGAAAGGGGATAACAGACAGCAAAGAAGATGCAATTATTCCTAATCAACCATTGACACTATATTGTATAGTTCTACACTACACTGTAGTTGACTAGGAATAATAGCGACATCATGCAGGGTCTAGGTAACTAGCTAATAGGCAAATTAATGCTTAGAAGTTATGTGGCCGTTTCTGTACAGCCACATAACTTCTAAGCATGACTGCGCGATATAATTTCAAAAAGCAAGAGTTGGAAATAAAAAAAAAAGAATCCAGCTTCTGTTTTCGTCAGCGGGCCGCTAAGAAATCGTCATAATTATCTTATTTCGCAAGATTCAATTAAAGTATTAAAAATTATGATATACAACAAACGTATAATGCTGCAACGCATGTGTGAAACAACAGATCACATATATAATGTATTTTTAAAGCGTAATGATTATCATGTATTGCATATAACAATAATTTAGAACAATATCGTCTAAAATGATTTTGAATATGATTATGGTCAGAAGTGTAGTATTAACCTTATCAAAACCAGCAGTTTCGAGTCTTTTCCCTAAAACTTCACCTACACCGGCTAAATCCGTAACGGGTTTTTCGCCCATGGGTTCAGCAACAAAATTTCTGTGTTTTTGTGATGTGCTTGACATTTTTATATATTCAGGTAAAAAAAAAAAAAACCAACACTTAGCGCCACTACCGATAGCTTTAAATTTATAAATCCGACTCAGATTCACAAAGCCAAGACCAAACATAGACAAACAAGCTACATTTTTTTTTGGAGTTTATGAAATGGTACCTTTAGGCCAAATCATGAGAAACAAGCTACACAAACAAACCAGTATTCCCAACTCTTAAAATTTTTTCTCCCCAAACTGTGTCAAAAAAGTCATGAAACTGAAGAATCCGTTTGTTGTTATTGGAGAAACAATAATTAGTAGTGAGCGCAGCCACGCACACATACCCAACGGTTTGGATCATCATTAATACATATTAAAATAGTAACATTATTTCTGACAATCAGCAATGAAAGAAGATGTAGTGACTAAAATTGAGAAAGGTATACTGATATGGTTTGGCCATGTCGAGATAATGAATGAAGATCGATTGACGAAAAAGTGTAAAAGGCGTGTGTGAACATAGGTGTTGGAAGGGGTAGACCAAGGCGGACGCTTCGAGACCATAGGGACATTATCAGAAACGTCCTGAAAAAGGGCCAGGTCAAGAGTACCCTGAACCGAAGAGCATGTATGAAGGGGATAATGAAAGTGGTCGAAGTGAAACAAGTATAGTACAATAAAGTGTTTACTTATTTACCCATGTACCCAAATCCGAATCAGAGCACCCCACTATCAACGTGGTCTTGTCTGCCCTAACCCTAGAGTGTATAAAAGAGTTCGGAGGCGCTGAGGGAGAGCAGGGCTCGCCCACCGTAGGGAAGCGCAGGCACCGAGGTCGTTGTTACCGAGGGCGAACTCAAGTGCCTGCGCTTCCATACGCTGGGGCGAAAGGACTGCTCATTACGCAGCGCCGGAGTTGCCACGGAGCGCGCAAGCACGACTTCCCCGCTTGGATGGAATATTAAGATTATTTTAGGAATTAACTATACTTAAAATACAACTTAAAAAGTGTTTATTTCCGTTCATTAAATAAACTTCCATTACATTTAGCGAATGCAATACCAGAATGATTTCTTGTATTTACGCGAATACTACAAATTTTAAATAAAACGATTTTCGGATTTTATCGCGTTTTTAATTAGTTTTTACAAACTATTTTTATTTTCCGACGTTTTGGATGCTTTACAGCATCCGTGGTCACGGGGGGACTGAGGTCTTGAACATCCCGCTGTAACAGCTACCTTCGGCTACCGTCAACTTTATTTATTAATTTTAGATCCAATTTACGCAGTATGTGCTCACTGTATCTTGAGGTCTTGCAGTGGTATGCTTGGTCTTGGATTTAATTTTATTAATGACGGGATCCCAAGCAGGTGGTACCCAACTATCATCTCTATTGAAATTAGGATGTTTTTTTAATTTCAATAGCCTTACGGATCATCCTGGGTAGGAAAAGGTTTTCTTTCGAGAGGATATGTGGCTTGTCAAATCTGATATAATGGTTGGCCCCATCTAGAATGTGATCACAGCCTGCAGACTACCTAGAGCGTCCTTGTTTAACATTAGCTATGTGTTCTTTAACGCGAGTTTTTATAGATCTTTTTGTTTGTAAAAAAAAAATAGTAAAATATCTTCACACAATTCCCAATACAGGGGTAGACAGAGGTCAAGTCTAGACAATTAAGTCCCTTTGACCCACCTTCCACCGAAGATATTTTCGGGACGCGTCGCCGCCTTTATGTCCAAGCCAACGATGAAATTCGTACATAAGTTTTGAATATATATATATATATATATATATATATATATATATATATATATATATATATATATATATATATATATATATATATGCTATACCATTTAATAATAAATAATAATTTAAAAATTGAATACCTACATGTTAAATTGGGAATAAAAAATTAAGGATTTAATTATTAATTTCTATCACAATATCAGCCTAATATTACTGAAACGCATATACGACCACTCATACATAATACAGTATTTATAAATACTTTTACACTAGGAATACCAATAACAACTAAAATGCGAAAGTGTGTCTGTTGCCTTTTTATTTATTTGTGTCTACTTATATTTCTTGTTGGAGCGACCGATTAACGTGATTTTTACCATATTTTTTCAATGAACCACGACTGATTTATAAACTACGCTGAGAGAAATATCGAACCGAGTTGGTTTGACCAATCTCTTAATTAATATTAGTTGATGTTCACAAGCTGTAGTCGAGAGTCGAGATCTCAATCGGTGTCTAAGAGTTCTAAGTAGATGGAATTACAAACCATGCCTCTACACAACGCCCCGATTTTTTTTCTGGGACTATTTATAATGAAAAAAAAAAACTACTTTATTGTTTTAAATTCAGCAGTTATTGTCATTGGCGACAAAAATCTTGTCTTGTTAGGTTATTACACAATTTTTTTATTTATTACAATTTTTTCTATGTAGTAAGTAAACATCTGAATATATATCAGTATATATTTATATCTTTTAGTAGCTTAATCCTATACGATAAGAAGTCACGATAGCCGAGTGGTTGGGTGGTCGGAATTTCGAGTCAAGAAACCTGAGTTCGATCCCCAAGTGGCAGGCTCGTACCAATAGGTTATTTAAAAAGTTATGTATGAATTACATCGTTGGCTTGGACATAAAGACGGTGACGGGCTCACCACTTGTCACGAAAATATCTTCGGTGAAAGATGGTTCAAAGGGACTTAATTGTCTAGACTAGTCCTCTGTCTAACCCTGTATTGGGAATTGCGTGAAGATATTTACTTATTTATTTGTAATCCTATACTTTTCGTTTTCCTTCTTTATCAAATAAGAGTATTTAACAGAGTGTATAATCACTACGTTATAGTATTTAACAAATAATAAATAGTATTGACGTTAATGACAGATGAAATAAATGTATGTCTATTGTTGAATTTGTCTGTCGACGGTTTTGGACGGTTGATTTGACTGTTTTAGAAGTTTAGTTTTTATTACCCGTTACGTACGAAGTACATTACATTTACGGCTACTTTAGGGAAATAGTATTATGTGTTGAACAGTTATATACGTATTATTGAGTTTAATGTAGTTTCTGACTACTATTCATTTATTTTCATACTTCTTTTGTAGTGATCAGTATTATGTTATGTGTGAATATGTTTATGTCGTCATAGACTTGATACTATTCTCACGTTATCAATTTTAATTATGATGACAGACGATGATTTCTGTAGTCACAAATGTTGTGAATTTGCTTACTTGTCTTACTCAATGGCTATTTATTTCAGCCTCGTTAGTCGGAAAAATAATAGTCACCGTTATATTTACAACTTTTGCAACAATTGTTAAGAGTACAGAAAGTGTTTTTCTCTTCCTTCGTATAGTATATGAGGATAATGTTACCTTAATTACTGAAGACTTACCGAATTTGACAGTTGAGTTGTCGGAAACTGTCAGTAAACAATGGTTTATAGTACAGAACTATCTCAGTATGATGTGCTATGATGTAAATAACAATTTCAGATTTCTTATTAGCACAGTCAGATGGTCTACAGAAGAAACTTTTGTAATCACTTGTAACATTTTATTATTATTGAAGAAAACATGTATGTTTTTTGGAGAAACAGTATGGTTGATTATTACTTTCATACCTGTTCATCTACCACATTTATTGCGAGAAATTATAAAATATATTCAGGACTATATATATAACATTTCAATTGAAACCTATATGACACTCCTGAAATTTACAAACTCCTTGACTGACATGCCTTTGGAATCATTTGTAGGAATTTTAACTACAATGATTATTGTGCGAATATGCATACACTTCAGACACTCTTTGATGTCCCAAATACCTGTTTTATATTGGATATTCATAAGAAAAATGTTATATTTTTATTATATGATATATAATTATTTCAATGATTATGAAACCAGACTGATTACTAATATGGCTCGCGGGCAACAACTAGTTACAACAGATAATTCTGGCATTGTAACAGCTGATGAAATACTAAATACTTCTGAAGCTCTATGCATCATTTGTCAAGAACGTCCAAAATGTGTATTAACTTTACCATGTCGCCATATTTGCTTGTGTACTGAGTGCTGTATGCGTCTATATAGTTATCAACGAACATGTCCTATCTGTAGGACTTTTATTTACCATTCTGTCACAGTGTATTTATAATAAAATATGTTTTTACAGAATTCATAGTTTCTTATTAACCAATAAGGCATTTTCAGTGATATTAATTTCCTTGGTATGATTTGATTAAAAAGTATGACCAATATGTTTCCATCATTGAGTAATAGCGGCATTCATTCAGTATAAATTTTACTTATACATGATTCAAGTCAGTTAATATTAATAATAAATATGAAACTCGTGTAGTCCGGAAGACATGTCTTTATAAAATCCCTGTTACAATTTTCACATTTTCATTTAAAGCTGTTATGTAAAAGATGTTCCATTCCTGCCAGGTATCCCACTTACTTTTTATATTCTGTGCCATGTATATACATATATGCATACAAGCCTGGATAAAATCGAGGGAGTGGTTATGGTATAGCCCTCTGTCCCTTATTCATGATGAAGGCTTCCGTTTTAACCTGAAGGGGGTGCTATTAGAGATATAAGGGTTGACAGTTTCACCCCCCTACAAATTCCTAAAATATTACACAGACTATTGGAGAGTATTCAAAAGCATATTCTCACATTTCAGAACATTGTGGAATAGATTGTTGGGGCAAGTTTGAGTTTAGCTGGAACATTTGCTTTTGATTAGAAATAAATATAAACATGTGAAGGTATTATAGAAAATTCATGTATTTTTAAAGAAACATGTAGTGAATTCACTACATATAACTACCACCTATACATAAAACTTCTATGCTATGACTGAAAAAAATGAATTTGTATGCTTTGCTAACCATGCAAAAAAGGGTGGTTTGCTTTTTTGATATAATTTAGAATAAGAAAACAGATATGTTGTTGAATATAGCCTGTTATTTTTAAAAAAATGAATAATATATTTCTTATTATAGAAAAAGAAAATATTAATTTTATCACAATAATAGAACTTAACATTTAAATTAATTGGTACTCTCATGTGCTCTTTGAAAATTTACTACATAATTATTTGCTCCTTCTATGATATTAACACTTCTCCTTCTTGAACCTAAATGTAAATCTTTAAATGATAAATCAACATCTTTAAAAGCATTCAATGTGAACACTGCCACAATTAATATAAGAAACCCACAAAAGCAACCCAAAATATCTTTATTTTCTATTTGTTCCCATTCCTTAAAAAGAATACCTGAAGAAATAATTACTAATACAGTAAATATCACATAATAAATAGGTGTGACAATACTTGTATTAAACATATCTAATGACTTATTTAAATAATTCATTTGTACCATAATGCACAATGAAGATAATAACACAAGTAACCAAAATATGTAATGGCTAAAATTATTGTAACCTCCTTCAACAGTTTCTTTGATTCCTAGAGCAACTCCTTTACAAAAAACAACAGTTAAACTTCCAATTGCAGAGCAAATTAACAAGTATACAACCACGTTTGTATTACCAAATTGTGGAACAAAGACTACTCTCACTATTAAAGTCATAAGGAAAATTGTTGAAACGTAAGAAACAAAATAGTAGTCAAATAATTTGTACTTCAATTCTGAAAATTCTTGGATTTCTTCAGATTTTGGTGAGTGTATAACAAATATTACAGAACCAATAATACAAAGGAAACATCCAATCTGTAAAAAAACACATAAATATAAAAAATGAAATGTGCCAAGCACATTTTTTAGTATGTTTATCCAACCTTTCCAATGAAATTAAGTTTTTCATTTAGAAGTTTCGATGAAAGCACTGCAGCAACAAGGACACTTAGAGCTCCCAATGGTGTAACCAAGGCTGCAGGTGCAAATGCATACGCTAAGAGATTGGCTGCTTCTCCAATACCCACTAGAAGCATAGCAAAATTTTAACATGTGCAAATTTGTAGATGTAAAATGTTATTCTAAAGGAGTATAAAATCCTACTGGTAAACAACCCTAACCACCACAGCCATTGCTTAAGATACGTGTATCCTCCCGCTGATGCTCTGATATTGCCAAGTGCATTAATTTTTTTTAATGCAATTTTTTTTATAATGAAACTGGAGCCAATAAACAAACTTGATGATATTGCTAGCCCAAGGCCAATTAAAAAATGTGTTTGGTTATATGAATTATTATCCGAACCCATAACAATAAGTACTACTTCAACTACTTAGCTTCTGTTATTGTAGTGTAATGTCAATGCAGTGATCAAAGAGAATATAATCCGTACCGAATATAGTACCAATATATTATCTGTGATAATCACTACGTTAGCAGTGATTTTCTAGTTACTAGTGCTGTTAATTTACTTTTTCATATAGTATATTCGTGTTACTTGAGGTTTTAGTAGTAGTATTAGTGAGTGTTATTTAGTTGTGGCGTATTATATGTAATTAATTATAATAACGGAGGAAGATCCCGGTGGGGGTGGTACGTCTATTATCTCCTATTTCATAAATAGAAAGTGATGATACGGATCAAATTTCTAAAAGAACTAAAATAGTAAATTACATTCATAAGCAAAAAAATAAATAAACACGTTGTATTTTCAACAACTTTCATCTTCCATTCAGTCAACCTTTTTCACCCCGATTTTCTAAATAAAAAAATACAATACATCGGTGACGATGTTGTGCCTTTCATTGTACGTGCAAAATGACAAGCTATTTACCTACTGGAACAACATAAAACCTATCAAATTTGGACATTTTCTTTTCCATAACAATTTTAAAAATATAATGAATGTTGGCGTAAAACGCGTGGGTCGCAAAAGGATTTCAGTGGAATTTAAATCTGTTCTTGATGGCAACATTTTTTATAGTATATTATGATAGGCTGGCCTAAAGGTCTAGATACCAGGCCATAAACTTCAAAAAAAATATTATAATAGGCCATAAACTCCAAAAAAAAATTACTATAATAGATATATAATATATTTAATAGATCAACAGCTCTTCTGCTAAATATGAGGCTGTTCTTATATTATATACTCTTTGGTTCCTATCAAAGAGAATATAATCACCACGATTTATTATAGTGTTTATATTCTCAGTGGTTATGGTAAAACAGTGAAAGAATGTTAAACACGCCGTGGTCAGGAATTTTGGATCAGAATTTTTTCAAGTGAAGCTGTAAAATAAAGAAAGAAAAGTAATACCCATTTCTAATTAATGAATATATTTGGCAATACACATTAAATATATTATTTTCCTAAACCCTAATTTAAAAATTTCTATTGATAAGAATATCGTTAAAACAACAATAAATCTACAGAATTTGAAGCGACTACTTATATAGATTCTGTTATAGCAAATGCTCCATTAAATTTTGATCAGAGATTTCGAAATAATGCAGGTACTTAACTAATAGAAGCTGATTTTTTTTTGTCAAATAAATTGTGAATAATTCTTTTAAAAGTGTACTTCATTTTATTTTAAAGGCAGTGCATGCGAAAGATGATCGAAACAATCATAAAGCTAAAGTCATAATTAACGATATGCATAATTTAGTGACCGAAGAAAATCAAAACGCAAATATTAATACTTCACTTCAAAAGCCAGAATCTGAGAGAGCAATATCAACCCCACATATGGTATCATCTCATTCTCATGTAGTTGGTGAAGTGTCCTTAACACCCACACATCGAACATTTACATCACAAGCTGGTAATCCTCATAATGCTATGGTTGCCATAACTCCTATACCAAGTGGTAACATCCAAGCAAAGAATAGCATAAAACTACAGTAAGTATTTTAAACATAATGAATAACTCTAAAGAGTATAAGCAAAGATATTTTTTAACTACAAGCAAACTTTGGTTGCTCAGGTACTAGGTATCCAACCTTTGCTGGTATTTTTGGGACCCAAGTTCAATCTCAACTTAGGCTCTTACCAAAAGATTTTTTCTAACTTATGTATGATTTATATTGTTAGCTTGTACTTGAAAGACGGCGACAGGCTCAGCACCTGTCATGTTGTTTAAAAAAAAATCAAAACAAAGCATGTTTGATTAAGCGATGACACACTTAGCAACCTCATAGTTTAGGTGGGGCAAACCTCTCATATGCGAGTAAAATAACAGACAAGAAATTCTCTTTCCCCTGGGTTACAATAACTGCAGAGTTTATAGAGAGTGAAATAGGAACAATGAGACTGGGAGAACACAACTGAAGCTGATTTGAATATGAAAAGAGAGACACCATGCTCTATGAGTTATTTTTAAAGGTAGTTTTGGGCATTATTCAAATGACAAGAGGCAATTACTTTGAATGAGCAAATGTATTATGTAATCTATATATTGTAGGGTTTTACTGAGGCCGGTTGATTAACCACACATTTGATTTAGCTTTATTTGCCTGAGTGAAGGAAGTTCGATATTTTCCTAATAAGAGATGTCAATTGAATAAATCATTTATTCATCTATATTAAGATCATACATTACATCTATTGATTATCATCCATGAGGATCCATTAATGAAAAAAAAAAGTTGTGTAAAAACTCTAGAGGTATCCTCTTTTGTATTTTTTAACAAGTTACAAAATAGACCAAAATATGATCAGAAATGGATAGTAGACAGAACAATTATTTGGGTCTTTCCCAGATTTTAAAATGGATCTTCCATAATTAAGGGCTATAACTCGCCAAAATAAAGATAGACTTTATAAGAGAGATAAAAAATTTTGTAAGTAGGAGTAAACATTGAGATTTGGAGATAAATGGAGAATGCCGTCTTTACTGAGAGAAGAATCTCAGCTGTGATCTAGAGTACAAGTGAGTAAGGCTGTAAGGTGGTGTAATTCTTATGCCTTTACTACATCGGCATAACAATTATACCACCCCCTCTCTTCCCATAGGTGTTGTAAGAAGTGACTAAGGTAAAAGCCTCGAAAATTAAAATTAGCTAAATGGTTATCCTGCCACCAGATGCGAGATAACTGTTTCGAAAAATACCAGACCAAATTCCAGCAGACTGGTCTGGTACAATCACTAAGTGATTTATTTTCTAAAAAATATAATAAAATCTTCATAAAGATATTTAAAAAATTTCAGGTTGATAGCAATGGCAAGTTTTTGCTATGTATATATATAAATACATATAAGTAGATTATTTTATATACATAGGCAAAATAACATGCATTGCTCTGATCCTAAAGTAAGTAGCTTCAGTCAAATGTAATCAGAAACCGCAAAGTTAACACAGTCATCTAGACCCTGAGAAAATTAAAACTTTTTATATTATTCTACTCTGCATGTCATTGGGAATGAAACCCAGGATCTCAGAGTCAGCGACACAACGAAGACCCAGAAAACGCCAGTTACTGGACTCCATAAAGTATGTAACTTGTGCATGGGGTAGTGTGTACACTTCTACAACATAATCCCAATAATGTGCCTGCATATTAACAGGTTCAAGAAATATATTAAAGACAAACTTTATAAAGTTTGTCTTTCATATAAGGGATATAATATAAAAGGGATATTATCACTCAATTAGCATGGTCTCTCCTGGTCTTCAAATCTGTTTTTGTTGTGTTTTCCCGCAAGAGAAATATTCCCCCTATGATTATTTCTGTAAATAAAGTGAGAGAAGACATCTTACGATCTTACGAGCCTTTACCGGTGTTCTTTTGGGGGCACATCCACATATTCCCAAAATGCTATATAATGTATTAATTTGTACCACTTTTGATTATGGCCCATTTAATCTGGAACCCTGCAACAAGTTTGTCCTGTCTAAATTAGATATGTTACAATCAAAATGCTTACGGATTATTACAAGAGCAATGAAATCATCCCTGATGAATGCTCTTCAGGTGAAAGTCCCAAACCACCTTTGTCGTTGCTTAGACAATTTTTATGTTATAGGTTTATCTTCAATGCTGCGCAATGTGCTTCCCATCCCCTATTTTTTTGCTACGACGTCATGCTGATACTGTGAACTCTTCTAGGTACTGGACCCACAAAGAACTGCCTCTTCTCTTTAAAAGATACATATTGCTCCTATCCTCCTGCTGCCTCATTTTACAGATCAACAAAATCCTCTCTTTCTTTTTGATTTCCATTCACTCTTTCAACCCAATATTATTTAAAATTTAGGCATAGACAAAGATTATCCAAACTATTTAATTACATTGTTAATAAATCATGATCTCATTGGCTTCTGATATACATTGATGCCTCCAAACGGGGTGTTAAATGTCCTCCTCTGTACACTATTTTCACAGGAGAATAAATCGCCCTTTTATAAGCGATTACATATGTAGATTTCTATAGTCTTAACAAATGTTTGATTCTCACGGAATCACTGTCAATGTTCAAAATTTCAGATAGAATTCACATGGATCCCTAACCTATGTGGTAAAAGATGGATTGTGGATAGGTATTCTAAACAAGCATTGCAAATAGGATGTGACATCTATAAATTCATTTTTACGAGAGATCTGCGTCTTTTAGCAAAACTAAACTTCTAGAAAAACTTTAGTCTTTTAAAAAAATAGATGCTTGGAACATCATGTGGCAATTAAGGAGACAAAGAATAGCAAAATTTTTAGGTAACATCCAACCCAATCTGCCCTTCTAGCCTTGGTCGTCTAGATTTAGAAATTTTAGTAAACAAATCACATCAATAATAATCCGACTCCGCCTTAGACATGTTTGCTTTCCTGTATTTCTGAGAAAAATCTACATAAAAGATAGCTCTATGTGTAAATGTGGTCTAAACGAAGGTACCTTGAACACCTCTTTGAGTGTAACCATTTGTCTGTAACTTTATATGATATCTTGCCAGTTAATGTTCAACACCCTGTGAATGTTTCTTAAAATGTAAATTAAAATGTAACTTTAACTAACACAGTTTTTGTCAATGTCTTTGGTAAATTTATAAAGATTAATGAAATTATGTAAGATATTAATAAAATCACGATAGCCAAGTGGTTGGGTGGTCGAAATTTCGAGTCAAGAGACCCGAGTTCGATCCTCAAGTTCCTCAACCAATGGGTTTTTTCTAAAACTTATGTACGAATTATATCGTTGGCTTGGACATAAAGACGGCGACGGGCTCACCACCTGTCACGTTATCCCGAAAATATCTTCGGTGGAAGGGACTTAAATGTCTAGACTCTAGTCTGGCAGAGGTCTACCTCTGTTTACCCCTGTATTCGGAATTGCGTGAAGGTTTATTGTTATTTATTATTTAATGAAATTAAACTGTAAATGCGGAGCAAATGAGTGAAGACGGAATTGTAAAGAAAATATATAACGCGAATATTCAAAGGGGTTGAGGTAGGCCGAGACTAACTTTCGAATAACATTTAAAAAAATTGCTCGAAGAGGGGAGGGTCGAGAGTACTTGGATACCTACACGTGCATGCATGAAAAAATGATGAATCTGAAAGAAGCGAAAGAGTTATGTAAGGATCGTGACACTTGGTGATCTGTCCTCTGACGCTACTCCGTCGGGGACTATGCGTGTATGTGTCCCCTGTATTATCTCTGGGTGGTTTTTCAAGATGATGTAAAAATAAGTGAGACCTCTAGTAAAACAACTGTAAAAATTTTGTAAAACTTGAAATTTCTTGTAGTAGATTTTGCGTACTGCGGGTATCTGTTGCTGTAGTAGTAGTGTCTTCAGTAGTATCGTTAGTACCAATAAAGAACCTAGCTAAAGAGGTATGTAAGGATCGTGACACTTGGCGATCTGTTCTCTCTGGCTACCCCGTCAGGGACTCTGCGTGAAGATAAATAAATAATAAATAAAATATTAATTTATTTACTTTACCCAATATTATGTACTCAAGCATTTTTTAGGACAACGTGATTGTTGGTGCTCCTGTCGCCGTCTTCATGCCCAAACCAACGGTGTAAATCGTACAAGTTTTGAAAAAAAAAAGAATTGTTCCGAGCAAACCACCTGAAGATCGAACAAGGGTCTCTTGTTCTTTCTATAAAATACCGTTAAAAATCAAGGCGTTTCTTTTGACAAGTCTTTATCGTGGGATGTTCATTTGGGTTAGAAAATCTCATTTGTACTAATGCTCCGGTATCCGATTCTGGATTATGCTGATGAAATAACGTAATAATTTTGTATCGAAATGAAGAATTCCTTAGCAAACATGCTCCAGTTTGTTAAGGAATTCTTCAATTCAATTTATCTCTGAATACGGAGGTATCTCCGAACATCGCGAAATCTCCAGTGACTTCCGATTCGCTCCTGTAAGAATTTTCAAATTCTGTTTCTTTTATACTGAACATTGTTACATTTTACTGCCCCTCTATCGTAAAGAGCGATTTGTGTAAGTGATATTTTTATTATTCAGTAAGTGATATTGTATTATTTTTATTATAGTCACATGTTGTGTCACTCTCTTCGTTCCAATAATAAGCTCATGTTAAAAATTCCTTCCCGATATGCCTTCTATTCTCAATCCTTCTCTGTAGAAGCGGCGGGCGCAATCACTTGAAAAATTTAAAACACTTATCATTGCGCATTTTCTTCTCTGTGTATTTATCATTCCCTAGTTAGTTAATTCTTGTAATACTTATATTTACCTTGTTATAAAATATGACTTTTGAATACCTATTGTTTACTCCTATATATTTTGGTGTATGCACTTATATATAATTTTATATATATAATTACTTGGTTGCTTGGTACCTATACAATAAAGCACATTTCTTTCATTCATTCATTGATTTATTAATGTTTATTGTTTCAATATACTTACTTACTTATCTTCACGCACAATCCCTGACGGGGTAGCCAGAGAGAACAGATCGCCAAGTGTCACGATCCCTACATACTTCTTTCGCTTCTTTCAGATTCATCATCTTTTTCATACATGCACGTCTACGTATCGGAGTATGTTTTGAGTTGACTTGAAATTTAAAGTCATCGGCGTACTGGTAATACGAACTGGGAATATGAGATTTATAATAATATACAATAGAATAGGAGAGAAGATTCCGCCTTGGGAACATTTAGTATTTGACGGCAAAAAGAATCCAGATATATCTTTTAGTTGGATATGCTACATTGTACCGTCGAATGCATATGCCACTCCCTTTCTTCCCGTGGGTGTCGTTAGAGGCGACTTGGGGGAAATATGTTCGCAGACATATCAGTATAACCATCTCGAAAACTAGCGTAACGAAATTTCGCTGACTGGTGACTGGCAGCAGCGTTCCAGCGTTCGTTATAGTTTACTTCTAACTTAGGAAAGGCTTATGTTCTTGAATGTGATTGAACCTCTAAGTGAATAAATGAGATTAAAAGTTTGAGATTTCAAAATATTTATACATAAATGCTTTTGTTCTAGAAATTGTGTTTCATCTGTGAGTTTGGGCTGTGATTTGAAATTATTGGATATATATTGCCGAACAAGGTTTTCTGAATATAATCCGGCCAGATTTCAAGGTGTAGTGATGAAAATACTTGAGCCACGAGCTACAGCCTTAGTTTTCAGGTACGTTTACATACTTTATCACAATTCACACTTTACTTCACTTTAATTCACATATATATATATATATATGAGAATAATTTTGGAATGCAGAATGCTATGTAGCTGTTCCGAATTTGGAAGTTGTCAACAAGGTTTTACAGAGACCTTCGGATTATGGAGGTAATAGGGTAACAAGCAAAATATGGGAAATAAACGACAGGATATTACAGCAAACATTCATTTGACAAATTCTCGAGTGCTGAATATTTACATGTACGTATCAATATTTATCTGAGTAGGCAAGACATAGGATATACAGGGAATTCCACGAGTGCAGGATGACGTGTGACCTTTTTGGAAATTCATATTATTTTTGTTACCAGGTATTTTACATGTGAATCGTATGTGAAAATGGTACATTCGTTATTTGATGAGACTTGGCCTAATGATAATCGTTTTTGTACAAAACGAACGACCACATCCATATTCAAAATTCTTCAAACTTTAACTAATAATTAAAGTAAATTCTTGGTTTTGCAGATCAGGGAAAATTGTTTGCACTGGAGCCAGAAATGAACATGATTCATATACAGCTGCTAGAAAATTTGCACGAATTATTCAGAAACTTGGATTTCCAGTAAGTTTGAATTAAGTATTGATTATAATTGAATTAAGGATATGAAAAACTATATAAATAAATATCTTCACGCAATTTCCAATACAGGGGTAGACAGCGGTCTAGTCTAGACAATTAAGGTCCTTTGACCCACCACCACCGAAGATATTTTCGGGACAACGTGACAGGTGGTGAGCCCGTCGCCGTGTTTATGTCCAAGCCAACGATATAATTCGTAAATAAGTTTCTGAAAAACCCATTGGTACGAGCCTGCCACCTGGGGATCGAACTAGGGTCTCTTGACTCCAAATTCCGACCACCCAATCAGTTATCGTGACTTTTTTTTAAATATATTTTTAAATATATTTTTGTTAAATATAGTATAGTACATAATAAAGGAAATAATGAATCTAATAGAAGAATACGTAAAAGTAGCAAATTTTATTCATTTTTATTATTTTATTACAGGCCAAATTTCTAGATTTCAAAATACAGAACTTTATAGCGACAGCTGACTTAAGGTTCCCAATAAGATTGGAATCATTACAACAAGCACATGGTCAATTCGCATCATATGAACCTGAATTATTCCCTGGCTTAGTGTATCGAATGGTACGTCCAAGAGTTGTGTTGCTCATATTTGTCAACGGGAAAATAGTATTCACAGGTAAATAAGAAATTTATCCATATTTCTACATATATATGAGGTCCCTGACTACTACATTTTTTGAAGTAATGTAATATTATTAAAATTTGTATAACATATTTATTAGTCTCAGCAAAAAAATGTTTGGCCACGAATCTACGGATACGGCACTGTTTCCCAGGGAACAAAACGAAGAGATTTGCAATATGGCAAGTTTGAAGATGACCTTATCACAAAAATTGATAAAGGCGTGCTTCGATGGTTTGGGCACGTTGAGCGAATGAGTGAAGACCGAATGGTGAAGAAAATATATAGCACGAAAGTTAATATTAAAAGGTGTCCAGGTAGGCCGAGACTAACTTTCGAAGACCATGTGAGCAAATTGTTCGGATACCTAGACCTCACCTAGAGATCACTGCAATCCTATTTTAACATCCCATTCCATATTGTAATTTGTTTATGAACACGAAAAAATATGTGAAATGGCGCAAAATCAATAGTTTTTCAAAATAATATACGATAATAAAAAAGTTGAAAAAAAGAAGTTTTTATATAACAGTATTTATGGCCAGAGTAGTTAATATTAATTACTTTGTGTTTACAGCGTAAGAATATACCGCCCCTTTGCCGTTGGTGTCGTAAGAGGCTACTAAGGGAAGCTGTCTTAAAATCCGGACTGCCTTGAAATTGTTATTGGCTACCGACTGTATACCCATTCTGAAAAATAATAGACCTAAAGTTAACACACTGTTAACGGGAAGCAATGTCTAAGGTGGGAGATGTCTGGCAATTTTGGTTTTATTTGGACGGAGCAGAATGACATTTTTCACTGAAATAGATTACTCAACGAAAATTTATCTAAAATATTTATATTAGATAATTATGTCCTTACAACTCACCCTTTCAACCAAGCCTAATAGGTACAATATATTTACATACATACATATTTTCAGATATATAAAATTTAAATATCCATGACTCGAAAAGAAAAAAGCGGTAAGGCCTATAGAAGCTGAATTAATAGCAGTAAATCATGAGGAATCAAAGTTTAGGTTATTACTCGGGTAGTAGTCTGCACTATTTTTGTTTCACGATTTTAATGTTATATTTTTTAATTAGTGTCCTTTTTTTTGCAGGCGGGAAAACTAGACACGAGATCAGCGAGGCTCTAGATATTATTTATCCGATACTTAGAAGCTATAAAAAGAATTGAAAATAAAACCTCCACCAATTATTCTGACATATAATCAATAAATTAATAACAATTCAAATGATTTAAATGATATTGTGATATTAATATAATTTCCATTTTTATGTTTTATATGGAATACATATTTTTTTATAATACAGTTATTTTTATTAAAACACAATACTATAAAAATTACTGTGGTTATCAAGATAGTGCCCTAACCAGTATAAACTCAAAACAAACGGAATTAATTGCGAATATAAATTCTTATTATAATGTTAATGTACAGTTAGTGTACAGCCCATGTAGGACCTTTTCCTTTTTTCCTTCAACACCTTTTGTTTTATTGAACCTTTTCTTTGACAGTTGGTCGGTTAATGTACACAGATAATTTGCACTATTTTCTTTTAATACTACTTTTTAATAATAACTTAAATGCTTGTTTTATATTTACAATTTCTATATATCAATCAATTAGATATTGTCCTTGGATATAACATATATTCTCTTTCGTCTAACATACGTCTTACGTGTTGACTTTGTCGTCGAAAGTTTCTTATCAATAAGGTAATATCGAATGTGTCAAGTAGATCTGCGTACCTGCATTGTTCTTAAACCCAAACCACGCTGTTGGTGACCACTGACTTCAACGCAAAACTATTCATGAAAAGGGCGATTATCTGGTAGGCAAAATTGTAAGGCACTGGAACCAAAGGAGCCAACAACTGGCCGAAATAATGGAGGAGGGACTCTTTATGAAGAATTCCTTTTCCTAGAAGAGGCCTTCCTAGAAGGTGGAACCATGAGCGACAGCTGTTTAGTAAAAGTTTGTCATCACTAAGGAGAAAACTGGTAGTGATCACCGAATGGTAAAAGACACACTGATCCTCAATATTAAACTTTAGCAATCTCGTCTGTTGAAGTTCGCACTCCGTCCATCTCGTGTCCATTAAATAATAAATAATAATAAATATCTTCACGCAATTCCCAATACAGGGGTAGACAGAGGTCTAGTCTAGACAATTAAGTCCCTTTGACCCACCTTCCACCGAAGATATTTTCGGGACAACGTGACAGGTGGTGAGCCCGTCGCCGCCTTTATGTCCAAGCCAACGATATAATTCGTACATAAGTTTTTGAAAAACTCATTGGTACCAGCCTGCCACTTGGGGATCGAACTCGGGTCTCTCGACTCGAAATTCCGACCACCGAACCACTCGGCTATCGTGACTTTTAAAAATTCCCGAATACCTTCGGTTTCGAATTGCAAAAGTTACACGATATTAGTGGTATCCTACGAGTAACTGGAAGTTCTGTACTTTCAGTTCTTACTTTCATAGTAATTGGTGAGGCAGTATTCAGTACTTTTTTTTAGTAAAATATATATAACATTTGTCATCTTTTTTTAAAATTTTGTCTTAACCAGAGTATTGGAAATATATTTCGATTTCTTATTATTTATTATCTTACATTCTTATTTTTATAAGTAAGATATTTTGAAACGATGACAAATGTATAAAGAATATTGTTAAGAGAACTAATAAAGTTACCTGTGTTATCAAACATGTTTGATAATACTTAAACCCGTAATATTATAGCGATGGCAATGAAATACTTAAATTCTACGTTATTCTTGGTCTGAGTACTTAGCAAATAAAATAATCACAAGGACAAGACATCGAAGTTATTTATTTTTAGAAAATTTTTTAATCAAATATGACGTATTTTAAAAATGACTAAAATGTTTATTGTTGTGATATTTTTCTAAAAAAAAATGCGCATAATTGTAATTTAAAAAATCTTGATAAAAATATGTGCATTATGTTTTCATGTTTATATGATTACGAACCACAACTTAAGCAGTCGTCTTTATTGCGTAAAGAGCATGCAATCATTGACATATTGGCGTCATCCTTTTCACTTGTGCCATTTGTAATTTTGGATTTATCCACTGTAAATTGTATTGCATTAGCAGCAGGTTTTATTCGCAAATAATACATTCCTGTTTTTAGACCCATTTTCCAAGCATAAAAGTGAATAGAAGTTAATTTCCCATAGTTTGGTTCAGCAACATGAATATTAAATGATTGGCTTTGGTCTATAAAAGCTCCTCTATCAGCAGCCATTTTAATGGTTGTTTTAACAGAAATTTCCCACACCGTTTTATACAAATCTCTAATCTCTTTTGGTATTCTCTCAATATTTTGAATAGAGCCATTATTATGAATTATAAGATTCTTCATGTCATCATCCCATAAATCGGCTTGGGTCAGATCTCGTAGCAAATGATGATTTACTACTTGAAATTCACCTGATAAAACTCGTCTTTGGTATATATTTGATGTGAAGGGCTCAAATGATTCATTGTTACCGAGGATCTGAGCTGTAGATGCTGTGGGCATGGGTGCAAGCAAAAGTGAATTACGAAGCCCATGTTTAGCAATTTTCTCTTTTAAAGCTGACCAGTCCCAAAGATCAGTAGGAGTTTTCTCCCACATATCAAACTGCAAGATACCTTGACTGGCTGGGCTGCCTTCATATGTGCTATAGACTCCATATTTCTCGGCAAGTTCACAGCTGGCTTCTAATGCTCCGTAATAAATAGTTTCAAAAATTTGCTGATTTAGTTTTATTGCTTCATCACTTTCATATGGTATACGCATTAAAACAAATGCATCAGCCAAACCCTGCACTCCAATACCGATGGGTCTATGTCTCATGTTGGAATTTTTAGCTTCAGGAACTGGGTAATAATTTACATCAATTATTTTATTTAAATTTTGAGTTATTATTTTCGTCACTTCTTTTAGTTTAGCGAAATTGTATGTTTTATCCTCATTAATAAATCTATTCAGAGCAATTGATGCTAAGTTACAGACAGCCACTTCATCTGCTGAGGTATACTCCACAATTTCAGTACACAAATTACTACATTTTATGGTTCCAAGATTTTTTTGATTGCTTTTTCTGTTACAAGAATCTTTATACAGCATATATGGTGTTCCAGTTTCGACTTGTGCTTCAATAATAGCTTTCCATAATTCTTGTGCTCTTACCTGTTTAACAAACCTTTTTTCTTGTTCATAACTTTTATATAGATTCTCAAACTCATCACCCCAACAATCAGCAAGCCCTGGACAGTCATGTGGGCACATTAAGCTCCATTTTTCATCTTTTTCCACCCTTTTCATAAATAAATCAGGAATCCATAAAGCATAAAAAAGTTCTCTGGCCCGAACTTCTTCTTTACCGGTATTTTTTTTCAGATCTAGAAACTCAAATATATCAGAATGCCATGGCTCTAAGTATATCGCAAAAGCTCCCGGGCGCTTATTACCACCTTGATCAACATATCTCGCAGTATTGTTGTATACTCTCAACATTGGTACAAGTCCATTTGAAACTCCATTTGTTCCTGCTATGTAAGTGCCTTTAGCTCTAATACAATGGACATGTAACCCAATCCCACCTGCTGATTTTGAAATTAAAGCACATTGCTTCAATGTGTCATATATGCCTTCAATGCTGTCATCCTTCATAGCTATAAGGAAGCAAGAAGATAGTTGTGGTCTAGGAGTTGCAGCTGAGAATAAAGTAGGACTTGCATGAGTGAAATATTTTTCAGATAATAAGTTGTATGTCTCAATTGCAGCATCAATATCTTCTCCATGTATACCTATGGCAACTCTCATAAGCATGTGCTGTGGCCTTTCTGCAACCTTAAAAGAATAGGTTGGTCTTGTTAGGAATATGTTATTATAAACTATTTGAAGAAGATATTTATAAAATTAATTAATATATAAATATTTTACCTTGTTATTTATTTTTAGTAGGTATGATCGCTCAAGAGTTTTAAAACCAAAGTAATTATACTTGAAGTCTCTGTCGTAAACTATTGATGAATCCAGTCGCTCCTTGTTTTTTATTATGATATTGTAATGAAAATCTGAGATCATTGGTGATCTTTTCTTGGTATGTGGATTGACTATGTTGTATAGATCAGTCATCACATCTATAAATAAAGTAAAACAATATATATATGTACATAAGAAAATTTTTAGTCTATGTGGACTTTAACTAAATGTATTTTTTTATGTAACTAGCTAACACAGATAGACAAAATTATTATTATTATCCTATATTAATGACCGGTAGAAAGAGGTATAGTCTAGACAAATAAGTCTCTTTGACCCACCTTCTAATGTGGTGAGCCCGTGGCCGTTTTTATGTCGAAGCCATCGATACAATTCGTAAATAAATTTTTGAAAAACCATAGCAATCGCCAACAGCGTCGTAAGAAATTACAATATAAGAATACTGTCCGATAGTATGACGGTACTACAAGCCCTAAACAGTAATGTATGTAGATCCAACAAAGTAATCCTACAGTGGATAAAGGGTCACAGCTGCTCTAGAGGTAACGATGCCGCAGACAAACTGGCTAAGGGTGGATCCCGTGTGCAAGTGTGGGACCTGAACCCGTCATCCGCCTACCCTTTAGCTACGTTCAATCCTAGGTACGTTAACCATACGAGGCAGCAACATGCACGGCTCTGGGTGGCCCACCCAGAGTGCAGGCAGGCTGAAGAAATACTACCGTCTAAATAAGCCCCAAATTTTGAATGTAACTAGTGCATTAACTGGTCATGGTCAATTTAACAAACATCTGTTTAATATAGGTTTACCGACAGCCCTTTGTACATGTTATTTCCTTACTTGGTTTTGCCTCACTACTATCCTATACTACTCTCCAGTCTTGTCATATAATCCGAATAATAAACCGAAAAAAAACCAGCATTGTAGTTGTGACAGCATGGCTACAATATTGTGCTGAGTCGGAGGCCATTTTGTTGCTGCAACCCAATAATTAATTTTGAAAATTATAGTTGCCTTTATTTCTGTGTTTAGTTTTAATATTTTATGTCATAATTTATTTCTGGTTGTATCGATAAATAAACGTTCTTTCTTTCAAATCTATACTACAAATCATGATAGACACAACCTAAAAACTTTGTACATGTGTGTTTTTAAAATTATACCTATTGTCTAGAGTTGACTAATAGTTATTGTGTATACTAGTGATTGTTTTTGCATTTTCCCATACTGGGGTAGGTAAAGTTCTATAAACAGTAAAGTCATTTTAATCCACTACCTTTCCTTTTTCAGAAAACTTGGATAAAGTTTGAAGAAAAAGAAGTGACAGGTGGTGAGCAGTTATAGAGTGTAAGCGGTTACATTATATATACATACATATACTTTTAATGTTTACACAAGACAAATGTTTATGTACACATATAAACATCCATGATTTGGGTACAAACATTAATATTCATCATACAAATGTTTGCCTCATGTAGGATTAAAACCCCCAATAACCCAATAATACAATGACCACAGAAAAAGGCAAGATGGCAGGTGCTCTTATACTTCTGCTCATTCTATGTTGCATCTTTTCATATGTCTTTCGTGAACATCCCTGTGGCAGAGTGCGATAATTGTTTTTGCTATGCCCTTCACAACTCTGTTATTGGACATTCAGATGATATGTCCCTGCCATACTATGTCTCATTAGGAATAATTGATTGCATGCCTCCAACACTCCAAGGTGTTTGTCATTCAGTCAGGAAACAGTTTTAATTAACACCGTTAAGTATATTTGATACTCTTTATTGAATTAACATTAACTGGCTGATGAAACAGCTTTTTTTATCTCAATTGTGACATTGTCAAGACGTGACATTGGCAATCTCGTTTTCACGATGTCTGCCAATGTCATGTCAATCATGAAAGTACCATGGGTGCTAGAATATATATCTAAATTTTGGGACACTTGTTGAGATGTCTACTTTCAACAATGTTTTAGTACTAATGTTAATATCTAACACTAATATAACTACAATTTACTATTCTATGAGTAAACATTACAATTTACTTTTGTTATAGTACATTAATTCTGACAACACACGAATAAAAGGAGAGTATACATAAGACAATAGGGATTTAAAGTTAGTGGGTCGAGGAATAAATACTGGGAGGATGTTATAACTGCTTTGGCACTCTCGGTACAAGTTGATGAAACAATAATTTATTCAATTCACCAGGGTCATAGGGGAGCAAGTGGGGGATGTGATCTCTGCTGTCGCCTACAAGTATTCTACTAACCTTCAAGATGTCTAAATTACATAACTAAGAAAACTATTAACCATGTGAAGATTTTTTTCAGCCAATAATATATTACTAAGTATTTAAAATTGCTAGTACAAAGTTATGCTATAAAGTAAACATAATACAGTATTATATTTGAAACACACCTGAAAAATGTTTCCTAGTTTCTTTATGTAGATTAGATATAGCTAATCTTGCTGCCAGTACAGCATAATCTGGATGATCTGTAGTCATAGTGGCGGCAGTTTCAGCAGCCAAGTTATCTAGTTCTACTGTTGTCACTCCTGAGTAAATGCCATTAATAACTTTTAAAGTTATTGAAACCTGTTAAAAAATATTAAATATTTGGTAAAAAGCTAACGGTAGGGAAAGCTCCATATATTTTTAAATGTCAGGTATCATATTCTCAATTGGTTTACCACATGTCCTGTTTTTTCAAATGAGCTTTGGTGAAAGGTTAGAGAAAAAAAGAACTTATATGTCTCTAACTCTGTATACCATAGTTTTGGGAAAGTGTGTGAAGACAAAAAAAATACCTGCATACAGTCCTTACTGGACATGCTTGAGTCTGACTCACACAAAAAGGGTCCCATAGAAATTGTAATTCAAATTTTTTTATTGGGAATACATGGTAATATGTTGATACAACATTGTATGTCATGGTAATGATATGGTGACACTCTTGATGAAAAATAATGACTAGGTGATAAAACAACAAATTAACAATCATATGTATTTATTCTTTAGTAATATGCCTTGCCTATTGCCTAATTTTATGATGCAAGATTAAGGTCATGAAAGTAATACATAATAAACTATGCTCTATATTTTTATATTAAACTATATGTATTTTACTTTACTAAAAAAAAAAAAAAAAAAAATAATAATAAAAAAAAAATAGGCGTCACTTTATGATTACTTTACTAGATATAGGATTTTACAGTTTTTATTTCAGAAAGTGAAAAATCACATTTCACCTGATGATAATATCTACTGCCTATACATACAAGCTGTACCATAATGACTGCAGGTGCATTGATAACTTTTAAGTAAGAAATTAATTCCATGGGAGAGTTACATTGTAATTGAATATTTACTATCAAACTCAGGTCTCCTGACTGCGAATTCCGATCACACAGCCACACAGCTATATCTTCATGCAATTCCCAATACAGGAGTAGCCAGAGGTAAAGTCTAGACAATTTAGTCCCTTTGACCCACCTTCCACCGAAGATATTTTCGGGACAATGTGACAGGTGGTGAGCCCATCGCCGTCTTTATGCCCAAGCCAATGATGAAATTCGTTCATAAGTTTTTGAAAAATTTTTTTTGGTACTGCCACCTGGGGATCAAACTCGGGTCTCTCGACTCGAAATTCCGATCACCCAACAACTCGGCTATTGTGACTTAACACATAGATTATTACCTTAACTTCAGACCAGTGATGGACAGCAGTGTATTAAGTGTGAGGTGTCAGGTACTGCAATTACCAATCTGCTTGTAAGGTGTTACAATTATTGCCACCTAACAGGAGGTACCATGTCCTGCAGTGGACTTTTACATTACAATATTTTGAAGAAATTTGACTTACTGGATCAACAAAGTCCATATTCAATCCATAACAGAGTTTTTTTATTCTTGATGTAATTTTATCTATGTGTACCTCTTCCATTCTTCCTCCTGCAAACAGACAAAAGTATAGAGTAGGTAGAAAAGTAAAGTGCTTAACTTCAATTAACTATAATGTAGGATAGAGATAAAATAAAGATTAATGGTGGAGTAATAGACATATGTATGGTAATAAGAGTGGTATGCTATACATTGGTACACAAGGGCTTGGATGCTCACAAACACATAAAGAAGTGATCTAGTACATGTTGCATAGAAATTGTGAAGTAGAAAAGAGTAGGGGCAATAAAATGAAGCCATTTTGCTAATTACCAAAATCTCATTGTTAGTATTGCTGAATTAAATATTTTTCATCTTCTATGTTTCAGCAATGAAGTAAAACATTGATATAAAAAAGCTAATGATATATAAAATTAGAGACCTGCCTGAACTTCATGCTATTAATAAATAGCATAAATGTAAATACAATAAGTATATACACAACAATTTAATATTTCACTGACTTTGTTTTTAATAACAATATTTATAGTATTTAATAGACTCAGGCGTCACTTTATGATTACATAGTTGTTAAACATTTTTAATATAAAAAACTATAATATTTACTGTAAGAATATAAAGTTGATTGTAGTCCATGTCGGCCATATTCATCCATTTAATTTAGCCAGTTTTTACAATGTTTTTTTAAACAAGTACAAATAAGTGTAAACCTAAACATTACTTTATTAATGGAAACCATATGAAATCGTGTTCAGCAGTTTTTGAGTTTAACGCATTCTAACAGAATACCCGAAAATAGTATTTATACTGTAATATGTGATTTGAAATAATGCCTAGGATTGAATGTATGATAAAATATTTGCCAATATTTATAAGGTAAATGAACTTCTTACCCCTTTTAAGGACGTACAACTTATTACTTTTACCAACCATGGCGACTGCGATTGACGATTAATTTGTGATTAAGGAATAAGATTCATAAAATTTATGTACTATTAAATCAAATTATTATTAAAAACTGTGGGCAAACAATGAAATCTGATTGTCGAGGTTGCGATATTTAAAACAAAAAAAGTAATAAGAAAAACCAGTCCAATCCTACTTTAAATAAGTAGACTTCAAAACTTCGAATACGCGGGAAAATTGACAAGCACAAAAAACATCTGCACAGCAATGTGACCATATGTAAACTGCAAATATTGCTCAATTTAAGATTTAGGGACCTTGCTGTAACTATAGATGGCAGCACAAATGCCACAAGTGACGATCCCTGCTGAAAGAGATGTTAACTACTTGGGTTATAATATATATATCATATATATAGGGAAAATAGTCCAGTTTGTGCAATTTATATTAAACTCTGCGGTTGTGCAAACGACACCAATTTAAATAAAAAAATATTCTCAAAATAAATTACTCAAAGTTATTTCATAACAAAATATAAAATAGTTTACGGTTCTACAATAAGCACTTGAAAACAACGCAGAATATTACCAGTAGAAACATCGACGAATATACAATGCTTTGATGAAAAATTGCATGAAATAATACCGCAGATATTTACCATTCGACTTGCAAGCATTTTTTTATTTCATATTTCAGGATATGTCTAGTAATTTAAATGATTTCTTTAAAGAATATTGTACAGATATATTTCAAATTTGCATCCAGGCGACTAATCAAGTAATATTTCTACATGGCTCAAAGAAAAGAAATTAAACCAAAAGTATTAACGTCGACGTAGACGATGTGTCTAAAAATCTACGAAACATACGAATAAATTCCCAGAAAAAAATGTATTCTTTTAACAATTACTCATAATTTTGGAGATTACTAAATTACGTATAATAGTCTTAATATTAAGTGTAATAAATAATTTAAAAAAATCTTTATAATATTGTCAGATTATGTATCGTAGTTATAATTTTTAATTTGATTGGTTCGGTCTTCAACATTCTACACACAGGTATTTTTATTGAAGTTTAAGTCTAATAGTAGAAACTCAGAATAATAAAATTTATAATTACATAATGTGAATTTAAAATTAATTTTATAAAAATTGTATAACACACTTAGAATATTCTAGTGCACTACACTTTCTATTGTTTGAGCAATTTACTAACATGGAGTTACAAGAGAACTCTGGGTCAACACTTCTCTTTTTTGCTTAATATCACATTTCTGTAACGTTCCTAAGCTATGGAAACGTATTTTAGTCATAAGCCCCTACCAAATTCGGCGTTAATGTAAATTTCTGTGATGGATTTTTTGAACAGTCAAGAAAACATACTTCTCAGAGAAAGAATAAACTTTGATAGTGATTATGTTTTAAGCTTTGCAATCTGCAAATAACTTCAGGAGTGTACAAAAGTGCATGTATGATATGGTTCTGAAGAGGAAAAACATTTGCCATACACGCAACGCGAGCATAGGGACAATTGCAAACCAGACATTCCACACCTTAAATTTATACTTCCATTATAGGTCTGCTTCATTTTCATCGGGTATATTCCAAGATATTTCTTGTCATCCATCAGCAACCACAAAGATATTCAAGGTATGAAAAATGATTACATATTCCTCAGTCAATACTCGATAGTTAACAAACAATCAATCATTAATAAATCTTTCTGTTTTATTAAAATTGAGGCTATGTTTATATGTCAATGTAAAGTGTAGACTGTGTGAATTGAGCAAAATAATAACTGCAATTCAATTTTCTCTAAGCTTTAAGAAATCCAAAAATATATTTTAATAAAATAAAAATGCACTTTATTATTTATAGTAAAACACTACCACAACACTTTGATTTAAAACTAATAAACTCATATAGTGTAGAGCAAACTGTTTTTTTTTTATATAATTCTAAAATAAATTGTATTGGCTTGTTCATATTCCGAATCATCATCAATATGTATTTCTATGCATGCAGTTAAAGCATATATATCCAAGAGATGGAAATATTTCATGGTGTCGCGATCTCGAGTCCCGGGCTCGATTCCCGCTCGGGTATATGTAGAAAAACCGCTTTTTCTACATTTTGTCGGGTCTGGGTGTTTGTGGTGCCTTCGTTGTTTCCGATTCCCATACCACAAGTGCTTTAGCATCTTATATTGCAATCGGAGCAATGTAATGTTCTCCCTATCTATATGTGTATTTATTTAATTATTTATTATTATTATTTCTGGCAGCATCTTATATTCGATCTTATCTATCTTTTGAACTGTATTACAATGAATTTGAAATAATGAGCTTTACAGCGATTATACTTTTAATGATAAGTAATAAAATAGTGAATTTGAAAATAAAGAAAATATCAATATAGACTTGGTGCAATCTTGTTCATGGAAACCGTGAAAAGTTTCATTTTTATAATAAACTACATGCACCTTTACAATACGTACTATACAGTTTTTTAATACTGTTTATTAAGGAAATATACTTGCACTTAGCACTACTTAACATATTTGTCTATAAGGAAAGAAATGCCTTGCTTGTAACTACTGGAAAATTAGAGATCCTAAGAGTTTTCTGTCTTCATTATAATAATATTTTCTTCAATGCTTGAGCACTAAATGTAAGTATGATTATGTTGTAGTTTATATATCGTTGTTGTACCTATTTTCAGTGTGTTTTTCTTATTTTGTTTGAGAAGAAAGGCTAGATTCTTCTTTAATGAAAAGAATACTGCAGATTATTTTGTTTTTTGGGTTCCAAGCTGTAAGTATGTTTCCTAAAATAAAAACAAAATATTAGATGTTAAGTATACAGAAGAAACGGAGGTAAAGTTAAAGTTTATATTTATTTAGATTTGTCTGCATCATCATCTAATAGTATTTTGTTGATCTAATTTGCAAGTCACTTCTTTAATTTTGAAATGTCTGAAATTTTTAAAATGTAATGAATGAAAAAAATGATGAAAATATGAATGAAAAAAAAATGACCTTTGATGCAGAAATGGCTCAGTATTAATTTCTACTATGTTATTAAATTAAATTTAAAATATTTTATTGGTGATTTATCGTATGAGATACTGACACGAATTTGCATATGCATAAAATTATAGTGTTATTAAAATGAGAAATTTAAAAAATTGAATAATTTTTAAATTGAGAACATTACAGGTTCATTGTGATTACTGTAACGTAGCGGTTATATACTCTTTGATAATTACTATAGTAAATAAAATGTCAAAACCTCTATATCCAAAAAGGCTGTATGGCTTAGTTTTTATGTATTATCTATGGTTCCTTTGCCTGCTCTCCTGAGCGAATAATAAAACAACTCTATATCTAAAAAACAAAACACAAGTTTTGTATATTATTATATTATATTCGTTTCGTACCTTAATCTGCTAATATTTTTTTCCAATGAAATGTAACTATACAATCAATTTCTTAATTTTATTAAGTTTTTATTCGTGAGTGTAACTTTATCAATGTTCTAGTGATATAATATTTGTAGTGATAAAACTATTTTTCATACAATTTAACTTGTATAGTACCTATATCTTACAAAATGAGCACTTTAGACGAAATAGAAGAAGAAGCGAAAGCTACTGCAGAGAAGATGGTTATGAATATGATGCAAAGACCGGGGCAACTCGAAAAAGTAAGTGTTTTTATTTATGATATAAAATACATTACAAATTAAAATACTCCAACAAGTAATATTCCACTGAACCAACTTTGACACTACAGTACACCACTGAGATAAATGTATTCTGTATATAGGTATAGTGAGGTCTCAGTGACTTTTATTACAATATTCTGTCAGGACTATACTGTCTAAATTAAAAAAAATGTCCAAATTAATATTACTTTTACCACTTACTGTATGAAAGATTTTATAGAACATTCCCCTAAGCTTGTTACTAGTTTCTATATTCTTTGCAATTAAAAATGAGGCTTTATATATAGAAATTCTTCAACTGAGTAAAAGAATGGGTATTCTGATTTTGATGAGTCCAATTTTATATAAATCAGATAAAACCAATTATCAATAAATTTTATTACCACAAGTGAAGTAAATCTAGAAAAAGAAAATTTTAAATTATTAATATTTACTAAATTCTTCATGTAAACTGTTTTTATTTGCTCATCACACTTGTTTTACTTTTTAATTTTCTTTTGAGCAATTTTTTTAATTTGTGTACATTTTTTATGGACTTTTAATGTTGTTTCACCTTTTAAAATACTTTTTTAGTAGGTAATGAAAAGCCTTCTACAGTGGCTGTACAGGGTGTCTCAAAAAATTTCATATTTGTTTTGGTTATTGTGTGAACATAACTATTCTGAGGGTTGTAGGGTGGGTATCAATTGGTAGCCTGGCTCTTGTAAATTTAGTTACTATGGAGCGTTTCTCGGTAGCGGACATGAGTTCTGTGTATGTGAGTTTTATTAAAACGGTAATTTAGTAATTAGCGCATAGAAAATTCTGCAGCATTCAACATACTCCTCACTTGAATGATGTGCCAACCATTCAACTCATTGCAATATGGGTTTGGAAGTTTAACACTGGCAAAACCAAAATCCGGGTGTCCAAGATCTTCGAAAACGGTCGAAAACGACGCCCAGTGTATTCTGAATGATCCAAACCTTTCAATTTGGAAGCATGCTGTGACCTTAAACATGCACAAATCGTCATTATGCATAAAGATTTAAAACTGCACCCCTACAAGTTTTCGGTGAAGCCCATTTACATCTTACTAGATATGCAAGCAAAATTGCCACTACTGTAACCAATCTAAAACAAAAATGCAAGGAGATGCACAGTTACAGAGGATTCAGAGTGTTATGTAAAGGTGTTAGACGACTTGAACATGGTTCCAGCAGGACAGAGCAACCTCACACGTCCAACAGGTCTCTGCCAAGAGTTCATGAAATTTTTTTTGGCAAATTGATCTCCAGGAAAGGTGACATAAGTTGGCCATCAATTGGTCCCGAAAAAAAAAATATCTGTCACGAAATTGCAGCCATCACGGATAATACCTGCGAGATTCGGATCACGGATAATATTGCGTCATACGCAATTTCAGTGCTCGATTAAACGAATGCCGTGAACGCAACGGTTTACATTTGGACGATGTCATTTATCAAAAGTAAATTCCCAAACAGTGTATTTTAAATAAATAAATATCTTCACGCACTTCCCAACATAGAGGTAGACAGAGGTCTAGTCTAGACAATTAAGTCCCTTCGACCCACCTTCCACTGAAGATATTTTCGGGACCTCGTGACAGGTGGTGAGCCCAGTGTATTTTAATATGTAACAAACATTTTTTCAATAAACTCCTTACTTTTTTTTATTATACTTTTAAATATAACATTTCTTTGGGACATCTTGTATATTTCCGTAAATTTTTTTCTCTATTTGGTTTTTGTAAATATGAAAACAGCTTTGGAAACTATTATATTCAGAAAGTTCTCTCCAAAATGAAGCCTTTAATATCAATAAATCTGGTTTTACATCCTAGGTAGAACAATACAAGAAAAGAATTACCCATAAGAAAGCATCCATAGAGGCACAGTTGAAATCTGCAGTTCAAGGAAAATTAGACGGCGTAAGTGTGGGTCTGAAACAGCTACAAGAATGCCTTGATGATGTGCAACAAATTAGTGCTAAGTATGTCTTTTTATAGGAAATTTCTTCACAGCATACAAGTTGTTTGTGTCAGTATCATGCTCTCCATTTCCATAAGCAACAGTAGTCAGTTATCATTATTTTGTACACTGTTTATTAAATTTTTTTCTCAATAAATTCAGTATTGGTTGTTTTCATTGATTATTTTTAGTAAACATATATTTTTTTTTATCTTAAAGCATTTTACAATTCGCTGATGATGAGAAGACTAAATTGTCTAGTCTTCTGGCAACCTATGTATTGGGATATGAATGAAGTTAAAAAGGCGTTTTTAATACTTGGGCAATCAGAGCTCTAGGTAATTTTGTCATTGTCTTAGTGTTTATATCAACTGTAGAATATTCTTACTTGACTTTAAAATATAATAACTATTTATTAATTTATTATATGAAAGTAAATTCCATTAAATTAGCATTGTCAATGAAAATCGCTCTTTAATTGGTTTAGTGGTTTTGAAATGCCTAAATCCATCTATAATCTATCATAGGTATCTGTATTCTTTCCAAATAAAATATACTTCAGTTTTTAATCTAAATACTAAAACAATATATCAATTTTGATTTAAAGAGATTCATAATAGTTCTTATAAATAGGCTACACTATAATTGCAATCTGAAGTCAATGTTCAATAAAATCGGTGTTGGACCATCAGTCATGAGCAAATGCTTTAAGGTAACCAAAAATGTGAGTAGGCTGATTAAGCTTACTCAAATCAAAATTTGCCTTTTTTAGGATGGATGAACTTGAAGAGCTCTTTAAAAGCGTTCCACCGCTTTTAGCTTCACTTCAAGCAGTACGAGAGGAGGACTCTCGTCATTCTCAGTATGTTACCGCCATGGATAGTTTAAAGCATATATTTACAGTTCCTGAAAGCGTTGCGAAAACAAAACAATGGATAGGCGAAGGAAAACTTTTACATGCTCATCAGGTGATTGCTTTGTGTTCATTATCATTACTTTTATTTTATATCTTTACATTAATAAAATTGTTTTGTATAAACTAACTTTGATTTTAGTGTCTTACTGACTTAGAAAATTCAAGAGATGATTTATTATATGAACTACATAGGCTACCGAACCAGTCGTCGCATGATAAAATAATGTTAAAAGCATATTTCGAAGACGTTGAAATGGTATCTAACCTTCTTGAAAAACAAATCAAGTTAATTTTGGCTAGAACATTGAACACAGTTCGAAAGGAACCAACTGTTATCGTAACGGCTTTACGAATTATTGAAAGGGAAGAAAAAAAGGATCAATTGGCTGTACAGGTAATGTTACACGGTTTTTTAAAAGCAGAAAAATAAATATGGCAATTCACACATACACAGACACGCACGCTCTCACAGACACCCACACAAACACAAACACACTCCATCTCTTTTTTCTCTCTCTCCCTCTCTATCTCTATCTCTCTCACACACACATACAATCACACAATGAATTAACAATAAGAATTAATTATGTTATAGAGTCATTTATTTCACAAAAAGCAAAAATGTTCGACCAGGTACTACCTGCTTTCAACTGGTAAAAACCCTCGTCACCATTATGATGAATTAGGTCGCTGGGCTCGCTTAGCTTTTAATTAAAGAAGGATTTTAATTCTTTAACTCCTCTTATTTCCAGCAACAAAGCCAATCGGGTTTTATGCCACCAGGTAGACCGAAGAACTGGCGATCGAAAGCTTTCGAAGTATTAGAATGTGCTGTGGCGCAAAGAATTGAAGGCACTCGCGTGGACGAACGAGAGGATAACAAACTATGGTTGATTCGATACCTCGAGTTAACTCGACAACTAATACTAGAAGATCTGAGAGTTGTTAAGACACTCTGCGTGCCCTGTTTTCCTCCACACTATGATATCGTTAATAAATACGTCGACATGTATCATACATGTTTGTCTTCGAGTGTAAGTATTCAAATGTATCTTTTTAATTTTTACTTTTATCATTGACGGACTTATATTGCGCGCTCGATAATTGAAATTGTATCCGACAGAGAACAGACGTCGATAATAAATTAATACGCGCAAGAAAATTGATACTGATGTACCAAATATTCGTAATTATTTCATTAACGACATTTAAAAGGACACTCCAAAAGGTTTCTAGAAAAGTTTTTTTTTTTTATGGAAAAGGGAGGCAAACGAGCAGGTGACTCACGTAATGGTAAGTGATTACCGCCGCCCATGAACACCAGAGGCATGGCAGATGCGTTGCCGGCTTCACCACGGCCACCCCGCCCCCCCAGAATTGGGGACGGGGGTGTGTGGGCCTCCGGTTACCTGCACTCACCAGACGAAACGCAGAAGTTTGTTAGACTTCTACTTTACGCCGGTATTCTGTGAAGTCGTGGTACTTCCCCGGTCGAGCCGGCCCATTAATGCAACAACAAAAGCTGTTGCGTGGCTTAACCATAGTGACTGTTTGTCATAATCATTGATGTTTGTACTTTAGTTTTAGTCGGGTACTTTTTTAATTGGTTATTCCATCTTCAGTTTAAGAAAATAATTAAACAAAATAAGTTCTCCTTGTGTTATTATAAAAAAATATCGCCCTCTTTATCACCAAACACCTGAAATATATCGATAAAACGCATTCCGAGACTACAACGAGAGTTCTCTGACCGCCGAAATCACAGTGAGGAAATATTGGTAAGCTCACCATAGCCAGCCTTTGTATTTAACGTCACTATTAAACGTCTTAAGTAGCGTTTACTTTACGATAGGACTACTATTTAAGTACGGTAGGGGCGATGTTCAATTCACATACAAATTATGTACGATGACAGGAAACGGGATCTTTGTAAAAGTTCACGGTTCTTCAAAAGTTTAGGCATGTTGAGCTAATGATTAATGACAGTATGGTAAAGAATGCAGACGGTATATGTATATATAGACGTATAAAAATATACACCGACAAACACAAACTTTCACACACACACACACATATATGCATTTATGTATTATGTATTTATGTATATAGAAAACAAGGTAAAATTTACCTTGTTTTCTATGATCAACAAGGTTTTAAATGTAATTCAGAAAAGAATAACGCGGTCTTATACGCAATTCCCAATACAGGGGTAGACAGAGGTCAAGTCTAGACAATTAAGTCCCTTTGACCCACCTTCCGCCGAAGATATTTTCGGGACAACGTGACAGGTGGTGAGCCCGTCGCCGCCTTTATGTCCAAGCCAACGATGAAATTCGTACATAAGTTTTTTTTGAAAAACTCATTGGGACTGCCACCTGGGGATCGAACTCGGGTCTCTCGACTCGAAATTCCGACCACCCAACAACTCGGCTATCGTGACTTTTTTATCTTCTTATACGCTGTAAGGTATACACTATATAAATATAACGCCAGAGACGTAAATGCTACATGTGATAAACCTTTGTGTGATACACCCTTTGCTACTAACTGATGACGGTCGTAAATCAAAATTTACTTCGTTATTAAGTTCTACCAACTTTTTCCTTGTTCAAAAAATTTTTCTGTAGTTGTATCAAAGTTGCTATCGTAATGTAAAATAAATAGATCAAAACGGAATGAGAAAACACTTATCATAAAACGATTTAAAATAAACCGTTTTATACTTGTTTTTTCCACTGTGAAATATAAAGATCCGGAAATTCCGATACCGTAATAATGCACGGACCAAGTCACGGTCAAATATTTGAAAGTTTTTAATGCAATATTTTACCTTTTTCCATATAATCATAGTATTTATCTTTAAAGCTGCAAGATCTGGTTCAAAATGGTTTAGAAGGAAATGAATATGTTACACTTTTATCGTGGATTCTCAACACTTACCCTGGCCAGGAACTGATGGGTAGCGAAGAATTGAATATTGATGTGTCCACCTTGCCTCCACTGCTAAGTGAAGATAGCATGCAGAAACTACAAGATGAATATTTACAAGTTAGTATCATGCCTTTCTCCTATTCAACTAGAACTTAACCTACACTGTTTGTATTATTTGACCGTCTGATGGTATATTTGCTAGTAAGCCCTGCTTTCGAATCTCAGGATTTCGGGCTCGAATTCCGCCAAGGGTCATCAACACACACAAAGTTTCTTTTGATTCGTGTTATTATTGCAGATAACCCTGACAAATTAATATAGAGTATCTACTTAATGCTAATGATGATTTTTGTGTCGTTTTCCTTTCTGTCCTCTGTTCCTACAACTCTAGCTCACGAATTAAATACCACACACGTGGTATTCACTTCGTAAATTTATAAGCATGTATTGTTTGTAATGAATGCGAGATATGAACCTTACGTGTTGGTTAGAAAATGGAGTCGAACTACATGGAGTGGATGGATAAGACGCTGGAGTCGGAGCGCGCGGAGTGGGGCGGCGAGCGCGCGCCCGACGTGGAGCCGCACACCAACGCGTTCCACACGCACGCGCCCGTCATCATATTCCAGATGATAGACCAAAACCTGCAGGTTACCAATAACTCTATTCGTTTAGGCTTTATTAATTGCGCCGTAAGACACGATTTTACTTAAAAGGAAATTGTCGTTACTAAATATCCATTTTTTTTTTAAATTGTAATAACAACATACATAGATAGGGATATATAACATCATATACATAAGCGTAGCTTAAGCACTCGTTCAAGATCAATTCGTGATACTCAATTCATTATAATATCAGAAACAACAAAGGTACCAGAAACAGCTAAACCCGAGAAAATGTTTGAAAAGTGTTTACTACGGTGTCCCGACCGGGAATCGAAACTCAGCGCTGGAGACACCATGAAAACCCGTGTGTAGAAATTGATTTTAAAATCTTTAATTAGGTACTTATTGGCCATAACATCTTTATATGGAGTGAATTATACTTAAAATTCGACTTAAAAATACTTACTACCACCACCTTTTTGATACGCTTAAAAGGCCAATGATTGTGTCTCGTTCTCTCTTGTTTAGTAATCTGTGGTTATATCTGTTTTGTGTACCATCATTTATGTCTTGGTTTCCTTCTATTTTAGATTGTTTTTAATGTCGAAATTGGACACTAAAAATTCTTTAAAAAAAGATCTTCTTTATAGGTGACTGAAACTATAAGCAAAGAAATTACCTTCAAAGCATTGCTGTTAAGTATTGATCAAGTGACTCGCTACGGCAATATGTATCGAGAAGGAGTGATACAGTTTAAGGTGATTATTTTACATTTTATCACTGTTTTAATTTTACTAATAGTTACTCCATTCGATTCGAAACCTGTACTGTAATATCGGCGAAAGAAATAAAAAAGATAGCGTTGCAATAGGTCGGGGAAAAAGTTTCTTTGCATTTTTTAAGAGAATTCACAACATATTTTAATATAGTTTATTTACATTTAACTAACTATAACTGTAGGGTACCATTTTGTTCGATAACTATTTGCCGTCTTGTAGTTAGGGACATGATCCCATTGCTATAGAAATTTTAGGGCTTCTGATCAAAATACCGCGACGAATTGTTTAAATAATTCTGAAGAGACCGAAACAGGTGGAAATCTGAAGATGCAAGGTCAGGACTATACGGCGGATACATTAACACCTCCCTGTCAAGCTCTTTTAATTTTTGCTGAGGGGCTAATGATGTGTAAGGTCTAGAGTTATCATAAAGAAAAACTAAACCCCTTCTTTTGATTAATTCTGGCCGCTCTCTCAACTTCTTGCTTTAATCTCATCAGTGGTTCGCAGTAGAGTTCAGAATCGATGGTCCTGCCTGGTGGTAACAGCTCATAATGAATAATGCCTTGCCTTGTTGCGAGTTAACCCGGGTCTCGCCACAGTCTGTGAAGCCTGACTGGCCTTTGACCACGACCTTTTTCGCATGATCATGTCGTACATGATCAACTTTTCATCGCCAGTTATCGGCTTCTTCAAAAATGGTTCGGTTTCATTACGTCGTAATAAGGAATCACAAATGAGCTCGTGAGGTATCCAAATATCGAGCTTTTTTGTGTACCTAGTTTTTTTTCTAATGCGCCAAAACTGGTTTGTGGTAAATTCTCAGTTCTTCAGCTACGTCGGTAACTACTGATATCCCGATCTTGCACCACTTTTTCAAAAATGGCATCCATTTTTTCCGTAATAGGGCGACCAGAGCGACGTGCATCTTTGACATCAAAATTTCTTATTGAAAACCAAAATAACCAAATTTGTGGTACTCTTCCAAATTTCTGGTCCACAGACACTGCCCTAGGGCAGTGTCTGTGGAGTACCACAAATTTGGTTCCATCCATAAACATCGCAATTTTTTTTTGCGAGTTGTGTTACATTAAACCTTTTTTTGTAGTACAATTTTAAAATGTATTGAATTTCTTCCCTAGATTCACTCATCTTGACAGTACGAAAAATAAATAAAAATCACACATTTTCCTAATTTGAATTTGGAATTATCTTCTTTAAAATTTCAACTTTTAATGATACCAAAATTGGCCAGATAAAAATAGTATAGCCAAAGAGATTTTATTACAAGTCCATACATACTATAATGCTTAAAGAGTTTTCCCCCAACCTATTACATACCGACGCCGTCACGTGCGTGGCCGCTATATTGACGCGAGGCACTTGTCCAGAACTCGCACTTCGCGGACCGGTCGCGCGTGGCGTACTTCACGCACCACATGATCACGATCGTGAACAACAGCGAGCAGATGTCGCGGCTGGCGCAGCAGACGCAGGCGCGCCACTGGCCGCCCGCGCGCCACGACCCGTCCGCTGAAGCAAAGTTCGACGCCATGCTCGCCACCTTCCAGGTTGCCGTGCTATTTATAACGCTTTGTTGTTAGCTTTGTATTTAAATCGTAAATCTTTACTATGTAACTGCTTTACAAAACTTACGGTCCATAAATTTACATTTTAGGATTTAAGTTTCTGTATATAAGTTTCTGTATGTATGTAAGGAGTTCTTTACTTGATGATCAGCGAATGGAATACGACACTCATTGCAAACTCAGATATTGCTACCCGACATCAACCTTCATAATTTAGTATGGTATATGCCAATATTGTTATCGCGCCATCTGTCTCTAGCAGAGGGCCCTATTAGCGAAATGAGAATGGCTAATAGCAATAGAGTGACGTGCATTCTACATAATAAAGAATAAAGATAATGTATAATATAGATAATTTTCTACGAAATAAAACTTGCTGACTTGCATGAGTAGGATCTTTTCATATTCTTTCTTCTCTGATTTGGGAGCTCCTGCCCGAGGGAATAAAAGGATTTTAAATTCATACGTAAATATATATCATTACTTTACCAGCTTGTAAACAGTTTATCGGAAGTAAGTTGCTTACTTCTCTGCCTACATGAGATAAGCAAGGGAATTAACAAATGGCTCAGCCGAGACACCAAAAGATGCCTTCAGTTACTGGGAATGAGAAAATATTGTATTAATCATCTACGCACAATCATCAATATCATCAATCATACCTCAAATTAAATAACCAAATATATTTTATAACTTTCAGAAATTACGCGATGAAGCCGCTCAATTCCTTTTGGAAGAAGCATTTTTAGATCTAGAAGTACATTTTGATGATCTGTTTACTCCAAAATGGTTGTCCTCTGGTATCCCAGTTGACACTATATGTGTCACGCTTGAAGATTATTTTCAAGACTATAACCATCTACGAGAAAAAAATTTTGAATATGTTATTAATGAAGCTCAGAATTTAGTTTACAAGAAGTATATAACCGCGATGTTATCAAAGAAAATGACATTTAAAAATGTAGAGGAAGCTCAACAAGCGGCGAATAAAATCGTTAAAGAGGCAAATCAAATCAGGTCGTTTTTCAGAAGGATTGCCCCTGAAGGAGTCAATGTGGATTGGCCATTTGAAGTGATAAAAATGTTAGCGGAGGTAAGACGATGTGTTGAATGTTGTGCTTAAACGGCCTGTCGTGTAGACCACTGCAGGGCAGACCTCGCCTCTAACTACGGACATCGAACGGTTGGCCGTAATCGGTGTTTTAATTTATATCACTTGCGGGGTAGTGGCATATTGGTATCATTTCACAAAAAAATTAATTGACCTGTCTTTAGCATGAGCACAAAAAAACGAAGAATAATTTATAATAATAATAATATATTCACGCAATACCCAATACAAGCATAGGCAGAGGTCTAGTCTAGACAATTAAGTCCCTTCCCTAAGATATATTTGGGACAACGTTACAGGTGGTGAGCCTGTCGTCGTTCTTATGTCCAAGCTAACGATACCAATCATGCATAAGCTAAAAAAAAACATTGCTCCAAGCCTACCACCTGGGGATCGAACACGGTTCTCTTGACTCTGAAATTCCGATCACCCAACCACTCGGCTTAGAGGTTTGCCCCGCAAACAGGTGCTGAGGTGTCAGGACATTGAGATGCTGTCGCTGGACCTGCACGGCGTGCTGGACAAGTGCCCCGACGTGTCGGAGGAGCAGCTGGTGCGGCTGCTGGCGCTGCGCGGCGACGTGGCGCGCGCGCACGTGCGCGACACCGTGGCGCACGTGCTCGCCACGCGCCAGCCGCCGCGCGCGCAGCCGCACCCCGCGCTCTTCAAGCACATCACCTTCAGCGACCGCCTGCTGTCGCACTTCGCCCTCTGAACACCCTCTCACACTCTACTGCTATATGTATAATTCTTGTAAAAATGTATCAGAGTCTATGTCATGTTTACCTTATGTATAAATGCAAATACTTAACACATAACATTTGTGCTTTATTATAATCCCTAATCATAAACATGGGCTTCGGTGCCAATATTTATAGCATAACATTTTTATGATGCTATAAATATTGGCGAAAAAAGATCCGGTTGGAGCAACAATGACATCATGTATTTACTAATAATATTCTTTTTTTAAAATGGATAATCTTCGGAGCACTATTCCGATTTCAAAAATTATTTATCCTTCCTGATAAAGGTAGCAAAGAAGGGCAGGAAGCAAGCCAAAACCATTAGGTTAGGCAAGGCATGAAAAATGATTTGAAAACCAAGAGAAAATTTTCCTTCTGAGACCTCGTGGCGATTTGAACGAATAGTTAATAGAATAATAACCGATTTAAATTAATCATACTAAGTCGGAAAATATACAGAAATAAGTGCAGGGCCTCGACTATTTTGTTTATTATTGGTAATTTTGAGTAAAAAGAATTATTGTTTACTAAAAATTACACCCCAACAAAGTGTGCAAAATGTATGTTTTTCAAATATTACTTAGTATTTCGGAAATAGTTTTTAAGAGAACTTTATGTGTATTAAAGTATTGAAAATAAAGTCTGAGCGATAGATGGGAGAAGCGCGTTTCGACCCCGTATAAAAATTAAGGCCTTATCAGTCGCTTATCACCTTTACCGGAAAACACGCCCACAATTTAAGATCCGGAAGAAGTCGCTCAAGTAGATGATTTGATGCAACAGGGTTTTAGTTAGCGAGAAGTCGATCACCAACTAAATTTGAGGCAATCTGCTATATCAAGGAGGAGCAATAGAATGCTTCAACATACCTATGCAAAGTGGTCTCTTTTGGTTGTGGTGGTTAGTACACACTATAAGCCGGCATTAGGTCCTAATCTCTATTCCATTAAGCTCAAGAATCAGGGGCCTGCAACACTCGCAGTACTGAATACAGCAATAGCAGAGGAGTGGGAAAGGATTCTGCTCAAATTAATTAACAATTCATCAGGTTGATGAGAAACCGAATACGAGCTATTAATAAGTCTAAAGGGAGACAGCAAGATATTAGTAAGACAAATAAATTTTACTTGTCTCTAGCATTACTTGCACTTATTTCACTTTTTTGTATTTTAATGTAAATTTTGTTAATTTAGAATCTAAAATTGATCGGTTTTGATTTTTAAAACAAGTCCTGCATCGAATACTGTAGGCGCCTGTGGGAAGGTTAAGCTAAATATTAGCTCGCCACGCGTGACTGGGCGGAACGCAGGCGCTAAACGACTGATGGGTGACAATAAGTTGGTCAAAACCAATGTTCATAGTCCTCTTAGAAAAATCGGGCGCCATGCAGCGATGGAGTGAGTTTTATAGAGAAATGCATGCGTACGATGATCTTAGTGAGGTGTCCGGGGGTGACGCCGTGATTGGTACGCCGGTCTCGAACTTTGACACTGAGATCAGTATGAAAGAGATTGAATGTGCGATTCGAAGTTTTTTCGAAGACTGGATAGAGTTACTGCTGCTGCTGTGCAATTTGTGCCGGCGGACGGGGGATGTCCCGGATGATAGGCGATCCGCAGTCAATGCCTTTATATAAAGGTAAAGGTTCACATTTTGACTGCAGGTGCTATCGGGCGATCAGCTTGACCAGTTTAGCAAGTTTACACGAATATTTTGACGCGTAAGATGCGTGCGAAATCGGAAAGATTTCTATGGGAGGCACAATGCTGATTTAGTGTTTTCTCTCCGCATGATCACGGAAAAGCTTCTGGCTTCTAACCAGAGAATTGTCTGTGCTTTTGTGGATCTTGAGAAAGCATTTCATAAGGTTGTACGGAAGAAAATGTGGAAATTGTTGCCAGGGTATGGTGGGGATAGCTGTGCAGTTCGCTTTATTATGACTGCAAAGCCTATGTGCTGGTATAGGGCATAACCATCCAACGTGTCACCCATGTTTAACGTCAAACAGGAGTAAAACGGGGTTGTGTCATGTCCTCCTGGCTGTTCTTACTGTATTTCGACAGCTGTTTGCAGAAGCTAACTATGTTTCAGCTTTGTTTCAGTTTGGATGAGAAATTGGGTGATATAAAATAAAAAAAAAGATATAAAAGTAAACAGTTTGCTGTATTGCCGATCATCGATATCACTTGGCGATCTGTTATATCTGCCCACCCTGTCAAAGACTGTGCGTGAAGATAAATATATATAATATAATATTCTAAATTTTTCCACGATAGAGAGTCACGGTAGCCAAGTGGTTGGGTGGTCGGAATTTCGAGTCAAGGGACCCGAGTTCGATACCCAGATGGTAGGCTCGTACCAATGGGTTTTTAAAAAGAAACTTATGTACGAATTTATCGTTGGCTTGGACATTGTCATGGCGACGGGCTCACCACCTGTCACGTTGTCCCGAAAAATATCTTCGGTGGAAGGTGGGTCGAAGGGACTTAACTGTCTAGACTAGACCTCTGTCTACTCTGTATTGGGAATTGCGTGAAGATAATTATTTACTATTTATAATTTTTTTTTTATAAATTATTCAGTTTAGCGAAATTATCTCCTTCCTTTCATCCTACGTCCTATCGATTTTCATTCCTTCTTAACATACACAAATTTGGCTTTTATTCATATAGATGCTTTATTCATATAAGGTAATTCAATAGAGAAAGTCCCATAAAATTATTTTTTTATTTCCAACTTATATTTTCAATCTCATCTTACAAATAAAGTATTTTTTGAAAGTATCTAACTTCTAAAATTGGTAGATTATTTCCAAACAGTAATTGGCGAATACAAAAAAAACGCCGTAATAGAAATAATAAGAAGAAATCTGACAATCGTAAATCAATACTAATAGCACCGCGTCATCTTATTTGTTCTAACTTTCTAGGACTGTTTTTTTTTATCTTCACGCACAGTCCCTGACGGGGTAGTCAGAGAATCCAGATCGCTAAGTGTCACGATCCTTACATACCTCTTTCGCTTCTTTCAGATTCATCATTTTCTTCATACATGCGCGTCGAGGTATCCGAGTACTCTTGACCCTCCCCTCTTGGAGCAATTTGCTCACATGGTCTTCAAAAGTTAGTCTCGGCCTACCTCGACCCCTTTTAATATTAAATTTCGCGCAATATATTTTCTTCACCATTCGGACTTCACTCATTCGCTCAACGTGCCCAAACCATCGAAGCACGCCCTTATCCATTTATTACTAAGGTCATTTTTCAAACCTACCATTTTGCGAACCTCTTAGTTTCGCTTCCTGTCGGCTAAGGTAACGCCGCACATTTTACGAAGAGATCGCATCTCCACTGCATTCAACCTGCTTTTATGCTTCTTCTGGCATACCCAGGTTTCGCTGCCATATAACAAAGTCGGTACCAGCACTGCGTTATGTATCGCAAGGCGTGCATTTTTCACTACGCCTTGCCTTTGGACTAACGCAGTCAGGGCACCGTTGACTTTGTTCCCGGCAGCGACACGCCTGTCCACATCTACATCACACCTTCCATACCGGCTAAAATCACTGCCCAAGTACACAATCTCATTTACTTTTTCTAGACATTCCTTATTTACCCATATTTCACACTTCGTTCTTTCTTCGTCCCTTTCAAATACCAGAACCTTAGTTTTATTAGCATTCAAACGGAGACCTTTATTTTCACATTCCTCTTTCATACACGTGACTAATGCCTGCAGTTCTGCCTCTGATGGTGCAATAAGCACTGCGTCATCAGCATACAGCAGACAATTTACTTTTACGTCACCCAATTTCACACCCAAACAACTTTCTTTCAACTTTTGTAAATAGCTGTCGAGATACAATATGAACAGCCAGGAGGACATGACACAACCCTGTTTTACGCCCGATTGGACGCTAAACTTGGGTGACAGGTCATGCCCCACGCGCACACAAGCTTTACAGTCACAGTAAAGTGACTGCACAGCCCTTAGCAATCGACCATCCACACCATACCCCGGCAACAGTTCCCACATTTCATTCCTTACAACCTTATGAAATGCTTTCTCAAGATCCACAAAAGCACAGAAAATCTTCTGTTTAGCAGCCAGAAGCTTCTCCGTGATCATGCGGAGAGAAAACATTTGATCCGTGCATCCTCTTCCAGGTCTAAATCCGCCTTGTGCCTCCCATAGAAATCTTTCCGATTTCTCATCCTACGTGTCAAAACCTTCGAGTAAACTTTACTTGCTAAACTGGTCAAGCTGATCGCCCGATAGCCCCCGCAGTCATAATGTGAACCTAGGACTGGTGTTATATTACTATATATATATATATATATATATATATATATATATATATATATATATATATATATATATATATATATATATATATATATATATATATATATATATATATATATATATATATATATATATATATATATATATATATATATATATATATATATATATATATATATATATATATATATATATATGTATATATATGTATATGTATATATATATGTATATATATATATATATATATATATATATATATATATATATAAATATATATATATAAATATATATATATATATATATATATATATATATATATATATATATATATATATATATATATATATATATATACACAAGGTGTCCCATATTTAGTAATAAATACCGGCACGTACCCATGCTACTCTCGTAATGAACTCAGTGGTAAGGGTAATATGAATAAATTAAGTTATAAATATTTCCATACAAAACTTAAAAATATTTTATTTAATCAAACTTTTGATGACACTAACTCCAACACTGTTTCTCTCTATCGAATAAATTAAAAGTAGGTTTTTAAATCCAAATCACTTACATGTGACCCCAATAGCTTTAGTTATTCCCAAAATATTTAACTATTCACTTGTAATTATATTCGTAACACAACGCCCTTATGTTTATGTTATCCCGGTTCTCTACCTAATACTTTTAGAAAGACCGCCGCCTCGCCGCCGTCGCGCCAAAGCGGCGGCTCGTTTGATACACCGCTCGAACCGTGAATACCTACCGCTGTAGGTGCAAACATAGGTATCTAATAACTATTAATCTTAATTATTTTTAATAAGACACATGTAGTTGTTATTTACTAATATGACGTTTAGGTAACCTAATTTGTGAAAAGAAAAAAATTAGTCTTACTTGAAATATTCTGTGCAGAGGTCTGCAGATAACAATGTGAAAGCGGGAAACAGCAAAGTTAACTCATCGCAGAAGTCACATACATACACTTATAGCAGCAAATTCCTTTGAATAATCGAATGTACCACAGCACACTGTATTTACCAACACAACCTCACAAAAATGGCTCGATATGAAATCCATGTTTTCTAGGCATAAACGCATTCTGCGAAACACTGACTCAGTGGCATTATTCAGGATCTGGGGTGTTACAGTCTGAAATGCAGCGACTATTTTCTGGCGCATTTCTTCTTCGTTGTTACACTCATTTACGTAAGTTGTTTGCTTCCCTCACGTGGAAGGAAGTCACTCTTGACAGGTTCTTGGGTCTTCCGGTAGTGATACGGATCTTGACCGTCCCTATTCAATATCCTCCATACTGCTCCATGGTTAACACAAAAACTAGTCCAGCACGGCGAGTACTGGCTGTTGGGTCCCCATCAAAATATTCTAAAATATTGTCTTCCATAACCATGCTCAAAGTCGCAAAACTGCGCTGGTGGAAAGAACCAGTTGTGTGTAATCTATTGACCAAATTCCTAAAACAAGCATAGGATGAAAGAACTCGGGGGTTATTTGGGTTTCCGGAAATGTACCGCTCGTAGTAAAGGTTCTAGCATCTGTTAACACACCGTCACTAGCACCAACACACATTATCATATCGTAATACTCCGCGTTCGTATAACTCATTTTTCTTATTTATGATACGTCCGCACGTCTCAAAATTTCCGTAGAAACTAGTAGGAAGGTCCAATACATCAAACGAATAGCGCCAAATAGCGGTTTGTTTCAAACATTTCTTTCAAAAACCGCCAAGTAGGTACGCAGGTTGCATTCATTCAACATTCTTGGGAAGATTTTATTCATTTTTCGATCAATTTTCGCGCGAAAATTATTGAATCTGGATTGGTTGGAACGTACTAGGAGCACAGATAAGGTGACTAGAAGTTGTGTCGGAGAAGGGTCATCGCCTTTGTCAGCTGACTAATATGATTAATAGGGTTGATACCAACGAGTTTAATGTAAATTCTTGAAGTCCTCATATCTCCCACGGAAATCAAGCTACGAGACTCTTAATATTTTTTAGGCTATACACGTATGGTTCCTAAGCCCGGCGTGCCGGGATTTAAACCACTTTTTATAACACCTTGTATATATATATATATATATATATATATATATATATATATATATATATATATATATATATATATATATATATATATATATATATATATATATATATATATATATATATATATATATATATATATATATATATATATATATATATATATATATATATATATATATATATATATATATATATATATATTATATAATAGCCCTAAACAATGCACAGCTGAGTTTGACAATTTGTTCCAGGTATATCTGGTATACCTATTCGTCGACAACTTCGAGCATAGTATTCCACACCACCACAACCGGCATTGGTCGGACATGGATATTAGACATGATTTACGTCTTGTCTATGTTCACCTTAAGACTTAATTACACTTAATAGGATGCTACTAGGACACTATTGAAGTTCTAGCGATTCTGTCGTCAGGACTATATCGTCGGCAAATAGAAGGTGCGTTATGTTTTCGGCAATTAATGTTTTTAATTAATATATAAAAATATATCATTTTCTGTGTATTCCAGATTGACAGTTGTCACTGTCATTGTCAATAGCTGACAGACAAAGATTACTGTCTATCTCTTATTCTTGTCCTGAAAAGTAAAATATTGTATGAAATATTCTAATATAATCCAGAAACATCTCATGAAAATTTGACTTTTTCTGACAATAAAAATTTGATAAAATGGCACCGAAAGCTGGCGGAGATTCTGCAAAAGTTAATTCTTCCGTTTATAAAAACAAAAGCAAACCGGCCGATGTAAGACTTAGTAATATTAATGCAGCTAAAGGTATTTATTTACCAAACTAAATCTCATATTGTATTACTTACTTTATAAACTTAGCGAAGTAAATAATAATTTTGTTAATCTTAAAATGTTATATTGGCTGTTACGTTAAAATTTGGCTGCAATTTTTTTAAGCTGTTTCATTGCAGGCTGCGCCGTTTTTGTGTAAAATTTCGTCTAAGCCTTTTAGTTTTAACATGTTTATTAGCTTTTTTATAAAAGGATTCTAAAAAATTTTATTAACTTATATCGAAAAACTTATACAGCTTGAGAATCGTACTAAAATCTAGAGTTATGATTTTTATTTTCATAACACAATTCTAATCCTGAGTTTTATACACTCCCTTTTATATATGTTTTATATACATGTTCAATTGCTGAATATTGGCTGATTTTATTAAAATAAAATGTTTATCCCAATTTTCATACATGGAAAATAATAAGAAATTAAAATGTGAACAAAAGCCAGAATCTATGCATGTCCTAGAAGCTTTACTCATCTGCCAAAATGTATTTGTATACAATTTTTAGATAAGGTTTTTCTTGTTTTATTTTTCAAAGTATTTGGAAATTTTCTCATATTGACTGAACCCCTGGTTACCTGTTGCTGTTTTACATTAAAATAATGATACTGCTTAGTTTGAATTGCTAAGAACTCCAATACATTTACCAGTAATACTTTGATGTAGATGATACCTCCAATTGTGTCAGTATAATAAATATGGCAGAAAATGACCTTATAAGTTCATTAATATTATACATTTAAAGGAATTGTATAATTATGACAAATATTTAATTTTTCAGCTGTATCAGATGCCATTCGTACAAGTTTGGGGCCTCGTGGAATGGATAAAATGGTAATTATAATAATGGCTTTAATTTATTCATGCTTTTGGCAGTGCAATTTTTATTGATTTTAAGGAATGCAAGTTGTGCTGAACTTTGTTTAAATTAAAAACAAAAAAAAAATTGTTTTCTCTATTCTACTATGTATGCATGTTTAATAAAATCTTTTTTAAAAAAATGTATTGATAAGTACTAATACAATAAAAAGTTTAATTATATAACTAGTAATAAAAATTTTTTTTTAATGACTTACCTATGTATGTTCAAACTGAATTTTAATTTACTACATTATTACATATACAAAAATTATTATGGTGGTTAAAAATTGAACTTGGTAGGCTTAAATAATCGGATATTCCTGTATGCATACAGCAATATATACTCTTATTAGTCGTGCTGTTGGTGAAATCAGGCCATTTAAACATAAAGAATTTTTTAGATTGCGCCTATTTATAGAAGTGTGGATCAGTTGTAAGGTATAATGTATAATAGGGTACTCCGAAAATCTTGCTACACTAGGAAGCTATAAAATAAAGTGTAATGTACTAAGTGTAACTAAAAAATGTAATAGTTTCTACTATGCATGTATATATATGTATGACTATTGATAGATTTTTTCTTCAGATTCAAGCGGCTAATGGAGAAGTAACAATCACAAATGATGGAGCTACAATTTTGAAACAAATGAGTGTTATTCACCCAGCAGCAAAAATGGTAATTTTTAGTCTTACTACTGATCACACTATTATCTTACTACTATGTTTTAATATTTCTATCTACATTTATATCTTGTATAAAACCTAAAATGTGTGTTTACAACAGAATAGCTTCCTAAATTGATCCATGCAATATATAAATGCAATATATATTGCATTTATATATTGCAATGGTTTTTAAAATTGTCAATAAAGTTATTATTTTTAAAGCTATTATAGTATTAAATTATTTGAGAAATTTAAAATATCAATTGAAATGGGTGGGATTCGAACTTGCGACCTCTGCTGTAGTAAGGGTAATTTATTAAACTTCTCATTATTTCAACCCTTAAATTATATGCTATAAAAATTATAGCAAGAAGCTACAGTACAGTAAACATAGTATATATAAATATTGTTTTTTAATTCTTTTGCTCCCACACCAACTTCTAAGGGAGCACAGCAGAGGTACCGTAATAACAGACAGTACTAAAAGTCCAGCAATAACAGTCAATACTAAAAGTCATAAAAATATTATGTCTTCACACATAGTCTCTGATGGGATAACCAGAGAGAACATATTGCCAAGTGTTACAATTCTTGCATACCTCTTTCATTCTTTCCGAATCTATCATTTCCTTTAATATCCATGTAGTATAATTTTATTCTTCTTGAGGCGATGTTCCTGATAAATAGTAAAATTGTTTTTAAGTGTGTTTTAATTTATACATTGACTTTATGGTACTATATGTTCTGTCCGTTTCTTGATCACAAGAACTTTAGCTTCTCACTTTTGGGTTCAGAGCAATGTATGCAATGTTGGCCTCATTTATATATTTTTACTATTTACAAAAAAACTAAAAATAATTATAAACTAGCATGAAAAATAAGCTCCTAAAATAGTCCAGCTGAGTATTTCACAAAAAAAAAAAACTATTTACACAGTAAACATTTCTAGATAATTTTTCTTTTATAAATGTTTAGATTTTAAGTGGTTCCTATCCTATTCTATCAACCATTGTTTATATATAAATATTATATAAATAATATTTTTTATTTATATATAAAACTATATTTTTGATAGAAGCAAAAATAGGTGTGCCAGTAAGCCAGCCAGTCTAATAAAAATAATAATCATTAGAAATGGATTTTTAATTTCTGTAAATAAACTAATGCAAATTATATTTCAATTTCAGTTAGTGGAATTGTCTAGGGCTCAAGACATTGAAGCTGGGGATGGCACCACCTCTGTTGTGGTAATTGCTGGTGCCCTATTGGATGCTGCTGAAAAACTTCTTCAAAAAGGCATTCATCCAACTGTTATATCCGATGGGTTCCAGAAAGCATTACAAATGGCATTACAGGTTAGTGTAGCACATATGTGTCTCAAATGCCCTACTTTAACTACTACACTAGATAAGTCTAGTCAATAAAAATTGTTTTCGCATGTGGAAATGAGGTAAATATGTACAGCAGCAACATCACCATTCAAATACATGTTGCTTGTCATTACCTAAATATAATATTCTTTTGAAGTGCTTTTGAAAAATTGTAGATAACATGCATTGAGTAATTTCATTGATTGCCTGTGACAAACAGTCAATCAAGACTAATCAAAAAAACTAAAACTATTAAAAATTATCTTTAATTATGTTCAATCTTGTCTTAGACATTAAATGTAACACAAATATCTTTGGTGGAAGGTCTAAGGGACTTAATTGTCTAGACTAGACATCTGTCAACCCCTGTATTGGGAGTTGCGTGAAGATATTATATTTACATAACACAACACTTCTGTTGCAAAATTTGTGTAGCAAACTATGAATTGCTTACTAGATTACTATCTCTACTTTTAACATATAACATTATTGTAGAATAATGATTTCTTGTATTTACGCGAATACTACACATTTTAAATAAAACTATTTTCGGATTTTATCGCGGTTTTCAATTAGTTTTTACAACCTATTTTTTTACTTATTACCGATAAACCGATTTACGCATGCGATTGCGTAAATCGGATATAAGATTAAAAAATAAAGTTGATGGTAGCTGAAGGTAGCTGTGACAGCGGGACATTCAAGACCTCAGTACCCCCGTGACCACGGATGCTGTAAAGCATCCAAAACGTCGGGAAATAAAAATAGTTTGTAAAAACTAATTAAAAACCGCGATAAAATCCGAAAATCGTGTTATTTAAAATTATAGAAGAAAATTTTAAAAAAACTATTTTCAATCCACTTCCTTTCTACATCAGTTTTTGTTAACAGGTTGTGGAAAGCATGTCAATTCCTGTGGATCTCTGCAATGAAGATGCACTTCTTAAAGCAGCTGCTACATCTCTAAACTCCAAAGTTGTCTCACAACATTCATCCATTTTGGCACCCATTGCAGTACAAGCTATTTGCGCAGGTGAGACTAATTTTTTACTCATAACTAATTTTATGACTGTCCAGAAGCCAGACTAAAATTTTGGACAGGTACAAGTTATGTGATTTGTCATTTTGCCTAATGAATACTTTAACAAACTAGTGGACTATAACTAACTCATTGCCTTCCTGGAAACTTAAGTATTTCATATTTCATTCAAACAATATTTCAAGTATTATTCTATTTATAGTAATGGAGCCGATCCCTGGCGGAGTGGGTGCTCGCGTTGATTTGCGTGATGTCAAAGTGATAGAGCGAATTGGTGGCACCGTAGAAGATACTGAGTTAGTGCAAGGTCTCGTTATACCACACCGTGCGGCGAATGTCAATGGACCACATCGCATTGAAAAGGCTAAAGTGGGACTTATCCAGTTCTGTATTTCTCCACCTAAAACAGATGTAAGTTAACTGTTTATCTTGACTTGGCATAATTTCCTTTATTGTGAGACATCAGCAAGGCTTAGTTTCTATTCTTTTAGGGGTATAAAAATCTGTATTTTACAATATAACTCAAATATTTTTTTTTGGACCAAATATATTTATTTTATTGCCTTTCCAATTACCTTATACATATAGTATTTTTGTGAAAATTGTTACAATAAACTAGCATATTATTTGTATTTATGTCATATGTTTCCCTTTGAAATTTTCCAGGAAATCATTTAATATATATATATATATATATATATTAATTTATTTCACATTAATAAGTCACGATAGCCGAGTGGTTGGATGGTCGGAATTTCGAGTCAAGAGACCTGAGTTCGATCCCCAGGTGGCAGTACCAATGAGTTTTTCAAAAACTTATGTACAAATTACATCGTTGGCTTGAACATAAAGCCGGCGACAGGCTCTCCACCTGTCACGTTGTCTCGAAAATATCTTCGGTGGAAGATGGGCCAAAGACTCTTAATTGTCTAGACTAGACCTATGTCTTCCCCTGTATAGGGAATTGCGTGAAGATATTTATATTTATTTTATTTTCATTAAAACCTCCTCTTTGGGACCGTGTAAGTGGATGCACAGATTAGGTGTTTCCTCTCTACATGATAACCAGACATTTCTGGTTTCTTGCTGATTTGGGTATATGGAAGTGAAACTGGGATGTGTCAGAAGAAGCATAAAAGTAAACCCACATTTGTAATTATGCAATCTTGGTGAACTGAAAACGAAACCATCTCTTTGTTCACAATATGATGATTCATATATATATATGTGATGACTTATAAAAAAAAGATGATTTAAATATGTTCAGTGAATGAGTGTTTAAATAGCAAATTGCTTGAAGAGGATAGGATGAAGAGTACTTGTGTGTCTACACATGTACTTTACTGTAACTGTACTATACTGTAAATATAATAATGTAACAGCAAACTTACCAATCTATTCTCTCTTTACTATACTAGGTAAAAATTAAAATATTAATAATTGCAGTTGTTGTTGTTGTTGATGGTTACTTTTTGTTGTAGATGGATCATAATGTGATTGTGTCAGATTATGCTGCTATGGATCGCGTTTTAAAAGAAGAGCGCCAGTATATTTTGAACATTGTCAAACAAATAAAAAAGGCTGGTTGCAATGTACTATTGGTGCAAAAGTCAATTTTACGGTAAGATATTAAATAACTATGAAGTTATGGTCTTATATACCTAATTTACTATTGTAGCAATGGTATTTTTTTTTTTTTAATTCGAAACCTTTTGTCCTGCTTTATATCAAAAATTACATAAAAAATGTGCGGAAATGCGTAAAAAACAATGTGTGACAAGCACACAGTAGATATGGTATAAATTAAAAGGTGACCAACATTTCTGTGTTTTAAATTCAACCCTTAAAACCTTCATTTAAATAAATCGTGATATGTTTTCAGGGATGCTCTAAGTGATTTAGCTATACATTTCTTGGATAAAATTAAAACTATGGTCATAAAGGACATTGAACGTGAAGATATTGAATTTGTTTGCAAGACGCTGGGTTGTCGGCCGATTGCTTCTCTTGACCACTTTACAGCAGAAAATCTGGTTAATGTTGATTTGGTGGAAGAGGTCAATGAGCCCAGTGGCAGATACATTAAGGTAATTTATATTTTATTTTCATGGTATCATGTTTTGTTGTAATGTGTACTTGTACTATGATCATGAATGTTTATATTCACATTACAATTATGACAGAGTATGTCAAGAGTAATATAGAAGAGGGTGCAGGTCTTCTTCACAGTATTAACCTGCAGGCATATCTTTTCTTCAATTTAAGAAGTAACATCTTTATTTTTTATTTTTTTATATTTTGTTGTATTGTTTTTATATTATGAAAACAATTTATTTATTTATATCCAGTGGCTTCAACTATTTCCCAAATTTCATTACAGTTTTAGTGAACATACAGTTTAATGAATTACACATTACATAATACTAGCAAAGAGTGATATGACTGAAGGAAAATTATCATAATGTTTAGCATGTTTTAGTATCGCGATCAAAAAAGATTCAGTATGTATAGAACCTGTGTTATATTCGCGATTTGTCTCGTAAAATTCTTAAGAATTATTTGGACTTGACCTTGGCAAGAAAAACGGTGGGATATCCCGTTAGTTCAGAATGTGCAGAAATGCTTACTGAACAATTTTCACTGCGACAGAGACCGCGGCCGCTTTCTAGGTGCTTTTTCTTTTTTAAAGTTGAAAAATCTCGGAGGACAACATAGCCCAATAATCGATATGTCGGTCATAATTTGATATTTTCATTCCTGTAGGTATATAGTCTCATAAAAGTAGTAAAATGTGGTATTTAAATTTTTCTTTAAATTCTCTGTAAATTACGGATAGAATACTAGTTAATATAAGCGACATTGAAATTATTTTTAAGAATTACACAGAACATAATTTACAACAATTTCACTATTTAGGAGCTACATTCATCAACTACGAAATAGCAGGAATTTTTTATTGAGTAGATGATTCTGAAGAAACTGCTTTAAGTACTGGCTTATAATAGTGTGTGACGTGTTGTATATGAGGAGGCATGGTCAACAGATGAGCGGGTGCGCCAGCGGCGGACGCACGGTGTCGGTGCTGGTGCGCGGCACGAGCGGCGCGGTGGTGGCGGAGGCGGCGCGCTCGCTGCACGACGCGCTGTGCGTGGTGCGCTGCGTGGCGCGCCGGCCCGCGCTGCTGCCGGGCGGCGGCGCGCCCGAGGCCGCCGCCTCCGCCGCGCTCGCCCGCGCCGCCATCGCCGCGCCGGGCGCGGACCACTACTGCCTGCGCGCCTACGCCGACGCGCTCGAGGTCGTCCCCTCCACGCTCGCCGAGAACGCAGGTTACTATGCACACCGGTTTTTTCCTTTTTTAAGGCTGGAAAACGGGCCTGAGGTAATGGGTTATGAACAAAAGATTTTCTTTTGTACAAAAATAGATAATATCACATACAATGCTTCTGATCCCAAAGTAAGTAGCTAAAGCACTTGTGTTATGGAATCTGAAACAACAAAGGTACGACAAAATCCCTGACCTGAGACAAAGTATAAAAAGTAGTTTTCTACATTGACTCGTTAGGAAATAATATCTGGTACCCCACAGCTGTCTATAAATATTTCATGTACTTTTAATATAAACTTGTATAGGTTCAACAGTTTTACAAACAAATATATTGAATGGCCTGATAACCTAGTTGTCAGAGACCCTATTTGATGCTCCCGTCATCAATCCTTAATTGTGGGGTCGAATCTAGGTAGTGGCAAAGATTTGTTTTTTGTATTTGTCATAACAGATAACATTGTATTTCATTGCAAAACGGTATTAGATAATATAGTATTCTAGCCCTCTGCAATAAAATTTTGTCGGGTACTTGGCCCAATCATAAACAGGAACCCCCCCATAGAGACTAGGAAATTTGTAAGAGTCTTAGATACTACTACTTTCACGATCACGAGGTGTCGGAGTTTCGTGTTAATAAGTATCTGTATTTATAAACAACACGGTACTCTTTATAAATTATTTTTCATTTACGACTCTGCAGTATTGCTATAGTTTCGATACTTTTTTTATTCTGAACTTTGTTATCTTCTTAAAAGCGGAATGTGTTCCAGCTAGACTTGACTCATTGATGCAGAGTGCCGGATATCCCCCGAAAAGGTTCCCGTCTTGTAGTGGTAGTGGGGCTTGGTAACCGTGGCCCATGCCACGGTTACTAAGCACCCATAGTGAACCAAGAGGAACCTACATAGCTGGCCTAACTTAGCGAGGTAATGGCCGGGCCGAAGAGGCCGCTCCAAATGAGCTTGGTCAGCCCACTTTGGATGCGTGTTGGTGGGCTGTGGAGGGAATGTTTGCGTCGTTGCCTTCGCAACGCTCGCTCCACAACCGAGATGGAGAGCCACAGCCCGCGGTTAGTGTTGCGGTTTGCCATGCTCCCCCCGATCCATGGCGCACTGCTGATGTGGCCGAGGTGTGGCCACGGGACAGGAGAGAAGTGTCTGCATTGCAAGGTGCTGTTCTCCCCGCCCTCCGCGGCGGATATGTGGTCAGCGGCAAAGCCTAAGTCCCGTTCGGGTGACTGGTGGGCTGGTGCTCAGTCAAGCATCCGCCTTCCTGAACCCCATGGCCTCCGGATGTTGAACTCGCGCGTCTACCCTGGAAGGAAAGCCAACATGCGGCTATGGTGGAACACCTTGGGGTTTTAGTCTGAGCGAGACCGACATCATACCTCCTTGCCTCCTTTTCCCACGTATAAAAAAATCCAGCGACCGATTTCCTCATGTGTTGATATGGTTAATGCACTTTTAGAATGCATAATGTGTTGGTGTCACGAAACAGGACTGAACCCCATCGAGACGGTGACGGAGCTGCGCGCGGCGCACGCGAGCGGCGCGGCGGGGTGCGGCGCGGGCGTGAACGTGCGCCGCGGCCGCGTCACCGACATGCGCCAGGAGCACGTGCTGCAGCCGCTGCACGTGACTGCCTCCGCGCTCGGCCTCGCCACTGAGACCGTGCGCGCAATACTCAAGATCGACGATATCGTGAGTGCTCGCACCATGTCACTTTAATTGATTTCAATCATTTTCAACAAATATTACAAGTGTAACATTACATTAAGACTATTTGATGACTGTCACTGTGTTCTGTAAAGCTCTTGCCCTTTTTCTCAGTATAGCTTAGATATATGTTCATATGAAGGTTTACAGTTCATTGAACCTCCCAAAAAGCCAATCTTCTAACAAATCAATCAAAAGCTATTACTTACTATACAACTGAATGAGGGATAATAAGTTTCTAGTGTCTTAGGTCTGGGTGTTTGGGAAACCTTCCAGAAATCCAAAAAATTAAGATGTGTACAAGTTTATAGCTTATTCTCTCATTCCAAGGTTAAACTTTTTATTTTGCTTATTTGACTGCACTATAAATGCTAGTCAATTATGTTTTGTAGAAATCTTAGTCACTGGGCACCAGGCAGTTAATTACCTATTCTGTGAAAAAAAATATAACAAATGGGTTCCTTTAACTAATAACGTTTATTATTGTTACAGGTAAACACTATGAATTGAATTCATTCTTCAGTGGATGTACATTAAATTAACATCAGTTAACAAAGTAATAATTTAATAAAGCTTAGCTTCAAGTTCAGTATAGTCAGAACTTCTTAAAATATGTAATAATATTATAATTTATAACTTTTCTAATAAATTACCTAATTTATGCAACTAAAATGCCCAATTGTCGCAAATTGAATTAAAGTGCACAATGTTACAAGTAGAGAGCAACATGTTTTAGTTTTTACTTCTGCAAAGTTCAGACATTATTATTTTCACATTTACAACTTACAATTCCTTTGTTATGGAGCCTCAGTATTATAATAATGGAAGCTTTGACTGAAGTTTCTTTGAATAATTTTTGTGAATGTTTCAAAATAAACAATTAAACCACTTATTTGGTGTTTCAATATTTATTAAAACCACACTTAACGTTGATAAGGATGTATTTGATTGGCTGCTTTTATATTTGTTTTTATAGCTGAGGGTGCTTTAGGCATAGGAGGAGCGGAAGGCCCGAGTTGCGGTGCTGGTCCGCGTGAAGGGCCCATGCCTGGAGCTCCTACTCCTGGTGGTATAGATGGCATGCCAGGTCGAAGACCTTTTCCTGTTCCAACTGCAGTAACTAGTGCATGTGTATCTGCTATACTGTGAGTTGGTTGCATACCTAAATAATAATAACTTATTAGTAGTTGTTCTTTTTTTGTCATTGTTGGAAATAAAGTATAAAAATTAGGTACCCATGGTATCTTTGAGAGTTTGCTGTCTTTAAAAAAACAATGCATACCAAAACAAGTTCAAGAGCTTTTGCAGCTTAGGAAAACAATCATGTTATTTTTACTAAACACATTTTACAATCTGTACTACACTCTTCAAAAGGATATTTATTTTAAATCTTCCAATGGCTTAATAACATGAAGGTTACTAAGGTCGTACAAATAAAAATAAAAGTACCTGATGATCTCATAGATTCTCCCTCCCAATCTTCACGTCCTTTTGATATGATTTCCCATACATGGCTTATCACTTTTGTAAACTGTGCTACTTGTTTCTGTTCAAAAAATTATTAGGCATTATTACTTTAGAAGTATACTTTGGCTATGGTGCGGTTCAATCAAAATAAACTAGTGCATCAAATTGTTGGAGCGGAAGGTTCAATTTATTGTGGAATTGTTTTGTTCCTTATCTTACAAAGGCAACCTGATGATTGGCTTCAATTAAAAACAGAGGACTATATACAATAGAGCAGATAAATACATGATTTAGAGTTTTATTAGTAACCTATGAAGGAACTCTCCCAGTCAGTCAACACTGGAGAGGCGGAGGGATTGCCGTAGTGATCTAATATACTCCAGCTGTTAAACAGCATTGTTGGTTGCAGGTTATAGTCATTGTAAGCTTGACAAAACTACTTTATTCCAACTTGGACAGGTAAATCATAATATATTCCCAGCATAAAAAGGTTAATAAGTTTACATACATACATACATATTGGCCTGTTAAAGTCCACTGCAGGACATAGGCTTCTCCCATATGGATATAATCGCCACGCCTGGCAAGCAGATTGGCGATCGAAGTACCTGACCACTAGCGCCTCAAACGCTGATGACAATCTACAAGAATAATTTGCTTTAGTCTGTGTGTATTTTTGCAGCAACTTTGCAGATACATTAGTGGTAGTGACAAGTGACAATTCAATTAAATAAAAAACTGTAGTACATTTTCAGTATGTCCACACACCATATCAGCATATCATTTATAACATGTGCAACAAATTAAACAGTAAAAAATATTGTTTGCTTGATCATTACCTGTGCTGTATCATGACTAAGCGTACTGGCTTTGTGGTTGAACTGCTGTAGGCGTTGTTCTGCTTGTGGCTCAGGTTTCGTTCTCAACAAATCTGGCACCAAATCATGAGTGCATGCAGGTACTCTCCCTTCAGTTAAACGAGCTAATGCTTCATCTCTTTCACAACCAAGTTGCAATGGAAGAACTACCACAGATCGCAAGGAAGGTGCCACCTCAGATTGAAGAATTTTGCTGAGACCAGTCAACTACAATGAGATGGAAATCCTAATTACTCAAAATGCAAATTATACTTATTAAATTATAATTATACTTTACTAATATTGACACAGCCTGTAGGTCACTCAAACACATTTCTTTTTTTTTCTACTTTTTATGTGCTCGTCATTGTCATAACAACAACATTCACACTTAATCATTATTTCATGTTTGTAATTATTATTGTAAATTGTCTTTGGTCTGTTGCATTCTACTAATAAATAAGAAATAATGTTATTTGTATGGACAAACTCCATTGTACAAACAAAACCATTTGGATTTATAGTACAGTGTATTGTTACTTTAATTTGTAATTTGTTTTTCTGAACATAAATAAATTAAAAAAAATATATATTAATGTTAAATTATTTCTATTTTAAACATAGCATTATTGGTGAATAATGCTATGTACAAGGTGTTGTTGCATATAACTTATTGTTTAATTTTAAAAATTAATGTAGTATCTACTATTGGGTAAGTCATTTAATAAGATTGCGCAAAACTTGCACCATTGATAACAACTTAAATTCTCTAACTCATAAGTTAAATAAAACCAATTGAAGCTGTAGTTTTTAGCTGTGATATTGTGTAATAATGTCATTACAGAAAAGTAATGTCATACTTTCCTTATAATTATTTTACTTTATCACAGATTCAAATTGGTCAACCCTATCTACACATGGTCCTGACTTACCCTACCCTTATTTTATTTATGAAATCAGAGGTGCTAAAGAAGGACAGCTTTAACATGGTACAAACACGTGAGATGATATTGTCAGACTGGTGAACATACTGCAAAGGCCAGCATGGGAGGCTTGTGTTTTGTTATATAGGAGCTGAGAGGCTGCATCATCTGTTGCAGCGGAGCACTTTGAGGTTAGATCGAAAAGTTTTATTTTTGAGAACAGTGTAAAGCTATGAACCAAACCTATATCAGGTGCAAAACCATTACCAAATTCGTACTCATAATCGTAAAAAATTATATATCTTGAATATAAATTAGTCTATTTTCATAATTGTTGTATTTTTTGTTATATTTTCATGCTGTTAAAGATAGCTAAGTTGGCATAAACTATAAATCTTAAATAGTTATCTGTGACAAAAATAAATAATTCTTATTCATCTAATACAGGAATAAATAAAAATTACTGTATATTAATCCTATTAAAGTAAGAATAGCAACAACAGCTAAGACAGTAATGTGGAATCATTTGACTCTACATAACCACTCATTAACAGTGGCAGGCAATAATACTTATTGCACCTCTGAGCTATAATTATATACCTCTTATGCTATCAAGCGTCTCCACCCTTAGTTCTTAATATATATAAAATTTTAATAGATATTGATAAATAATTTTTTGTGCAATTTTTTTAACTGACATTCTTTTCACCATGACAAAGGTCCAATTTGTTGAGAATACCAACAAATATTAAGTCCCTTTATAGCCTTTCATTTAAGGTATTGATAATAAAAAATAATAAATTGAATGTTTTATTGTAAAACAAAAACATGTTTCAATGATCACTTACATGTCCTGATAAAATAGCATAATTATCAAGAAAAGTTGGCCAATTAATTGTTTCATATTCTGTTTCTAATTTTGTAATGAGTGCTTGTAGAGCAGATTTAAGATCATTAACTCTGTTTAATATAGCGTGTAATGTAGCTTCTAATTGCTTTTCTTCCCTTTGCATATTCAGCGTTTGAAATTTCCGATATAATCAAAGTACTCTGTGAATGGAAATACTCTCGGTCAAAGAGAATATAATCACTCTCTTCTTCTTTCTTACTTTTATGGCCCCTCTTTGTATATAATCATTCTCTGTAGAAAAACTCGTTCTATCAGTTCTTTTACTATGATTAACGTTTATGATGACACTTCGAGTAAACAATTTTTTTTCTTTTGGATTTATGCTAACGACAAATTTATGGGATCAAAGAGCAGTGTTGCCAACTCCTATAAATTCGAGTCGGTACAGTATATAGCTATAGCGAATAACTGGTAATATTAGAAACGGACCCAGGGTTTTGTTCTAGGTAGGTTGTAAGAGGTTAACGGTAAGTGAATTATAATTTAAATAGATATAAAAATACAAATGTTTTATTAAATATATTACCATCATTGTAATAATCACATAAATTATTGTTTAGAGATAATTCGTCAGAAGTACTTCTAGATTATTAAAAGAATTCTAATAAGATTACGAAATACATAAAAATATTTTTAATATATAAAATAATGTTTGAAATTTTTTTATCAAAATTTTACAAAGTAGTTCTGTTATTTTTATTTAAATCATAAGTTAAGTGATTTCGGAACGCTCTCAAAATATTTATTATTTAACTAGGGCTGGTTTAAAATGTAAAACAAATAACAAAAATTTTGGTATTTGGATATTTTTTATATTGCTGAAACTGCATCTTATACGAATACATTTGTAATTAAAGTTGTTTTAATGTGGCGCGTAAGTGCGTTTTCGTTAATCATGTATACCGGAATCCTTGACGTCGACATATCGAACAACGTTCAGTTTCGCTGTCATTTGGAAGGGAAGGCAAAATTGGCCTCTAAAAAGCTTGGCGTGCTCAGTAGAGCAAGACAGTACTTCATGCCGGCCCACCGATTGCAACTTTATAAGGCGCAGGTTCGGCCACACATGGAGTACTGTTCTCATCTCTGGGCGGGGACACCCCAGTGTCAGCTCCTTCCATTTGACCGTATCCAACGAAGAGCGGTTCGAATCGTCGACGACCAAGTTCTGTCTGATCGGCTAGATCACCTGGCTTTGCGAAGAGAAGTTGCATCTCTTTGCATTTTTTACAAGATTTACTACGGGGAGTGCTCCGAAGAATTGTTCGGATTAATCCCAGCCGCTGTCTGGCCGCTAATTCAGTGCGTGCGTTTTTCACGGAACTTTCTGCCACGCACTTGCACTTTATGGAATGTTCTGCCGTCAGCGGTTTTTACGATACGACTTAGGGACCTATATAATCACTTACCGTCACGTGCGCTACCTGCTCGTTTGCCTCCCTTTTCTATATAAAAAGGTCTTGGTAATCTGTAATTCTGTGTAGAGTAAACAAAGAATGTATTTATTACATTCCCTAAAATTGTTTGGATTTGTACTCCTAAAACCGTCAGAACATTCGCTAAAACTTAACGAAAGTTGTTACTTCTGGCGACTTACGATTAGTCGTAAAATTGTCAACTCTGTCAAAGAATATAAAAGATAGTTATTTGACTCAGGCGTTACCTTGCGGAAATTCATTATAAAGTTGTTATTGAATAATTATTGCAATTATAAAATAGGTATATGGTACCTGGTCCGCAGACCGCTCGTCTAGACAATTAAGTCCCTTCGACCCACCTTTCACCGAAGATATTTTCGGGACAACGTGACAGGTGATGAGCGTGTCGCCGTTTTTATGTCCAAGCCAACGATGTAATTCGTACGTAAGTTTTTGAAACCCATTGGTACGAGGCTGCCACCTGGGGATCGAACTCGGGTCTCTTGACTCGAAATTCAAATAAGTAAAAATACTGAAATAAATTATTTTACATTATTGAATTTTATATATTCATTTCGATTTCTATCTACATAATTGTATTAACTTCTAAAAATATGTACACTTTTTATAACAAAATTTGTTGAATGTGGCTTTGACAAAGATTCAAAATATACATAGTAAGTGATTATTAAGTTGGAGTTTAGGGTAGGCAGAGAGCCAACGGACTTAATGGATCGCCAAGTGTCATGATCCTTAAATACCTCGTGCACGTCTAAGTATCCGAGTACTCTTGACCCTCCCCTCTTAGACCAATTTGCACACATGATCTTCGTAAGTTTGACTCGGAATACCTCGTCTCAAGGTCACACCTTTTAATGTAAACTTTCTCACTATATATTTTCTTATCATTCGGTCTTCACTCATTTACTCAACGTGCCGAAACATTCTAAGCACGCCTTTATGAATTTTAATGATTCACAATATGGCAGGTTTGATAGACGACCTTATTTTTCAAATTTGCCATATTGCGAATCTGTTCGTTTCGTTTTCGGTCGGCCAAGATAATCGCATCGCCACTGTATTCAACTTGCTTTTATGCTTCTTGTGGCCGACCCAGTTTTCGCTGCCATACGGTTCCAGAACTGCCTCGCAAGGCGAGCACTTTTCGCTACGCCTTGCCTTTGGAGTCACGCAGTCAGAGCAACGATGACTTTGCTCCCCGCAGCCACATGACTGTCCACATCTAAATCACATTTTTCATCCCCACAAAGCGCTTTCCAAGTATACACTTTCACTTCAGGTAAGTTCCTGATTTGCCCATATTTCACACTTCGTTCGTATCTTTTAACCTTAGTTTTATTAGCATTCAAAGGCGAACTTTATTTACACAATCCTCGTTCATAGACGTGACTAATGCCTGCAGTTCTGCCTTTGATGGTACATACAGCAGAGAATTTACTTTCATGTCACCCGATTTAACTAACAACTATCTTATAGCTTTTGTAAACAGCAGCCAGGAAGACATGACAAAACCCTTTTTTAAGCTCGTTTTGGAGGCTGAACATGAGCAACAAGTTATGCCCTGCCCGCACACAGGCTTTGCTGTAACAAAAAAGCGGCTGCACAGCCCTTAGCAGTGGGCCATCCACACATCTAACAGTGGTAGAGCCATGCATCAGCTTTTGTTGTTGCATGAATGGGCCGTCTTGACCGGGGAAGTACCACGACCTCACAGAATACCGGCGTCAAGTAGAAGTCTAACAAACTTCTGCGTTTCGTCTGGTGAGTGCAGGTAACCGGTGTCCCACCCCCCCCCCCTCCCCCAATTCGGGGGGGGGGCACTCTAAGGGAGGCAACGCCTCTCTTAGAATGCCTCCGGTGTTGCGGGTGTTCATGGGCGGTGGTAATCACTTACCATCACGTGAGCCACCTGCTCGTTTGCCTCCCTTTTCTGTAAAAAAAACCATACCTCGGCAATAGTTCCTACATTTTCTTCCTTACTACCTTATCAAATACCTTCTCATAAAAATCTTTTCGATTTCTCTTGCATCCTACGCGTCAAAACCTTAGTGTAAACTTTACTTGCTAAACTGGTCAAGTTGATCGCCTGATAGCACCCGCAGTCAGAATGTGAACCTTTATATAAAGGCACAATGACCGCGTATCGCCAATCATACGGCACATCACCCGTCCGCTAGCACAAATTGCACAGCAGATGAAAGTTGTCCCAGACGCGAGGCCCACCATACTTGATCTTTTCAGCAGTAACTCTATCTAGTCCCGCAGCCCACACCACCATATCCACATTTCAAACTTCGAATCGCACTCTTTCATACTAATGACCTCAGTGGCATCGAAGTCCGAGTCTGGTATATCGCGTTACTCCGAATATTAACTAAGATCGACGAATTTTTTTCTCTATAAAACTTGCTCCATCGCTCATGACGTTTAATTTTTCCGAAAGGACGTTATTGGTTTATAACTCGTGCATCCGCACGCGCTTCCTAGCGAGAATCTTCATTACTCGCGATAAGATTTTTTGCTTCCTAATGTGGTAACGACGAATTCTGGTTTTAACAGCTTTACATCCTTTGTAGTTCTGACAGTAAACGACTGTCCCGATCTTTTCTGGTCTTCGATAGAGGAATTGTTGTTGTATCTGTTGATAATACGATATACGAACATACGGCTGATACCAAGCTTTTGAAGTGTCTGAAATATTACCGTCGGCTCTATACCCACTCTGTGCAAGGCGATCACTGCAATCCTATTTTCTTTAACACCCCATTCTATAATGTAATTTGATAATGAACACGAAAAAATATGTGTAATGGCGCAAAATCAAAAGTTTTTAAAATAATATGCCTATTACAAATTCAAAATAATTAAAAAGAAGAAAAAAAAAACGAAAAGATTTTACGTAACAGTATTTACGACAAGACTAGTTACATGGAAATTTCTTTGGGAATATTTTTTATATCTTCACGCATTTGGAATACTAGGGTTATCAGAGACCAGAGTCAGGACCTATATTTCACCGAACTTATTAGGGACTACGTGACAGATGGTGAGCGTGCAAACTTACTTTAAAATATAAGCTCGAGTAACACTGTGTCCCTTACATTTTGCATTAACTTTGTGCAATACATAAAGTATCTTCAAGCATCATTACATAATTGTTTCGCTACTATGGGATTCATACTTTCTTCATGCTAAATATCACAGTGGCCGCGTATTTTCACATTTTTGAACTCTTTGTTTACATGATGTTACCGTCTACTAGTCGTAAAAATGTAATAGTATCGTTAAGATTAACAAAAAATCTGCAAAGCTAAGAAATAAAACAAATCTAATAAGATAGACCGATATCACAGTTGGCACGTGGAAATAATCATTTAGATACAAGAGCTCGACTATCCCGCGCTAACTGAAGACCAATTTGTTATTAGAAGGGCGGGCGGGGATCACTCGCAACCAGTCGTTCCGTATCTCCCGCGATCTGACCACGAGTGTGCGCGGTCCATATCACCACTACGGTCTCGCAATGTGGCCTGCATGGTACATCATCCTATGCTTAGTGCCAGGTGAGATTATTTCACCATCTGTTTTGTGGCCGATTTTATTGAAATATATTTATTTGCAAATAGTATGTTTGACATAAAAGCGTCATTCATGGTGTCCCGGTAAGCGGATATCGTTATGACGGCGATGATCCTCAAATTAGGAGTATGTTGTTTTAAATTTATCTATGCTTAAAGCATGGTAGTAAAATTTATAGTATCAAAAAAAAACACGCATCAAATAAATTTTTCAAATATTTGAATAAACATTGTGCCTCGTAGTTATTTCGGTATCTATTATGAAGATATTCATCCTTTGAGCATTTTGACTCACTTACAAAATACTTAATATATTAAATGTGTGTGAATTTACAAATAATGTATTGTTGTTAAAATCTTTCGTCTAATATGTCAGTAGTAAGTACTTATAAATTATTAACTATAAATTTAGACCACAAAAAACATTACTTATTAACGAGAATAAAATGATTTTCTATATACAAAATTTATTACTGGAGTAGGAACTTGAATATGTTAACAACACAACAATAAAAGGCTTTTTTGAAAAACAAGATTTACAGCTGCAATTGTTACAGTCATCCTTATTTCTGTCGATGTATTCGTTTGACATGATACCAGAAGTAAAATACCAGTTCCTAAATAAGCTCAGTTTTTATGGACTAATCGTCGAAAGACGATTTCGTGTTTGATTTCGTGAGACTTTCACAAAGATGAAGATGAAATCGAAGGTGTTGCAGTCTTACTCTAACATCAAATGCCGCGTCTATGTACTGTTTTCTAGAGTCATTATAAATCATTTGGCAAGTAGATATGACGACTTCCAGTCTCCTGAACATCCCGATTTCCGAAAAGTAAAAGCTTTATTATCATACGCCAAATTCCGACCACCCAACAACTCGGCTATCGTGACTTAATTAATTTATATATATATATATATATATATATATATATATATATATATATATATATATATATATATATATATATATATATATATATATATATATATATATATATATATATATATATATATATATATATATATATATATATATATATATATATATACCGGATTCCTTAGAAGACCGAATAGTTCTATCTACCATTGTGTATGACGTACGTGCACTATGACAAACCTTTAGATTAAATTATGACACACAGTATGCAGCAGTTGCTTTATTCGTTTTTTTATCGAGGTTTAATCTTTGCTAAAAAATATGTTTTGTTTTTTACTTTTTTTTCCTATTTGCTATTTTTCCCAATAAGGATTTCCCTCTATAGCACTCATAAGCTGTAATACAAATATAGGAAAGTAAATAGGTATAAACTTCCCATCAGGTTAAATCAATAAGCCCGATCACAAGGTTATTCGTTCTTTCGACTGTCTTCCGTCTCCATAATCAGATCTACTTTATGTCTCCGCCATGTTACAGTGTCGTTAAAACTACATACGTGTATCAAGATTCAAGAGAATCAATTTACAAGTGGAAATTTAGTGAGTGAACAGTCAATCGTTCTCTATTTTTCTGTCCTGAAGGTTTTAAAATTTATATAGTACCAATTTCGAAGTATATCTATCTAATAAAAAACGAATGAGGAAAACATCTCCTCCCGGATTCCGTAAAATTAAAAAATATACAGGAAGACTACTACCTTCTCCCATTTCTTAGTAGTTATACTTACGAGAGAAATATCGAGAACGTCTTTTTGTAAATTCAATTGAGAATAAAAATAATTTTGATCAATCACTACCATTACGATTTTATATTCTAGTATATGCCTAATCCTGCCTATGGCATCGTCATCATTGTTTGTCATTCAACCAAACATATTTGAGATTGAATATACATACATATATATATATATATGTATATATATATATATATGTATATATATATATATACATATATATATATATATATATATATATATATATATATATATATATATATATATATATATATATATATATATATATATATATGTATATATATATATATATATATATATATATATATATATATATATATGTATATATATATATATATATATATATATATATATATATATATATATATATATATATATATATATATATATATATATATATATATATATATATATATATACCGGATTCCTTAGAAGACCGAATAGTTCTATCTACCATTGTGTATGACGTACGTGCACTATGACAAACCTTTAGATTAAATTATGACACACAGTATGCAGCAGTTGCTTTATTCGTTTTTTTTATCGAGGTTTAATCTTTTGCTAAAAAAATATGTTTTTGTTTTTTACTTCTTTTTTTTCCTATTTGCTATTTTTCCCAATAAGGATTTCCCTCTATAGCACTCATAAGCTGTAATACAAATATAGGAAAGTAAATAGGTATAAACTTCCCATCAGGTTAAATCAATAAGCCCGATCACAAGGTTATTCGTTCTTTCGACTGTCTTCCGTCTCCATAATCAGATCTACTTTATGTCTCCGCCATGTTACAGTGTCGTTAAAACTACATACGTGTATCAAGATTCAAGAGAATCAATTTACAAGTGGAAATTTAGTGAGTGAACAGTCAATCGTTCTCTATTTTTCTGTCCTGAAGGTTTTAAAATTTATATAGTACCAATTTCGAAGTATATCTATCTAATAAAAAACGAATGAGGAAAACATCTCCTCCCGGATTCCGTAAAATTAAAAAATATACAGGAAGACTACTACCTTCTCCCATTTCTTAGTAGTTATACTTACGAGAGAAATATCGAGAACGTCTTTTTGTAAATTCAATTGAGAATAAAAATAATTTTGATCAATCACTACCATTACGATTTTATATTCTAGTATATGCCTAATCCTGCCTATGGCATCGTCATCATTGTTTGTCATTCAACCAAACATATTTGAGATTGAATATACATACATATATAATTCAGTATTAAATCTGTATTAGCAGTGGTAACCTAATGGTCAGAGCGCTGACTTTATTTGAGTAATCCAGTTTCTATCCTCGGGCCGGTACCAACAAAATGATGAAAAGTAAGTGCTGAATTTACAGCGAGTTTGGCGATGAAGGAATAAGAACAAACATTACCTGATGACCATGATGTCTGAGGAATATTAAAAAAATATTTTTCAGGACATGTGAAGTCCACCGACGCACACTGGAGCAGTGTGGTGTACGTTCCCCATTCTTATCTATCTCAAATATTTAAGTGGTCATTGACAGGCTGCTACTTACTGAACTTTTATTAACGTATGTTCTGTCGCCGTTTTTGTGTCCAAGTCAACGGTACAATATACTTTGACATATGTTTATCTAGATAAATATTCATATATCCACGACTTGATTACAAACATATTCTTCACAGAATAATTAACTCCTAGCGGGATTCGACCCCACCCCCCTTGCTTCGAAGGCTTACTACCAACTAAGCTATCTATCGTCATCATGTTGATAGTCCGATAAGATAGCCAGTACTTTTATAATATATTTAAAATAACTATTATTTTAAATATATTATAAAAGTACTGGGAATCGGAGCCTGATGCGCCGAAAATATTTTTCTCTCACGTTTTTAATTACGCGTGGTAGGAGCATGTACCTATTAGAGGGATATAAAAACATATCATAACGACCTGTAAGATTTCATTAGAGGACATAGGTCTCTCCCGTAAGGGATGGTTTGCCATAATCGCCACGCTTGGTAAGCGAATTGGCGATCACAATTGCCTTTTGCTTGCCTGCTACAAGGACGCAGTTGTCTGTCACTGATCTGTGAAGTTTCGGTTTTAGTATTTTTCGAGAGGAATCGTGGAGGATTCTGCTGTCACTCGGTACCCCATGGTATTTTCCAGGTTTTTCCCTAATTCGCGTCTTTAAGAAATTAGAAGATGCAACCCTCTTTCTTCCCCTACGGGAAGAAAGAGGGTTGCATCTTCTTATGCCGTAACTATACAGCAAAAAATATTATTATTTAAATCTTTACTTTTCCGTGTTTTGCCGTTAAAGGAATCTAATCACTTTCCCGAGAGTGTTGTTAGAAGTGACAAAAAGAAAAGACCTTGAAAATGAAATTACTACCGAAATGCCATTATGAATTTCAATTTGGTTATTATAAGGCGGAACATTGATGGACAGCAGTTAGCAGTTAAGATGTGTGGTTTCAGGTGAATATCGCCAATCCACTTAGAATATACCAAATTATTTTTTATTCTCTAAACTAATCTTAAGGAAATGTAAGATACCTAAACGTCTAATGTGCGAGATATCTGATAAAATCTATCGCCAAACCGTTTGTTAAGCGTAGCGATTGTAACAAACCCCTCCATATGGGACAGGCCTACATTCTGCACGCCGTTTAGTAAATTTTTCTGTACAACTGCAACGGCTATTAATCAATCGAACAGTTATATATTCTTTATATTTCTAGTGAAATTGCGTGAAGGACAGTTGTTGGCCCAGAAACACTCACATATAAGGCATACTTTGGTATATACTCAATTGTGGTGCATTTATGCACCACAATTGGGTATACATCACAATATGCCTGCTAACTGCCGTCCGTCAAAGTGCTTTGCTACCTATTATGTAGATATGATTTGAATTTATAAGTTATTTCCTTGCACTTAGATCACGGATACGTTTAAAGAGTAATAAAAAAAGTATTTTCTGTCGAAGAGCGAAGGTGGTACACCTTTGGTGTAGAAAAATCTTTAACTCTCTCTCTCTACTGTGTTCTGTTTGCGACGATATTTCGACTAAAAGTACGTTGTCGTCGAAATGAAGACTAACGTCGTTAATTTGTTCCATTCAATTTAATATTCTATTAAAGTATCTTGAATTGTTTAGAAATAATTCAAAACATTTTTAATAAATCGCATCGTACGCGTGCCACAGAAGATCGCTACCGAGCGGGCGGTATTTTTAACATTCCCGGACCAACTCAAGGTTGCTTAAGATAGTCGCTTATTCATTGGGATATGACCCAATTTACCATAAAATCTTATAAATAGATTTGCTATAGTTCAGTTTTCAAAAGCTTTTAAAATTTTATTAGTCGTAACTGCATTACCACGTCGGTTGCGCGGGTAGTTTACCTAGTATTTTAGTTTATCCGTATTTTATGGTGCTGTAACTTTGGATTTCTAACATCACCATGTATATATAATGATTTGAGGTCATCTATTTGTACTTCTTATCTATTCTATTCTCATGTAAAATGTATTTCTGTTTTTGCGTGTACACTAAAGTGAAAAAAAAATAAATATCTAAAATTATGATTTGTATTTACGCGATTACCTTAAGGTGTAATTAAACTGTTATTAAATATAACTAAAGTCACGATAAGTCACGATAGCCGAGTGGTTGGATGATCGGAATTCGAGTCAAGACACCCGAGTTCGGTCCCCAAGACAGACCAATGGGTTTTTTCAAAAACTTACGTACGATTTATATCGTTGGCTTGGACATAAAGACGGCGACGGACTCACCACCTCGGTCACGGTCTCGGTCACGGTATCCCAAAAAATGCCTTCTGTGAAAGCTGCGTCGAAAAGACTTAATTGTCTAGAGCTCTGTCTACCCCTGTATTGGGAATGGTGAAGATATTTATTTATTACTAAAGGACCAAAGCTAATATTGGTATGAAACGTCGAATGTTTTACTCTCCATGTCTCAAATATCACAAAAATTTTTGAAATAAATGCTGCTATTGAACTACTATTTAAATTATAAAAAAAAACTCCTACTTTTCAATAGAGAGTATGAATATGAAAAACAATCTGAAGTCAAATACTTCGGTACGACCTCACGTTATGTGCGGTTAATATTGAAGGTACAGGACTTTCATGTGTGTACTTTGGTATTGGTTGAATGTATTATAACTAAGCACGTCTTGATTTTTTTATTCAGAAATTGCGAGCGTGGGTGCTTGTGTCGTTATAAATAAAAGACGAATGTAATTTTTAAGTGTCCTAATCTTGATATAATAGAATTGATCCGTTACACACGTTTTATAGAACGTGCTTATTATAGAGTAACTTTTATATTGAGTGTTTGTATTGTTACGGCTCACGGACCACGGAACATGGATCACATCGTTTTGTCTCGTATTAAAGATCGTCGCTTACGTTTACGCTTTACTATACATAAACAGCAAATAACCACTGCTACCTGGATTGTTGTTGTTGAAGGCATCATGTTCACTGAGTAAGAAACTTGTTTATAATTTATACTTTGTTATAATATTATATAGTAGAAATCTGTAATTAATTGTTTTCTGAATAGTCTGTTAAAGTACTCTGCAAGACATAGGACCTCTTTCTCATAAGGAGTATTTGTTATAATCGCCGAGATTGATGTGAAAAGTGGATTGCAGAGCGCAGTACCAAAGAATTACTTGCAGCCCATACCCGGCCTTCTAAATTATTATACAATAAGAAATTTTAAATGTCAACTGACCTGGGCGGGTTTCAAACCATGTCTTACTCGCATCAGTTTAAATTATAAATCTCCTTAGTTACTTCTGTTAGGGGCGTTGGTGATATCTGCCAGAAATAGTGCCAACACCTAACTCTAGCTCTTCTAACTCTTCTAACACAAGCAACCGGTGCGGATTCCTATATGCATTATTTCGAACCCTGCAAATTCTACGCCACTGAACTCAAAGCTCATAACTTAACAGCTATGAACAAATCATGGGATGTTGCCATTAACACCGTTATTATGCATTATTATGTAAATTTTTCAAGCATGTAAGCCATGCTGGGCTTTTTTTGTGATCTAATAAAAAATATGTTCACACATATTCCTAATACTGGGGTCGATAGAAGTCTAGATAATTAAGTCCTTTCGTCCCACCTTCCACCGAGGACTGTTTGGGACAACGTGACAGGAGGTGAGCATATATATATATATATATATATATATATATATATATATATATATATATATATATATATATATATATATATATATATATATATATATATATATATATATATATATATATATATATATACATAGATAAATATTACGTACATATATACATCCATGACTCGAGTACAAACATGCATATTCATTACACAAACGTTTGCCGGGTACAAATGCCGCTAGAGGGAGGCTTTACGCAACCCGAAGGCAGGTAACTAGGCTAACTTTCGTCAATTAAAAAATGATATTTAATAAATGAGGAATTTAAAAATCAACTGACACGGGCGGGATTCGAACCCGTGACCTTCGCCTTACCGTGACGAAGCTCTTACCTCCGAGCCTCGTGTTTTACCTACATCAGTGTCAGTTGATATTTTAAATTTCTTATTTATTTAATAACAAAACACCTTGAATGATAGCCACCATTTGTTGGTCATCAGGAAGTTTTAGGTACGGTAGTTTTCAATTTATATCAGGTACTATTATGTCGCGAGAAGAAAGGAGTGTTTTATTTTATGTCGATACCACACAACAAAATATAATTGATACAATTTATTCACCAGTATACAAAATTAATATTGAAATAAAGGATTTTCGTACAGTTTTCAGTAATGGACATAGAGATTCATGCGGAAGATTTGAAGTGACGCGAAATGTGTCTTTGGTCAACAATAAATCGTAATGTTTTTAAAGTATAAGTATTAACGTATTTATAAATTTTTAGAAGTCACGATATAATAACGTATTTATAAGTTTTTTTTTAAAAGTCACGATAGCCGAGTGGTTGGGTGGTCGGAATTTCGAGTCAATAGACCCGAGTTCGATCCCCAGTTGGTAGGCTCGTACCAATGAGTTTTTCAAAAACTTATGTACGAATATCGTTGGCTTGGACATAAAGGCGGCGATGGGCTCACCACCTGTCACGTTGTCCCGAAAATATCTTCGGTGAAAGGTGGGTCGAAGGGACTTAATTGTCTAGACTCGACCTCTGTCTACCCCTGTATTGGGAATTGCGTGAAGATATTTATATATTTTTATTTTATAAATTTTTAAATAAGTTTAGCTAAAAAAGTTATTTTGTGTTCTTTTTAAGGCGGTTCAATTTTTTTTTTAATTTTTTACCATTTTTAGTATAGTAAGTACACTTACTCGTACTACACAAAATTACTTTTTTAGATAAACTTCTTATTTATTAATTTAAATGAAATATTTTAATTATAACACTTACGTAGTTGAAGGCGGTGCCTATATAATAGTAATATAACAGCCTATCTTAACTGAATTTAATTGTAATATCAAATAATTATCAACAATTCGCGCCAATTACCTTTTGGGTTACTCTTGAAGGCGGTTCAATTTAAAAGTGTTTTCGTGAACAAGGTCTTGATGTTTGGTCACGTGGTCTTTGTGAACATGACGATGATTGTTACAAATATAGATGATATTCTTTACTTACAATTATCATCAACACAAGAATGTTGCTAAGTTATAGTTATTATGGATTTTACATTGAAAATAAATAATGTTTAAGACTGAATTATGACGTAGATTTTAGCTATGCTTAGTAATGGCACATTTTAAATGTTACTTAAATGGGGCGTCCCTGTTACTTGTTATGCACAAAATACAAAAATAAAACAAAAATTTGTTTACTATGTGAAAACTTCGTTTCACTTTCGTAGTCAGTCTGGTTGTGAACAGTAAAAAAAAAAATTCCAACAGAAAATGTCTTTAAAATATCCTGTTTGTTAAAAACGAAAGTATTACCGACCAACTATGCGTAGAATGAGGATGTTCGCAAAACATCAGCCATCCCGCCAGCCAATATCACCCATTTATAAAAGTCCTGGTGTTAATTTTTCCAGAGATATAGACAATGGATGTTAAGTGTGAAAGTAAAGTAAAGCTGACTTGAAATACAATTCAATGCCTTATCTCAAATTCGCACGCGGGTTTGCGGGCTTCACATATCCTTTAAATAATAGTTTTATTGCGTGTTCGAGTAAATATATTTTGAAATGAGTACTTCTGGATTGGCGATCATAGTGCTATAAACATCTACATTTTATACGAGCTGTCACTGGCTTATGAAGAAACCCTATGAGCTATTTACTTTCTTGTCTTATATATAGTACCGACTAAATGAGGTCTTATTGAAAACACTTTTTTTTCAGCTAGTCGACAGATATCCATCACAAATTTTACAGTACCTCATGAAGTGCAAGCTGGAAATGATGCTGAGCTGATATGTCAATATGGCTTAAAAGCGGAGGAATCGGAAAAGGGCCTGTATGTGAAATGGTGGTGGACACCTCTTAACGCAACTAGTGACCAGATGCATCAGCTTTACCAGAGGATAATCGGGCATGATCCTGTGATTATTCATAGTACTATTCGTCTGGGTAGGTAATGGCGTAACTGTAATGCTTAGAATATATAAATTAATTAAAACGAGTTAATCCATACTTTCATAATAATAAAAATAATAACCCTTCTTGTATTATATATATAAAAGTTATTCATTCTATCTGTTACGGGTTCACGGCGACCAAATCGGTTGTTTGATTTGATATGGAATTAACTTAAACCACTGGAAATACTAATACTTTTTATTCTTTAGACTTTCCACGTAGCTGCGGACGTTGCTGAATACAATAGTATACATATAAATGTAGTATGCCTTGATTTCTTACTACCCAAACAACAATTTTGCCAATATTTTGTGTTTTTTATTTAGATCGGTCTCATTCGTGACTAATTTCTGTGTATATATACGAAAAGCAATTAAATGAATAAAAAATATTTATAGCGTCATACTTTAGCACCAAAGCGAAGCTCGGTCACCCAATTTAAAAGAATTTATATTGTATACAATTACTAAATTAAAGAGAAAAAATGTTTTTAAAATTTCCACTGACACGTGCGGGATTCGAACCTGCGACCTCTGCCGAAACGCTCTTACCTCTGAGCCACGGTGTCATACACGCATCAGATGAAATTTTAAATCTGTATCGACTCGGCTAGGCAGCGTTCGGGAAACTACGTCATATCTTCTCGTCGAGTATGCCTCAAAGCCTTAAGACGAAAGTTTACAACCAGTGCGTGTTACCAGTGGTGACTAATGGATCTGAAACGTGGTCCTTCACTGCGCGCCGTATGAGGAGGCTCAAAGTTGCTGAGCATGAAAAGGCTATGCTCGGTGTTTCTCTGTGTGATAGAATCCGCAACGAAGACATCCGCAGCAGAACTAAGGAAACTGACATAGCCGTAAGGACCAACGCGCTGAAGTGTCAATAGGCCGGTCATATAGCTCGGCGAACTGATAACTGTTGGGGAAAAAAGGTTCTCGAGTGGCAACCTCGTATAGGCAAACGCAGTGTAGGACGACCCCCCACGAGATGGAGTGACGACTTGCACAATGTTGCAGGAAGTCGACGGATGCCGGTGGCTGGAAGGCCTATGTTCAAGAGTGGATTCTAGATAGGCTGTAAAAAAGAAGAAGAAGACATCCCGGAAACTACTCTTACAATTTGTACAATATAATAGTGCTTTTGTTGCTGCATAATTTGGCCCACTGAGGTCGACTTCTCTGAATACTGTCGGGAAGTGGACACATCTCATGCTTCTGCGTTTAGTACGGCTAGTGCAGTACTCAAAGATTAACTTTCTCTTATACTAGAAAGAATCTCTTCATTCTTCTTTGTATTTCCATCCTTTGCCGATATACTTCCAGAACGTCAATTAGGAATTGCTACTATATGTGAGCATCGGTAATCACTTTCCGCTAGATGAGCCGGTTGCTTATTTGTTAAAATATATTTTGGATATACTTCATCATCATTATATTTCAGAAGTTAATACAAATATGTCTCGTCGATCCACTTTTTACCGAACCTTATTTCGTTCAACGTGACTGGTAGTGCGCCAATCGTCATCATAGCGTCCAAGCCAACGGTACAAAATATTTACATAGCTAAATTTTAGTACAAACATAGGATCAATGACTCGAAGACAAACTATCGTGAATATGATACATCAAAATATTTTAACTTAGCGGGATTCGAACCCGCAGCCATTAACTTCGAATGGTCACTACCAACTAGGCTGTGGGGTCGTCCTGACATTTAAGTACCTGATATATAAAGATCTAAAATATCTTTCAAGAAGCGGATCCGCGATGGAGCATTTCCATCATCATTGAGGGCAGAAATTGAGTCACAATAAAAGGGCTTTTTTACTTTTATTTGAAGCATTCAAAACTGAAATCGCCGGCTAATTTTTTCACTACTACTAATCGCATAAATATTTATTTCAGAGTTATTGGAAGACGATGGCATTCGATTAGTAAATATGACTCCATCAGACTCAGGGACCTACGAGTGTGAGGTTTCAAATATCGACGAGGTACGAGAACATCAAGAGTTGATTGTATACTGTGAGTGTAACTACTACAACAACAAAAATTGACAAATTTACAGGAACAAAATTATATTTAAATTTACTTCGTAACTAAAAACTACAATAAATCGTAGAGCAAAGTAAAATAATCGTAGAGCCCTACTCCCCGTGGCATGTGGTGGTAAGGGCTTTAATTGTGAAATTGCTGCTTTAAATTGAAAAGTAGCCACCTCAACAATCAAACAAGTTTATTGTAATAAAAATGTAATAACACTTAATTGTACTACTTACCTTAATTCTCTATTACTACCATATTTTTTACCATCTCGAAAGAATGCAATTTTTATACCTATGCCTGGGAGTGTGGACTCAGCAAAGTTTTTCGTTGAAAATTGTAATCAATAATACAGCGGAGAATGTTTTGAGGAATACATCAAAAACGGCAGGATGTATAAATTATACAACGAACTTGAATCAAGAAATTTTATACTTATTCCCGCTTGAGTGTACGCACACGCACTAAAATATATTTACCGGTATGTGGTATTTAAGTTCGGCTTATGTTAGGGTTGGTAATTCCGCCATCACTACTAGTGAACTACTAACTAGTTAACATTCCTCATTATATGCAATGCAACTAAATTAATGAGAAATTTAAAAAATCAAATTGACACGATCCGTCGTACCATGGCAATGCTCTTACCTCCGTGCCACCGTGTCATTCAGAGTTAAAATTTTAAATCTCGCTTTTCTTACGCCTCCACGGTCTAAACCTTAGCGACGCATTTTTATTGATGTTTATAGCGTGTAAGAGGAATTAAAAAATTGCTTACAAAACAATTTTTTAATTTCCTCATTTATTTTCCATATAAATATTATATTTATTAATTTTTTAGCTATGGGCACCGGTCCACAACTGAACATCTCAGTGCTACCGGACGGACCCGATGAGGACGACGAGGAGGAAGTCGTGGTAACGTGCGAGGCAAGTGACGTCGCGCCTTATCCTGATATCTTAATTACTGTAGACGGGTGAGAACACATTTGTCTATTATCCTGTTTTTGTACAAGCATATTAAAAACTGGTACCGGTATAGGTTTTGGTATGTAATATAAATATAAATAATTATCTTCACGCAATTCCCAATACAGGGGTAGACAGAGGTTCTAGTCTAGACAATTAAGTCCCTTCGACCCACCTTCCACCGATGATATTTTCGTGACAACGTGACAGGTGGTAAGCCCGTCGCCGTCTTTATGTCCAAGCCAACGATATAATTCGTACATACATTTTTGATAACTCATTGGTTTTCTCAATCTCATTTTGCAGTATTATTGTTTATGTTCTCTAATTCTGGAATAGCATCTTTTAATTAACACCTTGATAATAAAGAGTTTCTTGCCGATTTAAATTTCTTGTAAATTAATGTTGGTGCAACCTTGTATGACTTACGCAGTCGATTTCTATATGAAATTTTTTATGTGACGTCTGCATCCCATAAAACCTATAAACTAATGCTCCATTATTCCGTTTGTAGTTTCTTTCGCTTTCTGGCGATTTAAAGTATGAGTTGTTACCGTATAAGATTAAATGCTATTGACGCTTTTGCACAAGTATTTAACCGGACAAGATTGAAAATTAAAAAACACCACATCATGATGTATTAGGCAACGTATAGTGGTAAATTGTACTCTTTGATCTTCTGCATATTGTATTTGGTATGACCAATATTATTTTAGAATTTTCGTTAATTTAGAAGGTTGGAAGACTGCATGTTAGATTCGTGGTAAGCCACGGGAAAAAAGGTAGACGCTTTCCTTCCGTACTATCTAAACATGCCGTACCTACGTAAAAGCATGTTAATGTCTACTGAGGGTAGTAGGCTTCCACAACAACGACGACATAAACTTCAAGTTCAGCAAGTGGATTGGCTCTCGCAATACCTCGCTGTTGAGCTACTACTACTTACTAGTCTATTTATTTTGATTTGATATTTACTGAGATTGTTATACCGCAATCTGTCGTTAGCCTTTGCGATTTACAAGATTTCATCCTTGATCGTCTCTTTCAACACACATGAAAAGAAAGTGGGTGGGTGCTATGTTCTTACGTCGTTACAATAGAGGGTTACATTTTTATACCACTAATGTGTTTTTACAGAATTTCCGTCAATTTATCAGAAACTGTTGAGGGCCCTATCCAAGGACTTTACGACATATCTGCGAACACAACTATAAAGAAGAAATTGGCACTCGGTGCCGAGATACGATGCGAACTATTTTTTAAAAATGATAACATCTCTCATCCTGCTTTTGTAGACGCCGAAACTCTTGATACATCAGGTATATATACATTTTGGATTAAAGCTATAATTTGCGCTGAGAATAATAAATAATGCTTAATAGCAGAAGATCTGTGCTTTAAATATTTTCTTTATTGGAGTGAGATAAAATTTAATATAAAAATGTAAACACAAGCATAAATTATAATAAACTTGTTTAATATCGTATAATCAGAAATATGAGATAAAAGAAACGGTTAGGTTACATGTGTGCAGTGAATATATAATAACAAAGCTTAATGTATAACACAATAACAACTTTTTGACGATGAGCTGACTGTAAGAGCATCATTTGCATTATAGCATTCAATACCTATATGTCGTGGTGACTTTTTGGAAGAATTTTTTCGGGTTATAAATATCATTTTAATAATTAAAATAGGATTTGATGCATCACTATATTGAAGTGGAATTTTTATTATAGAGCTGTACTCGTTATATTGACTCATTAGTAGGTACGTAGTTTTAAATCATGTAGCAATGTTAGCGAATTAACGAGATATTAATTGTCGGTGGGGGCGCCAGGCGCTGAGCTATCCACTACAGAAGCGCCCGAGAACTCCACTGCTTCCGATGTGGTCTCCGATACTTTACAGCATAGTATAAGTAAGTGTCAAGTACCTACATTTCCTGTATAACCTTGATTTATCTCCAATACCTCCCAATATTGAACTGCTCAGTAATGCTCTTAGGACCATACATATGCAATGAAAATGTTTCTCAATATTTTTACACTAAGTATATACTTCTATAAAATGGTACATAATTTGGAAAGTATTTATATATTTTTATATTAATCCTTATACCTACAATCAGTTCGGTTTACTGACCTACTGATAAAATAAGAACATTTATAATAATTATTAAACCCTATAATCGATATTTAAAAAATATGGTTGGAGTTTGACTGAAAATTAACGAGTATAGATACATAATAGGTTGGGGAGAACGTCTTTTCGCATTATAGTATGTATGAACTTGTAATAAAATTTCTTTGGCTATACTATTTGTATCTGGCTGGTTTTGGTATCATTAAAAGTTAAAGAAGATTATTCCGAATTCAAGTTAGGAAAATGTGTGATTTTTATTTATTTTTCGATGGTACTGTCAAGATGAGTCTAATGAAGAAATTCTATAAATTTTAAAATTTTACTACAAAAAAAGTAAAAATGCAACGCAAGCCGCGAAAAAAATTTGCGATGTTTATAGATCTAGTGCAGTGTTTCTGAGAGTACCACTAATTTGGGAAAAGCGTTTTCAATCCGGAAATTTTGATGTCAATAAATGCACGTCGCTCTGGTCGCCCTATTATGGATAAAATGGATGCGATGATGATTTTTGAAAAAGTGGAGCAAGATCGGTATATCAGTAGTTAAGAGGTAGCTGAAGAACTGGGAATTGACCACAAAACAGTTTTGGCGCATTTGAAAAAACTGGGTACACAAATAAGCTCGATATTTGGGTACCACACGAGCTCACTGAAAGAAACCTAATGAACCGTGTCATCGTCATTTGTGATTCTTCACTACGACGTAATGAAACCGAACCATTTTTGAAGAAGCTGGTGATGAAAAGTGGATTACGTACGACAAGAACGTGCGAAAAAGGTCGGACACCTCACACATATTTAGCCACTCAACAAAAATTAAGAGAGCTTGGCTGGGAGGTGTTAATGCATCCGTCGTACAATCCTGACCTTGCACGTTCAGATTTCCACCTGTTTCGGTCTCTTTAGAATTCTTTAGGCAGTCTCGGGTTAACACCACGAGAGGACTGCCAAAACCAATTGTCGCGGTATTTTGATCAGAAGCCTCAAAATTTTTATAGGGGTGGGATCATGTCCCTACCTACAAGATGGCAAAAAGTTATCAAACAAAATGGCACTTACATACTTTAGTTAAATAATAATGTTAAATGTAATGTAAATTATCTGTAAAATGTAAATAAACTATATTAAAAAATGCGAAGAATCTTTTCCCCCAACCTATTATAACAATAGTATTATTGAAATCAAATTACGGTAACTTTATGGATTTTGACATTCTTAAACGTAAATGTTTGTCTACTCTTTAATTTTTCGTCATTTACCATTGATTGGAGAAACAGAAAAATATTTAACAAAATTAAATTATGAAATGTTTTTAGAGGTTAAATAAAACCAAACGTCACGGTCGCCAAGAGACCACTAACCACTAAGGTTTTTGTTATACAAATAACTTTTCATTTAAATAACGGCTGCATGCATGATTTTGATAACCCTACATGTATTCGTAAGTGCATGTAAGGCAAGCGGATCTAGATTTTCTAGAAAGATTAGAATATGCTTAGAATTGTATCACATTTTTACCTCCTCACATACTTCTTGATAAGTTCAAGAGAAATACGACGGTTTTACATAACATTAAAACCGGTATCATGTGCCGTAAATAATGATAACCGCAGCTTCGGCTGCGACCATTTCGGTCAACATAACCTTTGGCGAAACTTTTGAATTCTGCTAAAATGGGCCGGTGTTTGGCCAAAACTGAAAGACCAACGCTTCCAACCAGCGCCCTAACTGAACGGACTGTTACAAAAAAGGGAAATGGTGACGGAGATGGTGTCGCGCGGGGGTTTATTTGCGTTGTGGACGTGATGTTATTATGTGGAGGGAGACATTTTTAAAATTATCCCCCTCTAGTTAATAGTTTGAATACCATTTGTATACCACAAACTCCGAAAATGCCTGTCTCTAATATCGGTATTTTCAAGAATTCTATTTTCACCTTCTTGGATTTGAATATTTACATTAATTATGCAATTAGCCCCCTTAGAAGAATTACTATTGAAAAGTCTTCTGTTTAGGCTTCTGTTCAGCAAATAATTAAGATTCGATTAATTTGCAACTAATAATTGTAATTGTTGTCTTGCAAAATGTTGCGGGAAGTCGATAATATCGGCGGCTTAATAACCTCGGCGGCGGTAGCGTCCAGGAAGAGTTGTAATTATTGGTCCAGCAATCGCTGCTAACGCTGTAATAGGCCATTTAAGGTGGTGGTAATCGAATGTGAAGTTTTAATAAAGCGAAGTGTTGACAACACCCATGTCAATATTTTCAATCTTCAATCTAATATATAAAATTCTCGTGTTGGTAGTTAAACTCCTCCGAAATGGCTCGACCGATTCTCATGAAATTTTGTGTGCATATTGGGTAGGTCTGAGAATCGGACATCTATTTTTCTTCCCCCTAAATGTGAATGGTAGTCCATCCCTAATTTTATTTTAAAATTTTTAGATATTTTTTATGATACAGTATTAAAAATACATACAACCTTAAATTTTCAACCCTCTGCGGTCAGCTAGTAATCTTAAATTATCGTATGTAATATATTCGAATTAGGACAAAATTTTTGCAGTATTTTAAATGCTTAATTTTAGAGAAAGCTTTTATTTGACATCACACCGCGACCCTACTATGTACAGACGTTCTCAAGTTTATTTTGGTTGTTTTCGCAGATGGTGGCAAACGACTTGGCTTCCCCATTTCCATGATGGTTGGACTGGTGTTATCTGCATTATGCTATAGTTTTTCGCCTTAATCATTTCATTGTGATACTAATAAATAATTACTGTATATTTTCTTAAAATCCATTTTACCTTTTTATTATTACAAAATTCTTTAAATGATAACCTGGGCTCTCTGAGAAAAAGAAAGGTAAGGATAAACTAAAAGTCAAACTCGCGTGGTTTTCTTTCCATACCTTTTACAAAAATTTATAAGTTACCTTTATTCTTTCCTTTAAACTAGATGGAGAGGCCTAAACTCGATGAGTGTCTTACAGGACTCCATTAATAATAATTTATTTCAGATAATCCCCCAATAACGTGTGAACACATTGATATTTGCAATTTAATCATTTTAAACTAGACTAAATGTGCTGTCACGTTGTCCCAAATAAGCTCCAGTGAAATGTGGGTCGAAAAGATGAAATAGTCTAAACCTCTGTCTACCCTAGTATGAAATGTTTGAAGATAAAAAAACTAATATCAACTATACATTTTTAAATATATGCTTTTTAACTACACCTCCTAAAACATTTTTATATTACCCACACCTACTACGCTTATATTTTTACAAAAAAAAACTTAGCTGCTACCTGATTCAGCCATCTAACCATTATTTAGTTTTATCCAGTTTGCTAGCAGTGCATAATCCGATATGTCGACCATATATGATGCCGTTGGGGCTATCGCGAATAAAAATTTGCCCGGTTGCAAAATAACAATTCCTGGCAATTGCTTAAACAATATGACCCGGGTTGCCCCATGGCAATAAGCATTTATATCTTCAGAATGGCAATTTAAAAAGCATCGCAAAAAGTGAGATGGAATAGCTTTCGGTACTCGTGCGTCGATTCCTCCTGGACTATGAATATGGATTTATTATGGTAGCGTTTATGCCGTTAATATGCTCATTCATTAGCAGTGATTCCTTAGGAATCACTTTAGCACCCTGAATGAGTTATCGTATTGAACACATTAAACGTTATATAATCTACATGTACTTAGTGCACAAAGCTACCAGTGTAAAAGGTCAAGTCATCAATTGTAAGTTAATAGGAAGCTAACATATATTTTAGCGGATGGTTTTAACTTACGTTTCATTATCGTTATTGTCTTTTAATAGTAGGTGACCTAGGGGGAACATATACTTAAATTATAGTACTTGTCTTAGTGGTGCCATACGGTAGGAATATTTGTATACATATGTATGTATATACAATGTGTCTGCCGTATACATAGAGGCGAATTAATATTGTTGCAATATTAAATACACATTATAACGTCATCATACACATTATATCACGATAGCCAAGTGGTTGGGTGGTCGGAATTTCGAGTGGAGAGACCCGAGTTCGATCCCCAGGTGGTAGGGTCGTACCAATGGGTTTTTAAAAAACCTTTGTACGAATTATATCGTTGGCTTGGACATAAAGACGGCGTCGGGCTCACCACCTGTCACGTTGTCCCGAAAATATCTTCGGTGGAAGGTGGGTCGAGGGGACTTAATTGTCTAGAATAGACCTCTGTCTACCACTGTATAGGGATTTGCACAAAAATATTTAAAAAAAATTGGGTACACGTCACATACGATGTGGGTTCCTAGTCGAACCGTCGGTATAATGTAATACCAAAGAGAATATAATCACTACGTTAATACTTGAATGCGATTTGTGTGGCAGCGGGCCCAGTGAATGCGAATCCTGATAAGGTTGTGAGGTGGCAAACCAAGAGGATTCAAAGAATTTAAAAATTTTGTAAGTAGTGTAAAGAAACTGCGAAACATGACGTCGCAGGTTCGGACAGGCAGGCAGGCAGTTCGGGTAGGTTCGACCATAGTCTGATATACTCAAGACGCAAGCATTGTAGTTTAGTTGGAGTGGTTAACAGGAATATTAGTAATATTTTTTGACATTTCTAGTATTCTTCTTTTAAAAAAGAAAAAAAGGGATAAATTATCTTCATTAATCGTCAGGACTTTTAGGTGAAATAATTTAGGTCATTTATGGCACAGAGTTTTAGTTGTTTGTAACAGAAATTTCAGTATGTTCTCAACCTCAATTAGTCTGTCCAAAACGCCAGACGAAATGTGTCGACGTTGATTATGTTAAAAAAATTTAATTCTTACACAATCGATATATGGGTTTTGTAAAAACTATTCTCAAAGTTTTAGTGATTTGTTTTTTAATATGAATTAACAGATACCGTAATATGCCATTCAAAGGATATTTTATTTAACTATTTTATTGAAATTGATGTCCTTTTTATTTTTCCCTGTAAATATTATCAAATTATAGGTATAGGTGTATTAGGATACGATTGGCGATATTTGTTAACACCGGTTGTCCCTATCTTACACGACGTACAAACTTAGGGAGTATGGGCCTCCCTAGCAGTAGGTGAAACAGATGGTCGTAATAATGATGATGTTAATGAGTACGATATGTAACCAATTCGTCTCTTATCACAAAATACCTATGTACCGGACAGTAACTGTCAATAAATCGTATAATATTGCCTGACTCCTAAATTTTAAGGAGTCTAGAGAACTTTATAGCATCCTTATTTGATAAATCAGAGACCCAAAGAATTTAATTTCATAGCAAAAAAGGTGAAATACTCAAAATGATTATGAAATTTGTTTAATTTTCTTGAGATTCCATCAAGAGATCCTGACTTGGTGAGAATAGGATCAAACTGGAAGTATACCCTTTCTAAAAAAAAAAAAAAAAATTCACAGGAAAAAAATTTGGTTCACGTATGACACGAGTTATGAGGTAACAAAAACAAAAAAAACTAAAGATAGGATTTTTAATTTGTTGACGGTGGGTCTGAGAAATCCCTGTGAATTATTTATTTACTAGACATCTAGGCGTGATATAAGTTAAAATTTTTTAAATAAAAACTAAAAAGGTTCTCATTTTTAAAATGTGTTTGATTACATACAATTATATTGGAAATAATCATCTTACACATACATATTTTAAATTTGAAACAATTTTCAGACATAGTATACCTATATATTATTCATTTTTAGTATATGTTGTAAAATTACAATTACAAAGTAAAAATATCATAAAAATCATGTCATTTAAAAAAATTATATCACCATAATGTTCGATGGCTGTAGGTAGACAGATTTTTAGGCAAGAATGCCTACCTTATATGCAGCTACATACAAATTCTACTAGCTAAATTTCTTATCTTAAAATATACATAATTGTTTTGTTCCATAAATACCTACTTAATTCAAACATTTGCAAATAAAAAAATATGAGTCATTTTACTTAGGTATACAATCTTTGGCAATAAATGTGCCATGGGCATATATTGTTACTTATTTTTAAAACTAGATGAGAAATAGCTTCAATAAACATGTGGTAGGCTTTGTAATAGATATTCCAGGGCCAACTATATGCTTATTAAATTAAATTTTTAATTACATAAGCAAAATCATGAACACATATTAAATATTATATTACCCTTGCTTTTAACTCTATCTCATTTTACATTATTCAAGAAGCATATAGTTGGAAATATATGTATGTTAATAAATTATTATTACTGAATTTATTCAAATAAAAAGCCACTCACAGACTAGATTTACAAACACAATTTTTTTATAAAATAAAATTTTCACTTTCTCACATTCCACATATTTTAATGCAGACTTCTCTTTCATAGTTTATTTCAATAACTTATTATCTCATATTTGGCAAATATGTCATTTAGGTACTTTAATCTTACTCAAATAAATAAAATAATAAATATCTTCACGCAATTCCCAATACAGGGGTAGACAGAGGTCAAGTCTAGACAATTAAGTCCCTTTGACCCACCTTCCACCGAAGATATTTTTGGGATAACGTGACAGGTGGTGAGCCCGTCGCCGCCTTTATGTCCAAGCCAACGATGAAATTCGTACATAAGTTTTTGAAAAACTCATTGGTACTGCCACCTGGGGATCGAACTCGGGTCTCTCGACTCGAAATTCCGACCACCCAACAACTCAGCTATCGTGACTTCTGAATCATATTTACTAATATTGAAATAACTAAAGTTAATCATTTGGTACTTTTATCCATATTACTTGGACTCCCACAAATAATGCTACAAGAGTTGTGCCTGGTTTTTCTTGGGCAATCTGTACTGACATCACCCGCTGCAACAGATGTTAATGCAACAGTTTTATCAAAATCAATAGTTGTATAGCCAATACTGGATTTAGCAATAGTTGCAACACTGGTTGCTGGCATTTTTTCTAAACTGTTCTGTGACACCAGCCTTCCCCGAGTTTGTGATGTATATGATGCAGTGCTTTCATTTTTCGAACTGTTGTCGGGAGATACTAAATCTCTAGCTATTTTTGTGGTATCTTTACTAGAGTCAATATCTAGGACTGCATAGTTAATTTCCAACTCCTCAACTGGTGACATTGAAGTGAATGTATCAGACTCTGAATACTTTTGATTATGTTCAGGTATTGTGTAATGCATAGCAGATTTGATAATCTTAGTGTTATCAACTATATCACCCAATAATAAGTTTGCATAACTATTTACCATATTTTCAGGTTTACCAATAGTTAAATTACAATACTCTACTTGCTTTGGTGTCAGAGGTGTTGTGGGGATAATATCTCTTTTCTCAATCTCAGATAGATTTGACTCATTGGGTGTGATATTTACATACAGCCTTGCTCCTTCTTGTTGGTCAATACTTAATTGAGCATAATGCTCACTAGTATTACTTAATGTTGGTGATAAAGGATTGTTACCAGTATTACTAGGAATGCTTTCATTATTGTATTTATTTTTCAAAAATTTTGTTTCATCTTCAATATCTTTGATAGCGCTCAAAGCAGTTTCTTGTTTTAAAGTATGCCTAAGAATTGCCAAATCCCTATTAAGATCATTACTATATAAATGTCGACTATCAGCAATTGCTTCTTCATGATTGTTATTATGTTCTCTTTTAAAATCGCGTACTTGATATATGTTAGTAACATGATTACCAGACCCCTGTGAAAGTGGATTCAATGGCATCACCTCCAAAATATCTGCACTGCTTGGTGATCGTGGTGATTGAGTAATAGTTTGTGGAACTGAAGTGTGGGAAGCAATATTGGAGAGATTATTGTTATGTGTTGGTCCTGTGGCATCCATTTGACCATTATCAATTGAGGAACGGTGAACAACAGAAGCCTGTAATGTTTGACGGCTTTGAGGTGAAGGTGTTAATCGGGATACAGGATATGTCACAGAATCATGAACCACATTTCTCAATTGAATTTGTTGTTGCAAAGTATGAAAAAGTAATGATGCTCTCCGACACCTAAATGCATAAATTCCTTCGCCCGTTTCACATCTTCTTCCTGAAAATATTTAGATAACAATATAATGAACAAATACATAATATAAAAGAAGAATATGAAAGATAACAATTTAAACCTACCTGACTCAAAACTAAATATTTCTCCTTCAAATCCGTATCTTCGTAAAGAATGTAAAGGCCACACAGTAGAGTCTCTACCTTCTCTGTACAAGATTATATCTGACTCTGTGATCTCTAACTGACCTGTACAAAGGTCTATTCCGTTCTCATCAATATTGATTACGCGAAAAACATTTGGATGTATATCAGTAACTTCTTTTTTGCTGTGGAAGCACCCCATTACTATACCGGACGACTATTTCTCACACAGTCACAAAAATATTAAAACTGTGTTAGCTCAAAATATTATTTGTTAACGAAGATGGATTTTTCTTTTTACCTTTTTAACAAATTCTGACATTATACGGTTCAGATTGTAAACAAGAATCTGACATTGGTAACAAGTACCGATAAAATTTATCAATCGCAAAACATGTCACTTATAGGTAGTGATCGGTTGTGAACACCAGTCAGAGCTCTCACATTTTTTTTATTGTTTTATTTTCATGTGTTGTCAAATACAATTAGGTCAGTTCTAAAATTTATACCGTAGTGATTATATACTCTTTGCTTAAGTCGCCTTAAAACATTGTCAAAGAGAAGTTTAGGCATAGACGATGTATGTGGATGTATAAAATAGACTCGATGTTACTCGATGTAAATTAAATATTTTTTAGGTACATAACTCAAGCACAGTAAATAGTAGTATTTATTAGAATACATATATATAGATAGGGAAAACATCACATACATTGCTCCGATCCCACTGTAATTTGCACTTGAGGTATGGGAATAAAGTCACGATAGCCGAGTTGTTGGGTGGTCGGAATTTCGAGTCGAGAGACCCGAGTTCGATCCCCAGGTGGCAGTACCAATGAGTTTTTCAAAAACTTATGTATTAATTTCATCGTTGGCTTGGACATAAAGACGGCGACGGGCTCTCCACCTGTCACGTTATCCCGAAAATATCTTCGGTGGAAGGTGGGTCAAAGGGACTTAATTGTCTAGACTTGACCTCTGTCTCTGTCTTCCCTGTATTGGGAATTGCGTGAAGATATTTATTTATTTATTATAGGTATGGGAATCGGAAACAACGAAGGCACCACAAACACCCAGACTCGAGAAAATGTAGAGTGTTTTTTTTCTACATTGACCCGACCAGGAATGGAAGCCGGGACCTCTCGATGGCGAAACCTTGAAAACCAGTGTTTACGCCACTCGTCCACAGAGGTCGTCCGTCATATTCCATTTATTTTAATAAGTAAGTTTAACTTTGACTAAGTTTGTAAGTTTGACTAGGAAAATTATTCTTTCATAATTTGCTTTTTTGAACTACGGTCAATATTTTTTTTCGCAATTTACAGCTGGTGGCAAAATCTGTAAATACGCGGCAAATAATGTGAAAATATTACTACTATATGGGTTATACTTTCATATTTAACGTTCAAAGTTTTTTAAAGTCAACTTCTAATAGTTAAAAAAAAAACAAATATACATGATCATAGCTATTAGTCAAGGTAACAAGTATTGGGATATTTAGACTTCCTATTTAATCCAATTATATATCGATATACACAGTCTGGTCAGCAGTATTGTCACACAGTAAAAACTTTTATTTTAGAATGCTGACCACAAAAAAGTTTATTGAATTCGAATTTCGAATTGTTCATGAAAATAAAACTGTATACTTTTTAGAATTTTACTCGTTTTTAAATATAGAGTGGACGCTTAAAGAAGACCGTATTGCAGTTATTGCGTTGCATCGTTGCGGTTACGTGCCAATTCAAATTTTTGACATATTGAAAAATTTGAATATAACCAAAAGATTCGTTTATCGTACCATCAAACGATACAATGAAGACTCTAGTGTAGATGACAAGTCATGAAGTGGTCGCCCTCGGTCTGTTACGTCCCGCAGTGATAAAAGCTGTGAAGGCGCGAATTCAAAGAAATCCCAAACGTAGGCAGAAACTGTTGGCCCTTCAGATGGGGTTGCGCAGAACCACGGTGAAAAGGGTGTTAAATGAAGACTTAGGGCTTCGGGCATATCGAAGAGAAACAGAATATCGTTTGAATGCACGTCGAATGGACCTGAGACTGAAGAGATGCCGCTTTTTGTTGATGCGGTACGCAGGAAAAAAATACCGTGAAATCCTTTTTTCGAATGAAAAAATTTTTTTGAGGTCACGATAGCCGAGTTGTTGGGTGGTCGGAATTTCGAGTCGAGAGACCTGAGTTCGATCCCCAGGTGGCAGTACCAATGAGTTTTTCAAAAAAAACTTATGTACTAATTTCATCGTTGGCTTGGAAATGAAGGCGGCGACGGGCTCACCACCTGTCACGTTGTCCCGAAAATATCTTCGGTGGAAGGTGGGTCAAAGGGACTTAATTGTCTAGACTTGACCTCTGTCTACCCCTGTATTGGGAATTGCGTGAAGATATTTATATTTTTATTTTATAAAAAATTTTTACCGTAGAAGAGAGCTACAACAAACAAAATGATAAGGTGTGATGAGCGAGCAACCGAATTCCGCGTGTCCAACGAGGTTATTTTCCATCCTCGCTCATGGTACAGTTGGGAGTTTCTTATTGGGGCTTAACAGAGGTACATTTTTGTGAGAAAGATGTAAAAACGAATGCAGTTGTGCATCAAAATACAGTCCTGACGAATATTGTGGAACCTTTTTCTCGTACCATGTTGAATAACAGGCACTGGGTATTCCAACAAGATTCGGCGCCAGCTCATAGAGCGAAGAGCACACAAGACTGGCTGCGGCTCGTGAAATCGACTTCTTCCGTCACGAAGACTGGTCCTCCTCCAGTCCAGATTTGAATCCGTTAGATTACAAGATATGGCCACACTTGGAGGAAAAGGCGTGCTCAAAGCCTCATCCCAATTTGAAGTCACTCAAGACATCCTTGATTAAGGCAGTCGCCGATATTGACATGGACCTCGTTCGTGCTGCGATAGACGACTGGCCGCGCAGATTAAAGGCCTGTATTGAAAATCACGGAGGTCATTTTGAATAAACTTTAGTGTCATAAGAATCTATGTTTTGTTATGTTCGTTTTGGTATATAAATGGATACATAATGAATAAACTTGTTTCAATTATTTTATATTAAACATGTGACAGAATTTATGACCTGACTAGGTATATATCCAAATATATATCGTTGTTTTCCAAGTATGGAAACATCGATATATATTTTGATATATCTATATAACATCGATGCCACGGTGCGATGCATTTCATCAATAAATGAACCAATCAAGCGAAAGAACGAGGGCGCTTCTGGTTCGAGTGCGCTTTAATACTCCCGCCATTGCATCGACCGACTGATACCGACGATGACACGAAATGGTAAATGATCTGCAATCATATCAAACTACATTTACTGATCACAAATGCTACAATATTGCAGATTTGACGTTTAATTACACTAATAATAGCATATTTACCCATATTATAAAGTTAGACTGCTATTATTTGAAGACTGTTATGTACATTACAAAACTAAGACTGAAACCAAAAAATAAATGAGTAACATCTGTAATAAGAAAGGTATAATTTATATATGTAAACAATAAAAACCTTATTTCTCTTTTACAATCCTACCTACGAAATAAAGCAATGATAATAGTCTTAAACGAGTTTGATGAAATGATAATAAAATCATTTTTATAACAAAGCTTCTTCCTGCTAATTCGAGTTGTGTAACTCGAATTCAATTCCGATTTACCTCAATTTCAGCTAGAGTTGTTTTTTCCGAGTTGGCACATCTATACATATTTATAAAATTGGAGTATCTGTAATATTCAAATAATCGTTTATTACTACATGTATATGAATATAATAGGTTGGAGAAAGTCTTTTCGCATTATAGTATGTATGGACTTATAATAAAATCTCTTTGGCTATACTAATTGTATCTGTCTGGTCTACCATTAAAAGTTTAAATTTTAAAGAAGATTATTCCAAATTGAAATTAGGAAAATGTGTGATTTTTATTTATTTTTCTTATGGGCAAGATGAGTGACTCTAATGAAGAAATTTGATACATTTCAAAATTTTACTACAAAAATGGTAAAAATGCAACACAAGCCGCATAATTTGCGATGTTTATGAACCTAGTTTTCAATCCGGAAATTTTGATATCAAAGATACACGTCGCTCTGGTCGCCCTATAACGGATAAAATGGATGCCATTTTTGAAAAAGTGCAGCAAGATCGACATATCAGTATTTAAGACGTAGCTGAACTGGGAATTGACCACAAAAAGTTTTGGCGCATTTGAAAAAACTGGGCACACAAAAAAGCTCGATATTTGGGTACCACGCGAGCTCACTGAAAGAAACCTAATGAACCGTGTATTCATTTGTGATTCTTCATTACGACGTAATGAAACCGAACCATTTTTGAAGAAGCTGATAACTGGTGATGAAAAGTGGATCACGTACAAGAACTTGCGAAAAAGGTCGAACACCTCACACATATTTAGCCTCTCAACAAAAATTAAGAGAGCTTGGCTGGGAGGTGTTAATGCATCCGCCGTACAATCCTGACCTTGCACGTTCAGATTTCCACCTGTTCCGGTCTCTTCAGAATTCTTTAGGCAACCGAATTCTTTAACCGTGTACTCATTTGTGATTCTTCATTACGATGTAATGAAACCGAACCATTTTTGAAGAAGCTAATAACCGGTGACGAAAAGTGTATCGCGTACGATAAGAACGTGCAAAAAGGACGTGGTCAAAGGCCGGTCAGGTTTCACAGACTGTGGCAAAACCCGGGTTAACGCAACAAGGTGATGCTATGTGTGTGGTGGGATTGGAAGGGCATTATTCATTGAGCTGTTACCACCAGGCAGGACCATCGGTTCTAAATTCTACCGCGAACAACTGAAGTGATTAAAGCAAGAAGTTGAAAGTGGCCGGAATTAATGAACCGAAGGGGAGTGGTTTTTCATCATGATAACGAGCCACTCAGCAAAAATAAAGAGAGTTTGGCTGGTAGGTGTTAATGCATCCGCCGTATAGTCCTGACCTTGCACCAACAGATTTCCACCTTTCGGTCTCTTCAGAATTCTTAAGGCAGAGTCAGGTTAACATCACGAGAGGACTACCAAAACTAATTGTCGCGGTATTTTGATCAGAAGCCCCAAAATTTCTATAGCAATGGTATCATGTCATAATCTCTTTGTATAGTATTACCACAGTGAACGAAATAACTAAACAGGACCGAGTACTCGCAGCTGAAAAGATAGCCGACTGACAGGTAGGATGGGGGCGCGTGACCCTTCCTAACAGGGTAACAATAAGATTTTTTAAATACAGTTGCTCAAAAAGTGGCGTATTACAGGGACGTTTAGCGTTCGGGATTATTACATGCAATGTATTACACAATAAAGTTTTTTAAATTTTCCGATCTAGTGCGTTCTCTTTTCCAACTGTCATAATAATGTCTATTAAAAAGAAAACTCCAACCACGAAATTTCGACTAAAAAAAAACTCATAGCAGTTTTTATGATTCATGCAAATATTTCTAAAAAAAAACTGCTAATTTGTTTCAATATCAGATTTAATAATTTGGTTTAATGAGTTACGTTAGGTTTCATTTAATCTCATTAAATTTCATTTTAATTTCATATCAATAAAAAAAATCTACTAAAGACTTAGTTAGTTAGAAAGAGGGCATAGTTCCCTTTGTCTACCCAGAATGGGTAAAGAAAACAAAAAAAACTCTGCTTATATTCTTTTACGGTTGGCGCCATTTTCCAAAAATGTTTTTTTATTATTTTATTAAATAACGTCATATTTTTCACAACAATTAAAAACAGTTGTTCAGTGCACGTGCGGAACCGTCATTGCAACATTTGTCGGAACTCTTTGCAATGACTGGCTTTCCGCACTCGTAATGAAATATACCATTGGTTTGTGAGACAAATTCAATGTTCCTTCTTATTGTGTATTATCAAAACAGAGATATTAAAGGGTTTCCATTAGGGATGGATTACTACATAAATAATACAAATAGTATAGTATAAACAGTAGTAAAAAGTCACGATAGCCGAGTGGTTCGGTGATCGGAATTCAAGTCGAGAGACCAGAGTTCGATCCCCAGGCTGGTACTAATGGGTTTTTTTAAAAACTTATGTACGATTTATATCGTTTGCTTGGATATAAAGACGGCGACGGGCACACCACTTGCCAGTCTGCCTCACTTTTTGAAAAAACTCATTGGTACGAGCCTGCAATCTGGACATCGAACTTGGGCCTCTTGACTCGTATCCGGATCACCCACCCACTCGTCTATCGTGTATAAACAAAAATGCTGAAAATAAAGCACAAAATGATATAAATGGTTGATCTTTTCACATTCAAATGTAAATATTTAGATATTTTTAATTTTAAATGATCCATTCCGTCGTAATGAATATATGTTTAGAAATTCACACAATAACATCTTGGTTTGGTAGATAGCACAATCCTCTATCCCAATTTTTTTCTTATCAACACTTCGCAAGTTTCGACTATCAGCTCTGCTATTTTTATATTTTGATAGTTTACTGAAGTCTCAACAGATAACTTTTTATCTACTTGCCATAGTAGCTTTTGAATAATGACCATAGTTGAACCTAGTGATGGATTTGCGGGTATTGACATGTCCAGAGCCTGTAATATGAAAAAAGTCATGAAGTTATTTACGAAATATTTGCTTTACTATAAATTATATTGCTGACGAACCTTTTGCACAAATTATTTTGTTAAAATATATAAGATATTATACTCTTTCCCTATACAATATAAATTCCTAATATTTTTCTATAATTATAGTTATAAAAATATTATTTATATATAATATTAAATAAATGTATAAATAAATGTCTTCACTTAATTTCCAATACAGGGGTAGACGGAGCCGAAGAAATATATAACATTAGTTTATATCTGTATAAACACATTAAAAGTCACTTTTACTAATTCCATATATATATATATATATATATATATATATATATATATATATATATATATATATATATATATATATATATATATATATATATATATATATATATATATATATATATATATATATATATATATATATATATATATATATATATATATATATATATATATATAGACAGATAGATAGATATATATAGTATAACAAAGGCAATAAATTTTTTTCATTCAGTATGGAAATCGTATCTTTATTGGCGCGCGTGGCTAATATTTAGGATCTCTACCTACTTTATAGCATTTTACTAACATACAGCGCGTGCGGTTAGAACGGGAACTCATATTTTGCAGTAACAGCCCACGAGCGGTTACTGCAAAATGTGAGATAAATAGCCTGCTTGTGTAACCTGCTTGGTGTTTCTAGTCTGCATTTATTCAAACCTTTTTGTACAACGTGTTACATAATTCCCAAAGAAAAAGATTTATTAAACCGAAAAAAGTGCCAACCCTAATAACCTATCACATAGCTAGGGAACGAAGGAGAAGCTAGGGGTAAAATAACTGCAAACGGACTGTGATAGTTGTTTGATATTCTGCTAGTTGTAAAATTATTCTGATTTAGATACTAAATCAGAAAGATCAATGGAATCTAAGAGAATATCAGCACTTCAAAAACCAAATATAAGGTATATAACTTTATTTTCATTAGCACTGACCGTATTTTGTAGACGTTTGTAAAGCTGGGGCGGAACCGTAACTATCCACTCTGGTTGATTTCTGCATTTCTCTAGATTTCGTTTTAATCTTTGAATGGTTATCGCCACTATTGGCACTAGTAACAATTCGGGATCTGTGATTGATCCAACCACATTTTCAGCCAATGCATCGTAGCCCATATGGTACAAAGCTACAACCTATAAACAAAAGTTCAAAGAAAAATGTTTTGAACATTATGAAACATCAAGAAGACATTGTCAGCTATTATTACATGAATAAATACATTGGTTTTCCATAATCACCACGATTGGCAAGCGGATTGGCAATCGCCATACCACTACTTTACATTTACATACACATTACTTGCACGTTAGACGCGGCTGTCCGTGACTGGTCGGCGGAATGTCAGTCGTCCCTTACGACACCCACGGAAATAAATGGGGTGGTTCATTGTGTAAGCGAAATATATTAAACGTAAAACAATTTTTAACTTTCCGCGCTTTCTTAAGTGTCACAAACTCAGAAATCATAATTTCATCTTGTTAGTTATGACACTTATTACAATCTTACTTAATGTCATTAATTTGCGGTTCGCACAGTGAAATTTAGCAGAGGCACATTTTTCAAGTAAATGAGTTGTAATTATTGATAATTGCATATTTGGGTTTATACGAAACGTCTTGAGTAGGGATGTCCTTATAAGAAAAGCAATGAAGGAAGTTTTAAATGGTCAGGAAACTAGATTCTGTGGAAAATTTATTCAAAATAATTCAAATTAAAAATGTTTGAAACTAAATCCGATGGAATGTACACAGAGAAATTTATCATCACATACCTTACCGTGTAATAAGTATTGTAATAAAAAGCATTACATACTTACGTTTTGATGTTTTACGAAGTTTTCGTCGATGCCCCATAACTCAGCCAAATTGCCAATGTTTTCCATCCAACGCAAACATTCTTCGTTGTTATAAACAAAATTTGCTTCGTCGCTATTCACGCAGCTAATAGTCTCCACCGCAGCCCGAATTAACTTTGTTAGGAACTTCATTCTAGGGTTTAACAGCTTTCCAGAAGACTTCATATTTATGTGTCTTTTCTCAACATTGCCAACAAGAGCCTCAATAAGGTATTGATAATCGACATCGTATAACGTATCTAATGCCTTTTGAAATTTAATATTAAAATGGCACTGATAGTAGGCGGTACAAGATATTTGGTAGTTAAGGTTCAAAATATCGCTATCAACATTGTTTACGTCCTGTGCCACTTCCACCAAAGATGGCGTGCTTTCGTCCCAGATTTTCTCAAACTTAATGGGCCGTTTTTGGTGATCTATAGAGTTTGTTAAACATATAAGAAAGTGGTGAAGATATTGCGTTACTACATTTAGAAAACCGGTTAAACTATCGCTGTTAAATCCTAAATCTTGTAGACAAAGGGGATCCTTCGGAAGTTTACCAACTTTGTTAACTAAACGACAACTCATTTCAAAAACATGTTTGATGTATGTAGACCAAATAATGGAATACAAACCGAGACGCAAATGTAAATTAGATATATATTTTAAGCAATGGAGTACTGCTTTCAGATCTTCATTTGCTTTCATAGATTTCTGCCAATTCATAGCATATTCCCAGCACATATTGGCGATTATGTAATCAGCCAAAGTGCTCAATGGAAACTGTCGACGGAGAAGAGAGAGCCACTTGAATAAAATCTGGTTTTCGTTAACGAGAATACTAGTATTTTCCAAAAATAATTGCATAGTTTCACCATCATCTTGCTTAGAAGCAATATCATTTTCGGAATTTAAATCTAGCAATTCATTTGCAACAATAGCCTCCGGAAGTACACCCATACTGCAAAGCCATTTTGATATTAATTCAGTCACAGATCCTTTACCTCTTGTATATATATACTTTAAATTTATATTGAATTCTTCTTCTTGAATTTTCGGCATTGATTTCCCAATAAACGTTCCTTTATACATCAAGGTGATACTAAGAATAGATATGTCTTCTAGTTTACCGATGAGTATGCCCCACTTAGCACTCTCTTTTGTAACCGATTCCCAAGCATCCTCTTTCCCTGTCGTGATATCCTCAAACAAATTAGCTACCGCTTTACATGCCATGGCTACTATCATGCTTCTTAAAGGACAACGCATTTCAACCAACATATCTCGAACACTTTGCCAAAACGGTGACACGTCATTATAATTGGTTATAATAGCGTCCCTAGTTGCTTTACATAAATAGTACAGGATTTCTATAAATTTTTCTATTACGTCAATACTGATGTCATTTACGGGAATGTTCATCAAATGCATTATTGAAAGCTTAACTATCTCTTTTGGTTCAATTAAACTTTTTGTTACCACATTTGTTAATTTTTTTACTTCGTTTAAATTAAAAATGGATCTGTAAATATTAGACGCTAAATTATCAAGTCTCTCAATAGGAATGTCAGGCTTTAAAGAAATCGTTTTAAAGGTTTTATTAAAAGCAAAATAGGACATAAATTCTTTGTAAGTATTTGTATTCGTCTCTGCAAATGAAACTCTAGCCTGTTGCTCTTTGAAATTGCTTTCCTGGGCTAAAATTAATAGCCTTTCTAAGATACAGCTGTCGTCTTCTAGAAGATGAAAACTAGGAATTATTTCGTTTATTTCGCTTATTTCATGTGTGACGTCATCAGCTACAAGCAAATATTCACGCACTTTTTCCATAATACTTTGCATATCAATACATGCGTCGTTATTAATATTTCTGTAGAAGAAAATCACCAGGACCAATTTAGCAAAAAAAATTTTCACTTCTACCATTTGGTCATTTGTATTTTCTTTCCCTATGCTGTCCCAAAATATTTCTAAACAAGATGTTACGACGTCGACTGCAATATTATCAAAATTTCTAATGAGTAACTCCATACAGTGCTTCTTCACCTCCAAAGTCTTAAGACTTAGGGATTTCTGAATGATATCGTTTTTTATTTCTTCAGACAATGAATTGGGTTTTTTTAAGTATTCACGTATTTCACGCAAAACATGCAAGTCTTTCGAGCGTTCCAAATGTTCACCTTCTAAAGAATAATAGAAAGGAATATTAAACTTCTTTAATTTACCGTCAGGATCTATAAGAACACATTGGAGTTCGGGCATATTTAGTTTTTTGTGATTGTAATTTTTTTCTGCTCCAACTAATCCGCAAGTATTGTAAAGCAGCTGTCCGTTTTTGGTCGCCGTAAAGACTGCAACACGAGTACCTCTTTGCATAAGACGAATGTCTATTAGGCCTTTTTTAGGATTGTAGATAATCAGAAATATTGCCCTGCGTATGTCTTTCACAGCGGTAAGTTGCGGCTTTTTGTTATCGGTATCAAAAATCTGAAATTTGTTGCATATGTTATTAATAATCATATAAATAATCAATTAATTAAACTTAGACCTTAAAAATAACGAATAATCCACTATTAAGCCTTTTAGTCATTTTAGAACGTTTAGTTTTTTATATGAAAAGGTGTAACTGATAATTAATAAATATTGTTATTATTATATCTTCTCGCATCATCCCTGACTGGGTTGCCCAGAACGTCAACGTTCGTCTCGCTCTTGACCGGTTATCAGCACATAAGGTCTTGATTTTCTTGATTCTCATAATATTTATTAATTTTGTAAAAAAAAGACAAAAAGCTTGCCACCGCTCCGCCTCGCTTTACCACTGCTCAGCGTGACATCTTTTTACACAACAAAGCAAAACAAAATCGCGTCTGAAGCGTGCTCCTTCTGCCCTTCAGGTTCCTGTTGCCGACTAAAGAGGAGAGGATGTTCTAACGAATCAAATTTCTAAAAAATGTGAAGTACTCTAAATACGTACCTGAACAAATGCACATTGTGCATCTCTATAGCCTTTAAATAGTCTAATTAAATGACCACTCTGGACATCTAGTACTGCAACTCGACCTAAGTTGTCAGCTAACGCTGCAAGGCGTCGATCGGGCGAAATAGCTATTGAAGTGCCGTGGCGTTGGGAGTCATATATGCCGTTACGCATGGACAATATCTCCGATCTAATGACGGGTTCCGTGTTTGCGACCATACTCTCTGTTGAACCTCCACCAAGCCAGCCCCTGAAATTTAATCGTTTCTGAATTGCTTTCACATCTCACATTGCAATTACTGTAATGCACTCGTCTTTAATGAAACCTCTATACTATACTAATAACGAAATATAAAACTTCTGGGCGGCGGTAATCACTTACGTGAGCCACCTGCTTGTTTGCCTCCCTTTTCTATATATATAAAAAAAAACAAAAACCAAGACCAAATCTGTACATGAATCTAGTTTCATCTGAGTATTGTTAGCGCCGGTCGTATTACTGAACGCATTTTAGCGTTCAGTAATACGACCGGCGCTAGTCTTGATCTGTACTTCAAACTAGTCTTGGTTGATTCAAACGCTGCTGGAGTCGCGTTTTACAATACGGGCTGATTACTTATTGACCCGGTCGAGATCAAGGAAATAAATAATAAAGAACTAAAATGAACTTACCTAATATTTTGTAATCGATATCCGGAATCCATCATAAATCGACTAACTATTTTTCTGCCATCGTATTGAGCATTTCCGGTTATAGGTGGTGTCCTGCCTTCTCTGTAGTTCGGCTAAGCTAAGGGGCCTAAGCACCAGGTATCGCCATTATAGAACTCATGATGCACCAGATAGCTCTCACCAGGATTCCGTATATTGATTAAAAAGTAAAAGGTAAGTTTCATGGTAAAACTCTAATGTGGCCTACCTAATGATGTGTTTGAAGTCGATGCTAAGCCAAAAAATACTCAGTGATATACATAGCTTAATTAATTACAGAATATAATTGTAATGAAATGTTTAAATATATATATTTAGAGACCGAGATAGCCCACTTCAATCTTCAAAATAGCACCAAGAAAATACATCTAGCTTTATACGGAAAATTCATTGCTGTCCAACTGAGAATACAGGTTGGAGAGACCAATGCCTTTCTTTGCTCTCTTCCAGTGTTACACAAATTCAAATATCAATGACATTGTTTTTATATAGCTATGTAGTTCAATAAATAAAGAAGAAACTTACGGGAGTGCGGACTTAATTTTGTTTGCTACTGCCCTTGCCACGTCTTGTAGAGGTGGATTGGTACCTCCCTCCAAAGCATAATGAAAACCAACATAAGGTCCAATTCCGACTGTAAGAATCAAACTGTTGACTGGAGGAATAGATCGATACCTGTAAAATAGATTAAAACGCCGATAAATTTTTACAGGATCGAATTAAGGTCAATAATAATCTGAGACACTACACTTGAACATAACGTGCGCGCACACATTGAGTGGGGCCGTTAAGCACGCTTAAACATTTTTAAACATAATAACTTATTTTATTCACCTTCATACTAGAAATAATGATATATTTTTATTGATTTTTACTGCTCTTTTGTTATTAAATTTATGAGAAATTTAAAAAAAAAAATGAAAAATCCACAGCCACGGGCGGGGTTGGAAACCGCGACATCTGCTGTCAGAACAACAGTCACGATAGCCAAGTGGTTGGGTAATCAGAATTCGAGTCAAGAGACCCGAGCTCGATCCCTAGGTGGTAGGCTCGTATTTTACGAGGCTTAACGAATTTGTTTACAGTTGATAGACAGCTATTTGGCGGCAGAAACAGGCAAAAGTGACCCAGACGACCCATAGGCAGAACAAATAGAGTCTATCATGATTTTTTAAATAAACCTTATAAAAAGATTATACTATATAATAAATATGAGCCTTGATGTAGCAATAGCTTCATAAAATGTATAAATTAAACCATACCAAGTATCATATCCTCCATATGTCGACGCAGCCAGAAAGTGATCAAAAGTGTTTTTCAGTTCCAGGCCCACAACTGTCGCATCATTAATTGAATCCTGATCACTAAATGTCCATTTGCGTATATTTATGCTGCGACTATCAACTGTGTAATCATCTTGAATACCAGCCTGTACTGTAATTTAGTAATAATTATATGCATAAAATTTATTTGCTATAAACTGAGTATTCTTAATACCTAGAAATACTAAATAAAAAAAATAACCTTAACCATTTCGTGTCTCTGTATGAAATAGGCATTGATAGAGATGTCTGTTCCTGCTTGTTTGATCAAGCTTCGCAAATAGGGGTCGCCCTCTAGCGCTGCGAGTGTATATGAAATACTACTTGTAAGTGCGACGGCTACTAGGTATGCCATCTGTACTGATGATGATAGCTCTAGTTAGTACTTCAGATGTAAACATTTAAGGTTTAATCAGAAAAATTTACTCGCGGTGGAAATGCGATCTCTTCGTAAAATAACCAAGGACGACCTTACGAAACGAAGAGATTCGTAATGTAGCAGGATAGAAAGATGATCATTTCACAAAAATGGATGAGGGCGTGCTTCGAATGTCTGAGCATGTTGAGCGAATGAGTGAGGACCGAATGATGTGGAAAAGGGGTCAAGGTAGGTCGAGACTAACTTTCGAAAACCATGTGAGCTAATTGCTCAAACACGACACTCCCCTGTTCAAGTGCGGTCGGATACCTAGATGTATGAAAAAAATTATAAATATAAAAGAAGCAAAAGAGGTAGGTTCTCTTTGGCTTCCCCATCAGGACATATGCGTGAAGATATATATTTATTTTTTATAACTGCTAGTTTAGGCGACATGTCAAAGCTAATGTTCTGCTTGAAAATATGATGTTTCAACTATTATAAGATTGAGCCTAGCCAAAATGTGTGTTCCCCACTATTCCTTGCCAAACTTCACATCCGTAATCATTCTTTGTGTGAATGTGAGTTGGATCAAGGCTCACTAGAACATTTATTTTTTGAATGCCCTTTATTAACCGTTTCATGTATGTAATGTTCTTCCATATATATATGATCATGTTCCATATATATATGAAACATTGCCAATTAAAAGTTCTTCTTGCTGTTTATTTCAATTATTATAATACTCTTTGTTAACCTTATGTTATATGATGCATTCATTTGCCATTTGTTTTTGTGAATTGGTTGCTATTTCAAAAATCTTGTTACACTTCAAAATGAATTTAATGTAAAAATTTTCATTTTTTCTTTCATTGTTTCCTTAATCAGGGCTATTATAAAATTCGATTGGCGTTAAATAATGAAGTCCCATCTCACCCCACTGTCTGCAATTGGCTAATGAGTGTAAATGAGAGAGTTGTAGCTCAGTGATGTTCTGAGTGAGGGCTGTCCTTCAACATCAACATCTGAAGATAAAATCAGTTCTATGCAACACATTATTAGGAAGATAAGAGATTGACCTACCGGCACATGTGGACAAGCTTAGGCATTGGTAGGCGAAAACATACATCGTTTTTTTCAGACGTTCCATCAATTGTGAAGATATTAAGAGAGAGACAGACACTCTTTGTAAAGTAGATTACAAAACCACAAAAATATAGGTCAATAGATGATTTTTTAGTTTTGTATTTATATCTTCTTTTCTGTAAACTAACTATGCAATTCTATTCAAACTCACCTCTTGCTAGCTGTGCCTTCGCATTACGAAGAGTCTGAAATAAACTAGATCCAGACAAAATGCAGATACAGCTTTGGAACAAAATATGAACATCATCTGGTAAAGTTCCATATGTCCCAGTATGACATGATATTTTTACCACTGGTTTATCATCAAGCTTTTCAAGAAACAACTGATGACCAGTATTAGTGAAGAACCCAACAGTTCCATTAGAAAATCCAACTATGATACAAAACCAGTCTGGTCCATTCTGTAATATTAAGAATCAGATTTAGTAACAACAACTAAAATTATGAAGATAAGGTAAGAATAAAAAAAAATATCAACAACAATTACAAACCTGTGAAGAATGATGTGATGGACAAATGGATAAAACTAGAATTGTGCTTATATTTGCAGGCAATGTTCCACTCCAAGATATTAAAAATGTGTTGCTTTCAATTGCACTAATCCACTGAGTTGTTAGAAGACAAAGTCGATTTTTAAATCCCACAGCCAGCAGATTACCACAAGGTGATAGTGATACAGAACATTGGGAAAGCCAATTCTTATCTAAATGTTTCAAAGACAAACAATATTTCAATATATGCTACAAACAACATAAAGACAAGAAAAATATTTTGAATTTTTACCATCTTTCTCAGGAATAAAGAGAGCTCTACCTAAACTTAGAATATCACCACAATCTGCAATCTGTTCTACTGTACACATTTCAGGAATGCAGAAAGTAATCTAAAATAAGATTATGAACATCTATTCTGTTTCTTAACAACTACGAAAGACGTGAGTACCAAATAACTAATACCAATACATACAATCTTCTAAATATGAATTATATAAGATTGAAAATAGAATTTGTTTTTATTAAAATAATACGAATTGAATGTGTTGATTTTAAAATATGTAAAATTACCAACATTCATTATCATTACATTGATATTTGACATTGACAGAAAAACAAAAAAAAATTATGACAGGCAATAAATAAATTATACTCTCATACATTACTCGATAGTTCGTCTCATTTCATTAGAAATAAATACAAGCTTTACCTTCTTCTAATGTCAATTATGATTTTTTTTTATCATGATCAATGTAAAAGTGTTTTCTATATTTTATAACAATTTTTCTGTACCTACGAATTATTCAATGTTAAAAAAATAAACTATGTATCTATAATAGCTTTACCAAAATTGATTTGTAGTGTAATATCGGCGTAAAAATATACCACACTTTTTTTTCTCGTTGGTGTCGTAAAAGGCGAGGCGGGAAGGGATAATCATCTCGAAATCCGAGACTATAGGCATATACCAAATTCGAGCGTTTAAGATGCGAGGTGTCTGGTACTGCGATCGACAATCCGCTAGCAAGTGTGTCAATCATGATCCCGCTTTTAGCCAGGATGAAAGATGTGATTTAAATGAGGACAGGCAATTGGCTGACGGGAATAAAGTCTACAGTGCCCTGTCTGCGTTAGTCAAAAAGCCGGGTTTTGAGAGAAGAGCACGCTTTGCGATAAATAACGCAGTGCTGGTACTGACTTTATTATACCGAAACCCGGGTCTGCCAGAAGAAGCATAAAAGCGAGTTCAATACAGTAGAAATGCGATCTCTTTGTAAAATGTGCGACGTTGCTTGGTCGTCCGAAAGCGAAACGAAAAGATTCGCAGTATGGCTGATTCGAAAGATGATCTTATTAATAAAATGCAGAAGAGAAGGGCATGCTTCGATTTTTTGGGAACGTTAAGCGAATGAATGAAAACCTGATGAAGAAAATATAGCGCGAAAGCTAACATTAAAAGAGCCGAGATTAACTTTAGAAGACCAGTCAGCAAATTGCTCGAGTAGAGGCGGAATAAGAGTATTCGGATATCGAGACGTGCCTGTATCAGGAACATGATGAATTTGAAAGAAGCGAAAGAGGCATGCAAAGATCATGACATCTGGTATGTTAGGGACTATTCGTGAAGATATTTATTTTACTTTTCTCACATACGGGAGAGAGTTATATCCTGCACAGTACTTTTACATGCGACTATGTATGTATAGATATCGCTTAAATTACTTGCGTTTCTATTTCGATACTATTAAATATAAAATCTCACCTTATAAAACTGGCCTTATAAAACTTTTTAATGTTATTTTTGAACATATTCGTTCACATTTTATGTGATGGATGCATTCACATTTTATCGTAGTTTCCTCGATATTTATTTTTAAAAATATTCTAATGAAAATAAATATTTTTACTTATATATTAATTAATTTGCATGGTACCAAGAATACTGAACCAGAAAAGAAAGGAACTAGAGCTGCTACGATCAGTCATGAATAGAATTCCTTTAGAAATTGCATAGCGCGGACCGATCATCTCTACGGCGAATATAACAAATTATCTTTCTTCAAAGACTAATATATTCCTCACATCCCCGATTCAATTGCTTTTTATGCCTCATAAACTTTTCAACTTTCACTTCGTGTCAGCGGTTACTATCGACGCTTTGCTCTCTTTCCCTCTTTCCTAAAGGAGCAAAGTCAGCCGTAAGGTCTGTAGCCGTTTTCCTATCTAAAGCCTTGTGGAGTGGCTCTAAAGTAGAGGGCATATTTTAGGAACACAAAAGCTTTTCTGATACCTTTCTTCACGCACAATCCCTAACGGGGTAGCCAGAGAGAACAGATCGCCAAGTGTCACGATCCCTACATACCTCTTTCGCTTATTTCAGATTCATCATCTACTTCATACATGCACGTCGAGGTATCCGAGTACTCTTGACCCTCCCCTCTTCGAGCAATTTGCTCACATGGTCTTCAAAAGTTAGTCTTGGTCTACCTCGACCCCTTTTAATGTTAACTTTCGCGCATTATATTTTCTTCACCATTCGGTCTTCACTCATTCGCTCAACGTGCCCAAACCATCAAAGCACGCCCTTATCAATTTTTGTGACAAGGTTATCTTTCAAACCTGCCATATTGCGAACCTCTTCGTTTCGCTTTCGGTCAGCCATGGTAAGGCCGCACATTTTACGAAGAGATCGCATCTCCACTGCATTTAACCTGCTTTTATGCTTCTTCTGGCATACCCAGGTTTCGCTGCCATATAACAAAGTCGGTACCAGCACTGCGTTATGCATTTTTCACTACGCCTTGCCTTTTGATTAACGCAGTCAGGGCACCATTGACTTTGTTCCCGGCAGCGACACGCTTGTCCACATCTAAATCACATCTTCCATCCCGGCTAAACGCACACCCCAAGTATACAATTTCATTCACCTGTTCTTCTAGACATTCCTGATTTACCCATATTTCACACTTCGTTCTTTCTTCTTCCTTTTCAAATACCAGAACCTTAGTTTAATTAACATTCAAACGGAGACCTTTAATTTCACATTCTTCTGTGACTAAACATAGTGTTTGTCACAAGAAGACCAGCATCGTTAACTCTTTTATCACCAAACATTGCAAGCACCGACTCGTACCCTGGCCGAGCGGTACCAACCCATCCATTCAAATCACCACATACAACAATTCTTTCGTTTCCTCTAACCAAATCTAGAACTTCTCTTACATTCTCCCAATCTTTTCAGTGCATGACTACATGGACCGTGCTTGAATTATAGGGACCTACGCCACAAGAAGCTACTCCACGAGAAATAATTGTGAACTAGAAAGATACACGCAGTAGTTTAGGTCACTAGTATTAAATAAACTATACATTAATTTTCAAGCTAATATCATTGGCTAAACCATGAGTCTATTACCAACAATAAAATACTCAAATTAATTTTTGTGTCGACATCTATGTCTCCACATACCGATAGCGCACACTAGTGGAGGAGACGACCTCCACAGGTCACGATCACCCGACCTGGCAGGTAGCTACCCTTTTCCTACAGCACCACATCCGCTACACGTTCATTTTTATTGCTATCTACATAGTTTAAATAACTTTCGTCATAGTCACTATGAGAGAATATTTTTTTATTTATTTATAAAACACAGGTTATTACATTAATTTACATAGTGTCAGTAAACCTGCAAAGGTTTGTATTGACACTTAGTCTCATACTTTATAACATTTAGTTTATAATAAAAACAATAAATAAATAAATAAATATCTTCACGCAATTCCCAATACAGGGGTAGACAGAGGTCGAGTCTAGACAATTAAGTACCTTCGACCCACCTTCCACCGAAGATATTTTCGGGACAACGTGACAGGTGGTGAGCCCGTCGCCGCCTTTCTGTCCAAACCAACGATATAATTCGTACGAAGTTTTGGAAAAACTCATTGGTACGGGCCTGCCACTTGGGGATCGAACTCGGGTCTCTCGACTCGAAATTCCGACCACCCAACCACTCGGCTATCGTGACTTGTAAATAAAAATTTTAAACAATAAATATAAAAAAATTTATGTGTGCGATTCACACACGATAGAAGTGAAAGTTCAGTAAATTGACAAGAGAATGAGATGAAACAAGGGTAAGATAATTACAAAGTTTATTTATAAAATAGTATGCATATTACTGTCTCATTCTTTCTTATATCTGTGTCTCTTACCTGTCGGTTTTTTCCGTTGCATCCGGTTTGAAATCATGATTCTAAAGAAGTTTCACTTCAATACAAGAAAAAATACAAGAACAAAAACAACAAAAATGTGATACAAGACAAGCGTCATGTTTAGTAAATTACGTATATCTACACTATGGCTATCGCCGAGGTTGCAATTCCGCCGATTGCTTGGAAATACTAGAATGCTGTCGAAGCACTTGAAACCTCTTTCCAGCAATATAGAAAATCAGTCATTCGAACACCCCACTTCGATGTAATTAGACTAGTTACATTATAGTTATTTTATATTGTACATTTAGTTTAAAATACATTTTATAAAGTTAATTTTTTATTTTGGGACTTCCGGCCGCAGCTAACATAATTAGTATTGCATGCTATAATTATATATATATATATATATATATATATATATATATATATATATATATATATATATATATATATATATATATATATATATATATATATATATATATATAGCTGCTGAATGCTGAATAGTTGAATCCGCAAACGTTGTTTTGCCATATAAAAATAGGGGTTGATCGTGAGGGGTAATAATTTTGGTGTTACGTATTTTTAATGTTATATCATAACAAACAAAAAAAAAAAAAATAAATTGGACTACCCTTCGTTTCGCTTTCGGTCAGCCATGGTAAGGCCGCACATTTTACGAAGAGATCGCATCTCCACTGCATTCAACCTGCTTTTATACTTCTTCTGGCATACCCAGGTTTCGCTGCTATATAACAAAGTCGGTACCAGCACTGCGTTATGCATTTTTCACTACGCCTTGCCTTTTGATTAACGCAGTCAGGGCACCATTGACATTGTTCCCGGCAGCGACAGGCTTGTCCACATCTAAATCACATCTTCCATCCCGGCTAAACGCACACCCCAAGTATACAATTTCATTCACCTGTTCTTCTAGACATTCCTGATTTACCCATATTTCACACTTCGTTCTTTCTTCTTCCTTTTCAAATACCAGAACCTTAGTTTAATTAACATTCAAACGGAGACCTTTAATTTCACATTCTTCTTTCATACACGTGACTAATGTCTGCAGTTCTGCCTCTGATGGTGCAATAAGCACTGCATCATCAGCATACAGCAGACAATTTACTTTAATATCACCCAATTTCACACCCAAACAACTATCTTTCAGCTTCTGTAAACAGCTGTCGAGATACAGTATGAACAGCCAGGAAGACATGACACAACCCTGTTTTACGCACGATTGGACGCTAAATATGGGTGACAGGTCATGCCCTACCCGCACACAGGATTTACAGTCACAGTAAAGTGACTGCACAGCCCTTAGCAATCGACCATCCACACCATACCCCGGCAACAGTTTCCACATTTTCTTCCTTACAACCTTATCAAATGCTTTCTCAAGATCCACAAAAGCACAGAAAATCTTCTGGTTAGCAGCCAGAAGCTCCTCCGTGATCATGCGGAGAGAAAACATTTGATCCGTGCATCCTCTTCCAGGTCTAAATCCGCATTGTGCCTCCCATAGAAATCTTTCCGATTTCTCTTGCATCCTACGTGTCAAAACCTTCGAGTAAACTTTACTTGCTATACTGGTCAAGCTGATCGCCCGATAGCACCCGCAGTCATAATGTGAACCTTTACCTGTATATAAAGGCACAATGACCTCGGATCACCAATCATCCGGAACAGCCCCCGTTCGCCAGCACAAATTGCACAGCAGATGAAAGCTGTCCCAGACGCGTGGCCCACCATACTTGACCATTTCAGCAGTAACTCTGTCTAGTCCCGTAGCCTTACCACATTTCAAACTTCTAATCGCACATTCAATCTCTTTCATACTGATGACCTCAGTGTCATCGAGGTCCGAGTCTGGCGTACCAGTCACGGCGTCACCCCCGGATCCCCCACTAAGATCATTACACGCATACATCTCTCTATAAAATTCGCTCCATCGCTGCATGACGTCCGATTTTTCTGAGAGGACGTCATTGGTTCCCGAAAGCACTTTATTCATTCTTAAGGCTGTCGCACCACTCCGGGTCCTTCCAACCTCTTTCCAGAAGAGTTTGGAGTTCTCCTTGAAGTTGTGCGACAACCTTTCGTCCGCTTCCATTCTACTCCTTTCACGCACCTCCTCAATCAATGCTTTCGTGTGAACTTTCTGGAGCTTGTATCTTTCTTTCCTCTTCTCTCTCATATCCTTATCATTAATAGAGACCAAGTAGTCTAACCATGCTTTCTTCTTCTTATTAACTGCTTCTTTCACTTCGTTATTCCACCATGCATCACCATTTTACTACTACCTCTTTTCACAGATCCTCACACGTCTTCCGCTGCACAAACCAATCCATCCCTAAGGCTCTGCCATATTTCGTCCACACATTCTTTCCTGACATCGATGATGTCAAGAATTTCGGCTACCCATGCTTGATATTTATCCCTTGTGTCCGCTTCCAGAAGCTTTCTGCTTCGGATGCTACCGACCGACTGTGGTTCTGGTATCGCCGTCCGGTGGCGCCAACCCGCGAACAGACCTCTAAATCTAGTTATCACTAGATAGTGATCCGTTCCCAGGTCAGCACCTCACTCGCGTATCCATCACCTGTTTTCGCAGTCGGTCATCCACCAGGAATAAATCGATTATACTTCTCTCATTCTCTAGTATACATATGGATTTTCTTGTGACTAAACATAGTGTTTGTCACAAGAAGACCAGCATCGTTAACTCTTTTATCATCAAACATTGCAAGCACCGACTCGTACCCTGGCCGAGCGGTACCAACCCATCCATTCAAATCACCACATACAACAATTCTTTCGTTTCCTCTAACCAAATCTAGAACTTCTCTTACATTCTCCCAATCTTTTCAGTGCATGACTACATGGACCGTGCTTGAATTATAGGGACCTACGCTACAAGAAGCTACTCCACGAGAAATAATTGTTAACTAGAAAGATACACGCAGTAGTTTAGGTCACTAGTATTAAATAAACTATACATTAATTTTCAAGCTAATATCATTGGCTAAACCATGAGTCTATTACCAACAATAAAATACTCAAATTAAATATTTCGTATCGAAGTTTGTTTATACGTTTGTGGCGACATCTATGTCTCCACATACCGATAGCGCACACTAGTGGAGGAGACGACCTCCACAGGTCACGATCACCCGACCTGGCAGGTAGCTACCCTTTTCCTACAGCACCACATTCGCTACACGTTCATTTTTATTGCTATCTACATAGTTTAAATAACTTTCGTCATAGTCACTATGAGAGAATATTTTTTTATTTATTTATAAAACACAGTTTATTACATTAATTTACATAGTGTCAGTAAACCTGCAAAGGTTTGTATTGACACTAAGTCTCATACTTTATAACATTTAGTTTATAATAAAAACAATAAATAAATAAATAAATATCTTCACGCAATTCCCAATACAGGGGTAGACAGAGGTCGAGTCTAGACAATTAAGTACCTTCGACCCACCTTCCACCGAAGATATTTTCGGGACAACGTGACAGGTGGTGAGCCCGTCGCCGCCTTTCTGTCCAAACCAACGATATAATTCGTACGAAGTTTTTGAAAAACTCATTGGTACGGGCCTGCCACTTGGGGATCGAACTCGGGTCTCTCGACTCGAAATTCCGACCACCCAACCACTCGGCTATCGTGACTTGTATATAAAAATTTTAAACAATAAATATAAAAAAATTTATGTGTGCGATTCACACACGATAGAAGTGAAAGTTCAGTAAATTGACAAGAGAATGAGATGAAACAAGGGTAAGATAATTACAAAGTTTATTTATAAAATAGTATGCATATTACTGTCTCATTCTTTCTTATATCTGTGTCTCTTACCTGTCGTTTTTTCCGTTGCATCCGGTTTGAAATCACGATTCTAAAGAAGTTTCACTTCAATACAAGAAAAAATACAAGAACAAAAACAACAAAAATGTGATGTGATGTATGAACTAAATAATCTAAAAATATCCGAAGCCTTGTTCCGTAGCAAAGCCGAGGAGCATACTCAGGGTAGCACCTTCATTACTGAACTGCTAGATGGCGTTGTAGAAGCTAGTTGAGATTTTTCGACAATCAATTTTTTTATTTTTCGTAATTTTTTTTTTTTATTAAAAGTGTCCTATGTTACTTCTAATACCTCCAAGAATATGTGTACAAAGTTTGATGATGATCGGTTGAGCACTTTTCGCGTGAAAGCGTAACAAACAAACTTACATTCACATTTATAATATACGTTGGCATAACGAAGTTATTATATATATATATATATATATATATACATATATACACTCTTTGACTCCTATGACTATATGTATTATCTATGCCCATGACTGAAATGACATTGGCAGAATTCTGAATAGAGAGGCCACAAAAATATAAGAGAAGGAGAAACCAGTATGTGTAAATAAAATGTTTTCACTCATAATTCTTACTGCTTTATCGATAATAGCATATTTTTTTACTGATGAATTGATACCAAAATTGAATGATTTATTTATAAATTCGGGTATTTATGGAATAGATTTGTGTAAAATTAATAAGAAAAAGTGTAAGTTGGTCAATCTGCTTCAATGTTTTCCTGTACTTTTAAAATTATTATCATTTAAATTTTATTTTTAGTCCAGAAGCTGTTGGAGTTGTGTCAGGATGTGTCTTTTTAGTAACAAGTTTTCTTTTTATACCAATAGCTTTTGGAAACAGTCTTATGGATAGGGAGCATTTCCCACATAATGAAGTAAGTGTCTCTAAAAATTAATACTCTTGTCTCCCTCCTTTTGTAAGATTTCCGTCATATTTATATTTTGCGGTAATATTTACAGTTTGCAGAATTACTGGCTGCTCTATTATCAATATGTTGCATGCTGCTCTTAGGTTTTGCGGATGATGTCTTGGACTTAAGGTGGAGATATAAATTGATTTTACCAACGGTTGCTTCATTGCCACTACTTGTTGTGTATTATGTCAACTTTAATTCTACTACTTTTGTAGTGCCAATTCCACTAAGACAATTTTTTGGAGTTTCAGTCAACATTGGTATGTTGGTAAATATACCATTAATTTTATTTATAATATAATTTTTAGATACCAAACAACACATGTTATTAATTATAATGCAGAGAATGCTATCAAACCACACTCATAAGCTAAGAGCTTGGATTTATATTTGAGTTCAATCCCCAGGTGGCAGGCTTGGTACCAATGGGTTTTTCCTAAACTTATGTACAAATTATATTGTTTACTTGGACATAAAGACAGCCACAGACTCATCACCTGTGGCATTGTGCCGAAAATATCATCGGTGGAAGATGGGTTGAAGGGACTTAATTGTCTAGATTAGACCTCTGTCAACTCCTGCATTGGGAATTGCATGGTGGATGGCAAATCTGGTTTAAATGAAGTTTTTACAAAAACATAGTACACTCAGAATAAAATAAGGATTATAATTTTTTTTTTTTTTTTTAACATTTAAATGTTAATCAACTAAATAAAACTACAATAATTTTTACTACATATATTTGCACTAGATGGTGCTATAGGTGGTAATAAATATCTATGTCAACAGAACCTCTTCCAGTGCAGCTTGCAAAACAACTATATATACTTGATATCAGTCAAATTACCTGTGCTATTGGTACTAGTACCAGACAGCACTAGTTCTATTAAATTTTTCTTGGTTTTGCTACTATACCAATACAAAACAAATATTTATGATATTTTCCCATATGTAAGTCTAAGTCATTAATTCCCATTTGGTATTAATCTAAGTACTGAAATAACAAGAGTTTCTTGAATAATAAAATAATTTGTACTTTGGTACTGGTTCCCAGCTGTGGTCAACTTCATCAGCATCTGGTAAATTCAGCACTGTAAATAACTATTTACAATTTTAGTAGAACTGTAATTGTATTTGTTTCCTTACTTACATTGGAAAGCGGGTACCCTGACTGTTATTCTGTCATATAATGTATGTATGTATACATTCAAGTACATTTTTACATTCTGGATTCCTTTAAAAATAAGAGATAAACAGTGATCATATTAATATTTACAGGATTCCTTTATTACATATATATGGGAATGCTAGCAGTGTTTTGTACCAATGCTATTAACATACTAGCTGGAATTAATGGCCTGGAAGTAGGACAGTCGGTGATAATTGCTATATCCATTATAATTTTTGATGTAATAGAACTCAGAGGAGATCAATATAAAGCACACAATTTCTCACTGCACATCATGATACCCTATTTGGCAACAACTTTAGCATTATTAAAACACAACTGGTAAGCCAGAATGTTCAAATAATATTATAATTTACATAGAATGTAAAATTCTCTTATTAGTGATGTATTATATTTTATGTGATTATCATTAATATGATATTATACTCACAAATGCAAATCAATATACATATTTGATCAAATATGTAGGTGTATCTGACCAAGAGTGACAGTAAGTGAGTGCACTGGCTGCTCTAGCTAACTGAGATAGCTGGGGGGGTTTGTACCTAAAAGGGTGAGAGGATGCACTCTCCTCGAGGAGAAGTTGCTTTCAGAGGCCAGTGCTGATGTGATTACGGATCTCTGAGAAAGTGTGCATGCATGCAAAGCAACATGCAGCGAATCTGAAACGCCGTAGGATTTTGGTCCTTACGAACCTGACCATGCCATCTTAGGAGCAGGTATACATTAGAAATACCATAACTAGCCTTAGATTAGATTAAATGGGCTGGTTTCCACAACTTCACACCTTTTATGGACCTAATGTGAGTTTCTGTAATATAACTGAAATTGAATAATAAAATTATCCTGGTTATTTTTGCGATCCCAGGGGTCTATGCCCTGTATATAGTGCCTAGACACTGACACACTATATGTTGCTGTACCTTAAGGGGTAAAGAAACATTACTTATGTTTATCTGTTATTTCTACAATTGATTCTGCAGTTATCTACTATTAACTAGCCAATTAAGTAACTTACACATTCTAATGTACACTAACTTCACTTGTACTTTCAGTTTTATAATTGTTCTGTCTATCAAACTCATCAATATATGTTGATAGATTATTTTTAAGTCCACACAGTGTAAGTTATATTTTATTGACTTTAAAGCATTGCTTACTTTGTTTGCAGGTATCCTTCCAAAGTGTTTGTTGGAGATACTTTCTGCTATGTGTCAGGCATGACATTTGCAGTGGTGGGCATTCTGAGTCACTTCAGTAAAACTGTACTATTATTTTTCTTACCACAAATTGTTAACTTTGTATATTCAGTTCCTCAGTTGTTTCATATAATTCCATGCCCGAGGCATAGATTACCTAAGTATCAAGCAGAGACTAATTTACTTCATGCAAGTAGAACAGTAGTAGTTAAGAAAGATTTAAATTTGGTTAGTAAGGTTATTGTAAATTTGTTTCGTTATTTACATTTATTGGAAATAATCGAGGATGATGCTAGTATAACAATTAATAATATGACATTACTAAATTTCTTCCTAATAAAGTTAGGACCAATGTCAGAAATAAGACTGACAGTGACTTTGATGCTTTTTCAAATGCTCTGCACTTGTATCGCCTTTTTAATCCGATATCCGATGGCAACGTATTTTTATGATACAAAGGTATAAATAATGTAGATACTAACCAAAAGTACCAATGTTGTTTTAATTTTAAGAATATAAACTTATTTTAAGTTATAAATATATTAAATAAACAATTCCCCAAATGTTGTTATTGTTATCAGTCATAGACATCAAACAACAAAAATACATCAGGCATCAAAAAATTAAAATTCGCACAATTTTGTGGCTGTAACTGTTTCTCATCACCGGCCTGCTGTTCATTTTTTAATGTTTATTTTAGCATTTTTATTGTATAGAAACGAAAGTATAATGCGCCGATCGTAAAACATTGCCAAATACTTTACAACATGGGAATAAGCAAAACTAAAACCGAACACATGTTCTGTGACTTCAGTGGTCCATCCAGTTTTTCTCATATTACCTTGGATGGTGTTCTCCTACCAGTCTGCTCCGAATTCCATTACCTTGGGTCATTGATCCAAAGTGACGGCAATGTCGACCGGGACGTAAAGAATAGAATAAATGCGGGATGGATGAAATGGCGACAGGTCTCGGGAATAACTTGTAATCCTCTCATGCCCCTTAAACTTAAGGGCAAAGTTTACAAAACGATCATGACCTGTCGTATTGTACGGATCAGAGTGCTGGGCAACGAAAGTGACGGATGAAAAAAGAGTGCATGCTGCAGAGATGAGAATGTTGAGATGGATGTGTGGAGTGACTAGAAAAGATCGGATAAAGAATGAGTATATAAGGGGAAGCTTGAAAGTAGCACCAGTGACAGAAAAAGTGAAGAGTGGTAGGTTAGCATGGTTTGGGCAGTTAATGAGAACGGAAGAATGGCAAAAGAATGTTAGATATGAATGTGGATGGACGAAGAGCTATGGGGAGACCAAAAAAACGATGGACGGATTGAGTGAAAGAAGACATGAGAAAGGAAGGAGTGAGTACTGAGATGACGGAAAATAGAGGAGAATGTTGTGCCGATGTGTAGAGCTAAAATACTCAAAATGCCTATAGAATTGGAGGAATTTAAGGTTGAAATAATAATGTTCAATCAATTTTCACCAAAATTTTACAAGTTCCAAAGCAAAATGTAAGGGTTGGTCATAATGTTCGTAGAATAAAAGGCTTAGAAAGAGAGGATTTTTTTCATATACCTAGAATTAATAATTGACAACTCGACAGTAAATATCAAGTTTTCATTTAATGAGAAATCTAAAATATCAACTGAAATCGATCGAGCTTAATGCGATTTTAATGTTTTTTTTTTTAATTAAGAATTACCTTATGCGCTACTTGGTAAATAAAGTATTTAAACGTAACTTGTATTAATAATTATTAACACTTGATATTTACTGATATTATGTCCCTTTATTTTATAAAATAAAAGCTTAATTTTACAAAAGTTGAAAGATTGTTGATTGCGTGTGAAATTGGGTGACATGAAAGTAAATTGTCTGCTGTATGCTGATGATGCAGTGCTTATTGTACCATCAGAGGAATGTGAAAATAAAGTTCTTCGTTTGAATGCTAATAAAACTAAGGTTCTGGCATTTGAAAGAGACGAAGTGAGAACGAAGTGTAAAAGGTGTGAAGAGTGAATGGATAAATCAGGAATATCTCGAACATGAGAATGAAATTGTATAGCGCTTTTAGCCGGGATGGAAGATTTGATTTAGACGTGAACAGGCGTGTGACTGCCGGCTGACTGCGTTAGTCAAAAGGCAAGGCGTAGTGAAAAGTGCACGTCTTTGCAATACGTAACTCAGTGCTGATACCAACTTTGCTATATGGCAGCCAAACCTGGGTCTGCCAGTAAAAGCATTAAAGTAAGTTGAATGATAAGGGCGTACTTCGATGGTTTGGGCACATTGAGAGAATGAGTGAACAATAATAACTAATGGTGAAGAAAATATATATAGCGCGAAAGTTGAAATTAAAAGGTGTCGCGGTGGCCTACCTCGACACCTTTTAATTTACTTAGAAAGAAACTAGGTACTAGTAGGCCATGTGAGTAAATTGTTCGGAGTGGGATGTCAAGAGTAATCGTCTACCTCGACGTGCATGTACGAAGAAAATGATGAAAGAAACGAAAGAGGTATGTATGTAAGGATCGTTGGCGATCACTTCGCGATAAGTATACTTACTGACTTATATACTGAGCGGCAAACAACAGAGAGATTTAAAATTTCAACAGATGCGTTTGTGACACGGTGGCTCGAAGGTAAGAGCGTTGCCACGGTACAGCCGCGGGTTAGAATCCCACCCGTGTCAGTTGAGAAATTTTAAAAACATTCAAAAGTTTCCAATTATGGGGGAGGGGGGCACTCTAAGGGAGGCAACGCATCTGTTAAGCCTCTGATATTGCGGGTGTTCATGGGCGGCAGTTCTTAGTTCTTGCCATCACGTGAGCCAACTGCTCGTTTGCCTCCCTTTTCCTATATAAAAAAAAAGCTTTTTAATATGTAAAATATTAATCAAATTTATACATTAAAATAATTATTTTAAGTATACCTTGGGAGATACATATATTCTATTGCAGCCTTTTTGTAGAACGTTTTAAGTGGAACAATCCCACCATATATTATTTTCCAGTAACTAACCATCTAGGCAGTGCCCGCCACGAAAGGTCTCATAATGGGAATTATCTCTTTTTGAAACTTTGTTTCTGTATTGTTTCGATTTGAGTTCGATGCCAAGTGGCAGGTACGTACCAATGGGTTTTTTCAAAAAAAAAATATGAACGAATTATATCGTTGGCTTTGGGCTGATTGAGACGGCGACGGGCTCACCACCTGTCACGTTGTCCTGAAAATATCTTCGGTGGAAGGTGGGTCGAAACGTCATAATTGTCTAGGCCTCTGTCTACCCCTGTATTGGGAATGGCGTGAAGATATTAGATTTGTATAAATTATCCCGTATACTATGAAGAATTTGGGGAGTAATTAGGGGAATGAACTTCGTAGTTGCTGACCGTTCTTAACTTTTTGGGGACAAAATAACGAAAGTCTGACCATCAGGTAGCCCCTGATGGATTTTTGAATAGTCTGAAAACAATAACGTGGCGTTCTGTTCGGCGGTCGCCGCTTACTTCGCCGTCCTCTCCATTTTGCACAGATTTAACGTCTGCACTAAAACGTGTACGACGTGTAGTGCTTACGAGACTCGTGTGTATGTGTGCCCTTAACAATCATACATGAACAGGATTTTATTCCTCTGATATTCCAAGTAATGTAAAAATAATAATTAATGTAAAAATAAAAATATATCCAAGAATGTTATTTAATAAATATTTTATGTAATAGAGCGAGATAGATATTAGACGTTTCATGCCCTCGAATTAAAGAACTCCATTCTATATAGTAAAGTCGCAAAGACAAATGTCCTTGTTTTAGGTGCAGTTCCTTTTATTTTAAATACATGTAATAAATATTGAATCAAACCAAACCAGTTAATGCAAAATCTGACATTTTATTTAATTGGAATGTAAGAAATAATTTATATTTTTTTTAACTATCTCATTTGGGTAAGCAAAACAATAACATTACAGAATAATCATAATAAAGTTAAACTTATAATCAAATTATTAAATTAAATTATATCACACAGTTCCATTATACAGAAATACATTACAATAGTCAGTTACCATATATACATTATTAAAATAATTAGCAAACATTAACAATCGTGTTTGTTTATAACAAATGCCTGATTCTACAGAAAATTGTAAGCACCATATTTTTAGCTGTTAAAGTAACTTAGTAAAGTAACGATTTAAATGAAAATTGTTTTAATTACCATTAGTAACATAACGCATGTTGTTTCTTATATCTGGCAGTTATCGCTGCAAATAAAAGTCCACCATAATTTATTCAAGTAATCAGGCTTAGGACTACAGAATAAACACGTTTTACAAATTTTACCCTTTTATATTTTTTAACTATCTCAATTGGGTAAGCAAAACAATAACATTACAGAATAATCATAATAAAGTTAAACTTATAATCAAATTATTAAATTAAATTATATCACACAGTTCCATTATACAGAAATACATTACAATAGTCAGTTACCATATATACATTATTAAAATAATTATTTTAAGTATACCTTGGGAGATACATATATTCTATTGCAGCCTTTTTGTAGAACGTTTTAAGTGGAACAATCCCACCATATATTATTTTCCAGTAACTAACCATCTAGGCAGTGCCCGCCACGAAAGGTCTCATAATGGGAATTATCTCTTTTTGAAACTTTGTTTCTGTATTGTTTCGATTTGAGTTCGATGCCAAGTGGCAGGTTCGTACCAATGGGTTTTTTCAAAAAAAAAAATATGAACGAATTATATCGTTGGCTTTGGGCTGATTGAGACGGCGACGGGCTCACCACCTGTCACGTTGTCCTGAAAATATCTTCGGTGGAAGGTGGGTCGAAACGTCATAATTGTCTAGGCCTCTGTCTACCCCTGTATTGGGAATGGCGTGAAGATATTAGATTTGTATAAATTATCCCGTATACTATGAAGAATTTGTGGAGTAATTAGGGGAATGAACTACGTAGTTGCTGACCGTTCTTAACTTTTTGGGGACAAAATAACGAAAGTCTGACCATCAGGTAGCCCCTGATGGATTTTTGAATAGTCTGAAAACAATAACGTGGCGTTCTGTTCGGCGGTCGCCGCTTACTTCGCCGTCCTCTCCATTTTGCACAGATTTAACGTCTGCACTAAAACGTGTACGACGTGTAGTGCTTACGAGACTCGTGTGTATGTGTGCCCTTAACAATCATACATGAACAGGATTTTATTCCTCTGATATTCCAAGTAATGTAAAAATAATAATTAATGTAAAAATAAAAATATATCCAAGAATGTTATTTAATAAATATTTTATGTAATAGAGCGAGATAGATATTAGACGTTTCATGCCCTCGAATTAAAGAACTCCATTCTATATAGTAAAGTCGCAAAGACAAATGTCCTTGTTTTAGGTGCAGTTCCTTTTATTTTAAATACATGTAATAAATATTGAATCAAACCAAACCAGTTAATGCAAAATCTGACATTTTATTTAATTGGAATGTAAGAAATAATTTATATTTTTTTAACTATCTCAATTGGGTAAGCAAAACAATAACATTACAGAATAATCATAATAAAGTTAAACTTATAATCAAATTATTAAATTAAATTATATCACACAGTTCCATTATACAGAAATACATTACAATAGTCAGTTACCATATATACATTATTAAAATAATTAGCAAACATTAACAATCGTGTTTGTTTATAACAAATGCCTGATTCTACAGAAAATTGTAAGCACCATATTTTTAGCTGTTAAAGTAACTTAGTAAAGTAACGATTTAAATGAAAATTGTTTTAATTACCATTAGTAACATAACGCATGTTGTTTCTTATATCAGGCAGTTATCGCTGCAAATAAAAGTCCACCATAATTTATTCAAGTAATCAGGCTTAGGACTACAGAATAAACACGTTTTACAAATTTTACCCTTTTATATTTTACGGCTTAACAGTTTTATTATCTGTTCATGACTAAAATTCCATGCAACCCAACCCAAATGTCCCTTCATATTAGAGCCATAATTTTGATTCAATTAAAATTATACTGCTAGGATTACTAGAAAAGTTGTATGAAGTAGAATATAAGATCTCTTTACAAGTTTTAAAGGATTAGATTCATCTAAATAGCACATACATAGGCCTGTTGAATTTTCTTGTATTTTTTCATAAAAATCTTCAAATTAATCTTACAAAATCGGAAAATATTTTATTTGCGACTGATGTTGTTACATGTTATAATGATTTGGGAGAAAGAAAATAATATTTTAATAAAGATTACTAAATAAAACAAAAAGAAGCATCTAGTTTAAACATAAGTCTCTAATTTTAGACTTATTTTTATATTAGATGTTTTTTTTTTTTTGCTGGATTTATGTTGTAGGTGTTTTCGATAACAATAGGTAAATATTATTAATTTACAAAAAACATATTTTACAAATTTAATTACAAAAATATTAATTAAAATGTTGAGAAAAAATATATGCCAGTTACATTATATATTATAAAGTGACTAGAAACTAATGTTTTATTTGTCCAATTTAGATGGTTATTAATGATTTCATATGCTACATACTTACATAAACACTCTTCATAAAACATTAATTTTCGATTATGTTTAATTTAACCAAATATCGTACAGTATATTATCCTCTGTATCATTTTCATTAATTACCCTAAGAGTTTTAAGTGTCTGTAACAAATGTTAACTCAGAAGTGACAACTCCATGCTGAGGACTACCATTAGCTACAATATTCATTTTATTTAACTGCTCTCTTAATTTTTCTTTAAAGTTATCATGTACTCTCATGTAAATGGACCTTATTTGTTCAATAGGCAAAATATCAATAAGTGCTTCATGCAATTTCACTAAGTGCTTAGATATATTTCGGAATGTTTGAGATGGAACCGGTGGTTTGGCATCCCAACCAGAAAGCTGGGAACTAAGCATATTACTAACTATTAAACAAATTTTACTTTCTATTTCTTGTTTATGGCTAATTAGATCATTTTCAATTGAAGTAAAACCATTTAATAATAAATCTTTTGTATGTAACTTCTGTAGTAAGTTTAAAATAAGAGGCAAAAGCCATAAGACAACTTGCAATGATCTAGACACAAGTGCAAGATTTGAGGTGGATATTGTTTTCAGACCTGCACTTTGTATGGCACCTGCACCTAAAACCAATTGACAACACCGAATTGAACAATCTAATCAGTTCTAGCATACAATGTACTAAGTATTGAACTATGTCCTGAGACTGCTTGGTTGCATCACAATACTCTAATAAAATTTTAATGAGAAGCTGGACTGTAGCAACCACAGCATAGTTTTCTTTATTTATGACTTATGTTGTTACATGTTATAATGATTTGGGAGAAAGAAAATAATATTTTAATAAAGATTACTAAATAAAACAAAAAGAAGCATCTAGTTTAAACATAAGTCTCTAATTTTAGACTTATTTTTATATTAGATGTTTTTTTTTTTTTGCTGGATTTATGTTGTAGGTGTTTTCGATAACAATAGGTCTGTAATGTAAATTAATAAATTTTATTAATTTACAAAAAACATATTTTACAAATTTAATTACAAAAATATTAATTAAAATGTTGAGAAAAAATATATGCCAGTTACATTATATATTATAAAGTGACTAGAAACTAATGTTTTATTTGTCCAATTTAGATGGTTATTAATGATTTCATATGCTACATACTTACATAAACACTCTTCATAAAACATTAATTTTCGATTATGTTTAATTTAACCAAATATCGTACAGTATATTATCCTCTGTATCATTTTCATTAATTACCCTAAGAGTTTTAAGTGTCTGTAAATAAAATGTTAACTCAGAAGTGACAACTCCATGCTGAGGACTACCATTAGCTACAATATTCATTTTATTTAACTGCTCTCTTAATTTTTCTTTAAAGTTATCATGTACTCTCATGTAAATGGACCTTATTTGTTCAATAGGCAAAATATCAATAAGTGCTTCATGCAATTTCACTAAGTGCTTAGATATATTTCGGAATGTTTGAGATGGAACCGGTGGTTTGGCATCCCAACCAGAAAGCTGGGAACTAAGCATATTACTAACTATTAAACAAATTTTACTTTCTATTTCTTGTTTATGGCTAATTAGATCATTTTCAATTGAAGTAAAACCATTTAATAATAAATCTTTTGTATGTAACTTCTGTAGTAAGTTTAAAATAAGAGGCAAAAGCCATAAGACAACTTGCAATGATCTAGACACAAGTGCAAGATTTGAGGTGGATATTGTTTTCAGACCTGCACTTTGTATGGCACCTGCACCTAAAACCAATTGACAACACCGGGAATTGAACAATCTAATCAGTTCTAGCATACAATGTACTAAGTATTGAACTATGTCCTGAGACTGCTTGGTTGCATCACAATACTCTAATAAAATTTTAATGAGAAGCTGGACTGTAGCAACCACAGCATAGTTTTCTTTATTTATGACTAAGTACCTTCCATCTGGCCCACCACTTTCATAATGAATTGTTTGTGGTATTTTACCAAGTTCACAAATTTTATGAATAACACTTTGTAATTCATATGGAACATCTGCAATTTTCCATCTTTCCCCATTTAATGTAGTGGTTAACTGAGCTCTACGTTCTGCATGTAAATTTTGTATATATTTCATAGCAAAACTTCTTAATGCTAATTTCATTGTATTACTGCAATGTCCAGTTATTTTTTCACATTCGCTAGAAAATATATAAATCAATTCTGTTAACTTAGCCAGCTGTGTCAGATCAGAAAATATATAATCTTTGTCAGTCCTAGTTACTATAAGATTGGCACATCTTTCATTGCAATAATCTGAAAGAGAACCTATTAACCTTTTTATTTTATCACCTATAGATGCAACTTCGTCTTGAGTCCATATGTCTTCATTTTCATTTCCAGTAACATCTTCCATTTGGCTAATATCTATAATTAAATTACTCAAAGATAAAATTCTTTTAAAGATAATGATCAATTTTGGTATAATTTTCTCAAGAAAAATTATGCCTTCATTACACATTAGCCAAGTATTATCAGCTTGAGAGCCTCTGAGTACAATTTCATTATTGCCATCTCTTTCCGAAATTATTTCTATAACACATTGTTTTATTGTAGCTTGGATTGAAGTCATTGCTTCAGATTTAAATATATCAATAAAATCAAATTCTTTTAATCGGAGTATTCCTGACACAATAGAAACAATTTTATCTCTTTCTGGTAATTCAGTGACATCTTTCAGAGGCCTATTTAAGTCTGTTACAATAAATCTAAGGAATTCACTACTCAACATTTTATGTATTAATCTCCTCATTTCAGTAAGCTGTGGTGACAAATGTCGAAAGGCTTGGATTCCTGAAAGGCGTGTATGTAGGACTCTTTGTGTGGAACTTATGAGATCTAATGCAGCTACATAATCTGATGTACTTAATAGAAGCTGAATCATTGGCTGTGTTTGTTGAACTGTTCCCATAAGCTTTAAAAGTTCATAAACATTATTAAGATTTTGATTGATTTTCGTGAGACCAATTAATTGTAAAGGGCTTCCAGTCAAATTGTGTTTTACTGCTGTTATATTATGCCTTGTATTTTGCACTGTTTTGACTGCCTTACCCATCTGTTCCATGATAGTATCATGCGAAAGCATTGCATGAAAAAAAGCATCAGATTTCTGTGCTACTTGTTTTGATATTTTCATTTCTATGACATCCAAATAAGTACTTAATGTTTCTTGTAAGGATCTGATAGTTGCACTTGAATCAGATGAATTTGAAAGCCCAGGAAATACTTTACTAAATATATTAGGATCATTTAATAGCAAAGACTGTGAATAAAATATAGTAGGAACTTCACAGGCATTCTCATTGACCTCATCCACAGCTACTTTGAGTTTTGACTTGGCAGGTGGCCCATCTTTTAACTGACAGTGTCTGCGGTATCTCTTTGAAATTTTCTTACAATAAGATTCAAAGTGTGATAAATTTATTTCAGGTAAATATGGACTAGGCTGGATTTCAATTTTCTCAACAAAGCCATCACCCCAAGTTTTTGTAAAAAAGTTACTCTGTTTGCCTTTATTAGGGTCATTTAATACTGCTGGAAGATTTTGTGACGATGAATAAAATGTCCAATCCTCTGTGCCTCCTTTTTTATATAAATGGTACTCTCTGACGTGGTATTTAAATCCTGCTTTTCGTAAATCGCCAAATTGCAAAGCAGAGCAAATCCCATTTTGTCCATATTGACATAATATTATGGATCCTTCCTTTAAACTATGCTTATTCTGAATATGTCTGTAAAAGACCAATATGTTATAGACAGATTTAATTATACAAACTAAAAAATACATATTTAGGATAAGAACCTTTCGAATTCTGATGCACTGTTAAAGAGCAAGTTCGGACAGTGGACACAGTTTTGCCATGCAGGCGCCTCAAAGGATGTAATACACTTGTCCTCCATAACATCTTTCTTCAGAACGATAATTAAAATAAAACGATAAGCAAGAGTAATTTATTTTTAGTTTGTTTCATTATCATCTGTATTCTTGGTTTTCATTTGAAGCGACTCTAATCATGATTTCGACTCTTGTAGGTAAATAAAATGTCACATTGACAGTAAGTCGTGTGGCAGATGGTGACCATTTCTTTATTTTAATCCGAAGCATAGGCAAAAGCCTCTTCTCCACACAGCCTTTACTTTAGTGGAATGCGCAGAGTATATAATCAGAATGTACAGATCTACTGCATAATAGTATAGAAGACTCAACTGTTCTCTGCACATTCCATTGTGATTATATTCTCTGCACATTCCACTAAAGTCAGTTGACTCGTGTCTCATTGTTGCTATTGCGGTGCATATTACTTAACTTTTTTAATTTATCATAAATCGAATTCATTTTATGCCAAAAGGTCGAAGAGTCATTAGATGTTTATGTACCATCTCTGTCTATTAATAAAATAAAAATATATATTTTCACGCCATTCCTAATACAGGGATAGACAGAGGTCTATCAAGTCCTTTCGAACCACCTTCTACCGAAGATATTTTTGGGACAACGAGACTATCCGTGTCATCGATATAAATCGTACATAAGTTTTGAAGAAAAAAAAACCCTTCAGTACGAGCCTTGGGGATCGAACTTGGGTCTCTTGACTCGAATTCCGATCACCCAAACACTCGGCTATCGTGACTTTCTATGCATTCAAATCTATCAATTCATTTCATCTTGTTTTTTTCTGCAATAAATTCAACTGAATGTCAATGAAAAGTCACGATTATTATTTATCTATTTTAACAAAAATTACGTAACTGTTAATATTAGCAAATGTAAATGTATCACATTTTCTCGCAAAATCAAACTTGTAATCTATCCATATAAATTGAATGGTAACCTTATTCGCAGAACATCATTGGTTAGAGATCTGGGCATATATTTTGACCATAAAATACTTCTCAGAGATCATATAGACAAAATAATAAAGGCTTCAAAAATCTGTGTTAAAAAAAATTATGATTATGATGAAATACAGAAGAAATAAAAGTTATACCTATTTTAATCATCTTATATTATGTAGCTGTTATATTTATTATGAAATAGATGAAATCCACTATATTTCCTATAATAAAATAGTTTCAAATCGACCAATTCAGAAAATTTGCTAGATACATTATAATATTTAATACTAGCTTTTGCCCGCAACTTCGTTACGCGTTAAAGTAGGTATCCATCTTCATATTTTTATTTGCATAAGCAAAGAAGATAATCGGCATAACTTATCTATTTTATTTAACTTTTATTTACAGCATAAATGTATTTTTTATAGAATTTTCTTGAGTTGAATTATATCAGAAGTCACGATAGCCGTGTGGTTGGGTGATCGGAATTTCAGTCCCGAAAATGATCAATTTGAATGAAACGAAAGAGATATGTAAATCTTTTAAAACTTGGCGACCTGTTAATTCTGGTTATCCCGTCAGGGACTATGTATGAAGATATTGATTTCTTTATTTTTATGTATCCCCTGTCATATTTCCGTCCGGCTTTTTAAGATGAAACCCACATCGTAGTATAAGTTAGACCTCTAGTAACACTACTCTAGTAGTAGTTTAAATAAGTTTAAGTTTAAGTTGCGTTGTGCGGGTATCAATATAAAGATAGACAAACCTTCTTAAAATTGTTGGTGTTGATGTATCTTTGATACTAATAAAGACCCCACGCATTAATTTATTCTTAAATAGATTGTTCAGATTAATTCATTAATCAAAGCAGAGCCTACACGCCTGGTGCTTAAGATTTGAACTTTTAGCAGTTGTTGCCTTTTATGGTGTAAATTCGTACCTTTTGAAGGATAGATTATTAAGTACATAATTAAAGCTTCTTACGTACAATTTAAACACTACGGCATACGTAGTGATTATATTCTCTTTGGCCGGGGCGAGTCGCTTATCTCCTATGCCTAGGCTAGACATAGGAAATAAGCGACTCTCCTATGTCTAGAATAAGATGTATCACAGTTTTTAAGTTATGACACCACAATATAATGAAATCAAAATTGATCGAAATCCGTCCGAGACTTTTATTCCGAAATTAAATGTACAGCAATTTTGTAATCTGGATTACTTCATACATTGGAAACCTAGTCAATTTTTTCAATAAATAAATCATACAATAAAACAAAAAAAAAACGTGAGCCGTCATGGGACGCCTGGCAGATGTGAAACATCGTGTGTTTACAAGTAATATGCATAAAAGATAAAATTATTAGAGGAATGAAAAAATTACGAATTTTTTACAGAAAATGGTAACTTTATTTAATAGACATTTATTTACATTTTATATAAAAATTCGATATTAATATCAAGTGGCCACAATTTAAATATTTTACCGTACACTCTACTACACATAATATATATATATATATATATATATATATATATATATATATATATATATATATATATATATATATATATATATATATATATATATATATATATATATATATATATATATATATATATATATATATATATATATATATATATATATATATATATATATATATATATATATATATATATATATATATATATATATATATATATATATATATATGTATACCTAAGTATGTCCATGTCAAGCGTCGCCACGCCACCAATTCGGTAACAATTTGCTTTTTCAATACGCAGATTTCTGTTTAATTTATGGTATTTTTTTTATTTTGCAGAAAAACAGTACCTTTAGTCGTAATGATATTTTATTATATACCTTTTGTTTTTTATGTAAAAACTAGACTCAATTAAGTATTAAATTTTTTAACTTCAAAGACCATGGTTGTATAATCCCTTTACTATAAGTTTGCTATAATATTGTTCTATGTGTAATCGTTCAGAGTTCGGAGCATTTTTTAAAACATCTGTCAATCTTAATAATATTTTATGATATTCTAATAAGAGTACAAGAGCGCTTAATATGATTAATCCAATGAACAATGGTACACTAATCTAAAAAAAAAAAAAAGGATTTCAGTATTTAATTATGAACCTTAACTATCGGGTTATAGGGTGTAAATTACGTTACACGATATACGAAAGCCATTGTTTGGCGACCCGTCGCCACGGAAAGCGTCGCCACGCCAGAAATCGGTTTTACGTGCGGCTATAGATGTTTCACATCAATAAATGGTCCATTTTAACTTGGCCTTTTTCGTGTATGATAACTTGTACTTAAGAGAGCTCAACAACTCAAGGTTCAAATTATTCTTAATGCTGCCTATTTTAACCTATTTCCCTTCCTTTCATTACTTCCCTGCTGCCCATCTTCAGTCTGATTATTTTGTTCTGACATTTTTAGAGATGGTTATCCAGCCATCTATAGGTTGCTAAAGCATATTCTGGGCTCTATCCCTTAGTCGCCTCTTACGACTCCCAGAAGGGAAGAAAGGGAGTGGCAACATTCTTACACCTAACGGTCAACGGCCAATTTATTCATTAATGATATGTAATACATACATCTAAGTTTTTCGCAGTTAAAATTTGCATATAACTGAAATGAGTATTCCTTTTACAGCCAGTTTGTCAGGAAGAAATTGCTTTTAAGTGATATGACCACCAATTGTAGTCCGTAAGCTTTTCCAAGATTGTAATAAAAGAAACTTATCTGCAATAAAAAACTATCTACCTATCTATCTATTTATATATATGGAATATAAAATATAGTAAAAAAAGTAGCCCAAATTAAATAATATTTGAATACGCATTCTTATTTATTAATAATGTTACATAAAATTCCTTAATAAATAACTGTATGTTATTAAAATTATTAACAATCTCTTATAAGTTACACTTAAACCGTAGCACAATTTAGTTTTATTAATTTATTAGCCATACACTTAATTGACAGTAGGTATATTTGTAAAATTTATTCCTTTTGACAATGATAGCAAGCACATGAGATAGCTGACTTGAATATTAAATTTCTCTCGCCGTCTAAACACAACACTTTTACTGGAACCTGGAATGGAATAGATAAATAAATAATAAATAAATATCTTCACGCAATTCCCAATACAGGGGTAGACAAAGGTCTAGTCTAGACAATTAAGTCTCTTCGACCCATCTTCCACCGAAGATATTTTCGGGACAGGTGGTGAGCCTGTCGCCGTCTTTATGTCCAAACTAACGATATAATTCGTACATAAGCCCCATAGGAATAACCCATTGGTACGAGCCTGCCACCTCGGTATCGAACTCCGGTCTTCTGTCTCGAAATTCCGACCACCTCAACCACTTGGCTATCGAGACTTAATAGAATAGATTGTGGATAATATATCATATGGTAAAATATAATTGCCGTGTGGTTAGCAAAGCACTTAGGTTACGATGGCAGCATAACCATTTCATAAATATCAAAGACTAAAATTCAACGTGCCGGTGACGCGGAAGCCGAGCAGCGTCTACGGTCTTACTGATGTCTACTTTAGTACGCACATCGCATAGACGCATGTCATGCAGGGGACTTTTACAGGGCGTTATGGTAATAAATAAAATATATATAAAAAACAAACTTTGTACAAGATACCCAAATATATATAATATATAAATTAAAAATATCTTCACGCCATTCCCAATACAGGGGTAGACCGAGGTCTAGACAATTAATTCCTATAGACCCATCTTCCATCGAAGACATTTTTTGGGACAACGTGACAGATGGTGAGCCTGTCGCCGTCTTTATGCCGAAGCCAACCATATAAATCGTAAATAAGTTTTTCTTTAAAAATCAATTGGTACGAGCCTGCCAACGGGGAACTCGAGTCTCTTTACTAGAATTCCGATCAACCAACTACTCGGCTATAACATCTCGAAAATTAATGATATTAAAATTAAGCAAAGTGGTGATAAACAGCAGCGACTTAGGTGCGAGGTGTCTGTTACTGCGATCGACAACCAGTACAGTAACTTTTACAGGTCTTTATTATTGCATACCTGCAATATGATATCTGAATCAGTAACAATCATATCCTTAGCAGAATTATATTTTATACACAGTTTTGTCGATCAACAAAAATATTGGTGCTAAGATCGAGTAATACACGAACGGCAACTTTGTAATAGAAAACTAAGTGTTGGGTAAGTGATCAGTCAAAAAATTAAAATGTGGTATGAAGCTGAAGATGTTTTCAATTTGGGGCAAGTACTTTTTCATTTGTACAATTTATAAGGTTGTAATTAACACCATCAAAGATGACATCGCATGTCTTTGATACATACATCCTCCGACTCCATAATATTACAGCACTGTCCCAATGAGGTAACTGGATGACGCTTAAAGCCTAGCATAATGCTTGGCAAGGACCATGACTCACAAAAGCCCCGGCAAGCATTAGTTGTTATTTTAAACTCAACGCAATCTGGTATACTTATGGTTCTGGTATGACCTGAAACAAAATGTATAATAAAGTATAGTATAAGTAACAATAAATTAGTAACAGTATGTTCCATAAATATCATTTAATTAGTATTTTGTAAATAAAATCTATTGCAGGGAAATATAAAAATCGTTTTATACCAATTCTGTGACAACCAGGTTTTTTCCACGAGTCCGTAGCAAAAACATAACTTAAAGAAATTAAAAATATTAAAGTCCTAAATAACATTTTAGTCTTTTCGATTCGACTGCCTTATTCTGAATGAAAAATTCCTTTGTTCCTTCAATTTATATAGCATACAATTTTCTCAGGGGTTGAGAACATTGGTCTGTGTCAAAAAATAATGGTTAAATTAAATTAAAAATTACAATAGTATTAAGGCATACTAAATTACATATTCACAATCGTTAATTTATATATAATTAATATGTAACTGTACAACTACATAACTGATTTTAAGATCTCGTAATTTTTATTATTATGTGGTCAATGTGCTTTATTTATTTACCGTTTTAAGACAATACAATAGTTGCTGCATCTTTTGATAATACTTTTAAGACATAGGTAATTTTTAAAAAGTATCATTAGCTATAAGAAAAAGTTTGAGAAACCTGAACAAATTGCGTGGATAAAATGATGTCCTTTACATACCATTAATTATATTATGCCAACGCTCGTCACTTTTAGTGTAATGGTCTGAACTGTAATAACTGTCACAAAAAATATCTCAGTTAAAAAGAAGACTTCTAAACCTTATAATCTTGTTTAAAGACGCGTAACATTTCAGTAAGTAAAATATTTGCTATGGAAAATAGAAGAAAGAAAAGAAAGAGTATGTATCAAGACACTATTTATGAAAAAAATTACTAAAATTTAGACTGGTAGTAGCATATAAGGTGAGGTGTGACGTATGTAATATACGGAAGTAATTGTATACATTTTTTAATATATCGGTTTGTATACATTCTATATCTCATTATAAATATATTTGTCATAATAATATTGTTATTATAAATACATAGGGACAACATCACATATATTGCTGCGATCCCAATGTAAGATGTTAAAGCACTTGTGGTATGGGAATCGGAAACAACGAAGGCTCCACAAACACCCAGATCCGAGAAAATGATGAAAAAGTGTTTCCGATCGGGAATCGAACCCGGGACCCCAGAGCTGGCGACTCCTTGAAAACTGGTGTGTACTATTGTATTCTATTATGTGTACATTGTTGATTGGTAATATCAGATGTCAACTCTGATGTGTTTGGTTTATGTATTATGTTTGAAATACTTTAATTTTGGAATGTCAGTTTTATTTGTTCAGATTGAATTGTGTCATATTTGATTATTCCGTGAAAAACGCTTGAAGAAGTAACATGTCTAGTTATCTGACATACACATTTTATATAAATTTTATAATGATTACATTTTGTCAAAAATATATTTAAAATGTTTAAATTAAAATAAATAGTTTTATAATCAGTCCTTAAGTCTCTTTTTGGTTTGAAAGTAATCCCATTAGCCACATCTACCATTCGAGATATATATCGTATAAGTATTTATATATGTTTATGTTCTCTTTAATGAACTCACTGTTTCTACATCTTTTGTCTATTTAGCCTGAATGTTAATTGATATGCCGTTTGTCATTAGGTCCGCCATATTTACTATTTTGCATTAAATAAATAAATAAATATATACACTAAAAATCATTATTTTAAGCCTATTGTACCCTATTCAAAATAGTTTACTGCTGGCATACTTACATATCTAATGAGTGGGGTGGACATACATAGATATTTGTGTATGTTTTTTAGTTGTCTAGCAACCAGCAACGATACTTCAAAGTGCCGCATATGTTTTATGGGTACAACATATGACTATTACAAAATGGAAATATCTGAACATTACAGAATACTTAATTTTTATCGAACAAAACAATACGAGAAATGTCTCAAACTATGTGATGAAACATTAAAAGTTAAAAGTGATCGTATGATAGAATTAATTCGGATGCGCGCGATGACGATTCAAGTTAAGGTAGCAGGCAATGGATATGAAGAAGTTGATTACTTCTCTCATCAAGATGAACTTGCTTCTACAGCCGTAGCTAAAACGCCTCGCCCTGGAACCTCATTTAATAGGCGAGTCAGGACTTCTCTTCATTCAAATGTAAGCATCAAATTCTACCTGCTACTGAACTATACATATCATTAAATACATATTATTAAGTATCTACTTCATTTAAATCTCATTCATTTTTAAAATAGATTGCGTTAAATTTGTGATTGGTATAAGTGGCTTTACATACAGACTGGTTCACCATATGTCACGTGGTTCTAAATAAGTTGGGTTGGAATGAGAGTTGAAGAACTAAACTCTTCGTCCTCTATCCATGCCTGGATTAGATTTATGTGTCGCAATCTTTTTGTTTTGTTTCATGCATGACAAATTATTGGGGTAATTAAAAAATAAGCTTTTTCTATTAAACCGACGTCAAAAAAAAATCTCAAAAAGGCACATCCATTTTAGTGGTATCAGATCATCGTACAAACCTGTCATATTGCGAATCTCTCATTATTAACATCCAGGTCGCCAAATGCTAAAACCATAAAACCGTAATCGCGTAATTTCTGTTAAAAATAGTAACAAACACTCATACAGACGAACACAGAACCTCCTCCTTTTCTAAGTCGGTTAAAAAGTAACTGTGTGAATTACAGTAAAAGCTTTTTATTCACGGGGTATATGTTCCATAAATATGCCTCGAATACAAAAACCGTGAATACGGAATGGTAATTTATATGGGATTATAGGGGATACGTTCCTAGGTGACAAAATAAAAAAATATTTTGTATTGTATATTTGATACAAAAAAAATATTTAATTGTTTTTGAACATTTTGATTAATTATTTAAAGGCATGGGCAATGGTTTGAAGAATTTTATATATTTTCTCTTGCTTGGCAGTTTTTAATAATTCAGACTGATACGCAGCAGTTGCATTAGCAATTTGCCTCTTAAAAATAAGAATTCGTTCCATAGACGGATCAATGTTCATAATGAAATCGCAAAGCTCATTTGCCTTTCATAAACCTTCATTAAGATTTTTCAAATTAAATGTCATGTTTCCAGTGCTTGTTGAAGCCTGTTTTTCAATGGTCTGTGTATTTAACATTTCCTCCAAGTCGACGGCAACGACGGCTTATGTCATGTCCTCGGCGATATCATTTAAAAACGTACTAAAGTACGTACCTAAAGGTAAAGATGTACTATTTTATTTTTTTATTAGTCAATTTGACGGCATTTGCAAAGGATATTGTGTGGGATACCTATTGAAATTATGTATGTGTTATTATTATGTATGTATTTATGTATGTATTATTATTATGTATGTACTTATTATATCCGCAAATAAATAAATTTTTACCCGCGACTATAGGAATTGGGCCGTATTTTTTAATCCGCGATTAGTGAATCCGCGATTAACAGTGGTAGAGCCACGCATCAGCTTTTATTGTTGCATGAATGGGCCGGCTCGACCGGGAAAGTACCACGACCTCACAGAATACCGCCGTTTTTTTTTTTTTTTTTGATAACCATGGAGGAAATGTTTTATGCACGAACGTCACTTGGCCGGGAGGCCACCGGAACGAACAGTGTCGGGCTCGAATTTCAGAAGGAGAAGCATACCGACTAAAACCATCCACGGGATGCTGTTGGCCCGGAGGCCTTTACAGCTTCGTCTAAGGAGACTTGCGAGGAGAGGCTCGCAAGTTAGAGTTGAAGACAATAATGGCTGCTGCTGCGAAGCGCTGCGTCTCCTAGAACGAAAGAGATGACTTCCGACATGGGGGAGGGGCCATGCGATCCGAGGGCCCCAGTTGGTTTGGAGGAAAATCTCCTCTCGGATCGCCTTGTGTTAACCTTTTAGTGACGACTACGACCACGAGAAAGTCTCGTGCTAGTCGTGAAATTACTACGATGGCGAGGTTTGTGTAAGCCACCGAACGCGGCTTGTGTCTGTGTGTGTGCGAAAGTACGTAGGGGGCGGGGCCTCATACGCATTGTTGACACGGGTGATTGCGTCATCATCGTCTATGATGACGCATTTCGGGCGCCTCAATTGAGGTGGAGTATCGCACGCGGGTGTGTAATTCCCTAACGCTGCCACTAGCGGATTTGTATGTAAGTTCGTCCTATCGAAGTAGTCGATGGAGAACTTTTTAAATAGCGCTGCCATTGTAGGCAGTTTGAGATCGCGATGCAGATCTACATTCCGCATATATGCGGGAGCGCCGGTTGCACGGCGCATAAATCGGTTTTGAATCACTTGGAGTGAGTTCAAACGTACTTTGGGGACGTGCGCGAATACTATACTGGCGTATGACATGACGGGTCGTACGCAAGTTGTGTATAGGCGTATTTTGTGTTTTAGCAGCATTTTGCTGCGGCTATTTGTAAGGTTAAAGAGGCGGCCGGATATGAAGGCCGCTCTATCCCTGACAATTTTAATATGTTTCTTGAAGTTCAGTCTACGGTCTAGGGTGACTCCAAGATATTTTACTTCTGACACCCAGGGAATGGGTTTGTCGAAGAGGGTTATTTTACTGAATCTGTTAGGGCGATTCGAGTTTTTGTGATTCCTGCTGAACAAGACCACGTTGCTCTTTTCAGGATTTATGTCGATCCTCCATTTCCTAAACCACTCGCTTAAGGCGGTGGCCGCGGCTTGGAGGCGAATATAGATTCTCGATGCGTTAAGATCCGCAGAGTATAGAGTGGTATCGTCGGCGAATAAGGCCAATTCTACCTTTTTATTTGGGTCTTTTGGGATATCGCTCGTATAAAGCGTGTATAGTGTGGGCGAGAGGACCGAGCCTTGCGGAACGCCGGCTTTTAAGTCTCTGCTGGAGAACAGAGTGCCCTCGACTTTGTAGCGGAAGGTGCGATTCGACAAGTAGGCTTGTATGATGTGCACAAGCCTGTCTGACATACCGTAGTTGTATAGCTTGTATATCAAGCCATTGTGCCAGACTTTGTCGAACGCTTTCGCGACATCGAAGAAGAGTGCTCCTACCTTATATTTGGGGTTATCATTTAGGCGCTCGAGTATGTGCTCCGTGAGGCGGTGCACTTGCTGAACGCATGAGTGCTTAGCTCTAAAGCCAAACTGCTCATCAGGAATGACATTTAGTGACTGAGCGCTGTCCTTGAGGCGAATCAGAATTATGCGCTCGTAGATTTTCCCCAGTGCGCTGAGGAGACTAATGGGCCTATAGCTAGAGGCCTGTTTTTTCGGTTTCCCGGGTTTATGGACCCCTATTACGTGGGCTTCTTTCCAGGAGTCTGAAAAGGTGCTGCTTGTGAGAAGGGCATTGAAGATTGCTACTAATAGTAATAGCAACGAATTTGGGAGAGTTTTAACTAACCTATTTGAGATGCCGTCGGCTCCTGGAGCCTTACGTACCCAATACCGGCGTGAAGTAACAGTCTAACAAACTTCTGCGTTTCGTCTGGTGAGTGCTGGTAACCGGAGGCCCACACACCCCCCCACCACCAATTTTTGAGGTGGGGGGGCGGGCACTCAATCACTCAAGGCTGGCAACGAATCTGCCATGCCTCTGGTATTGCGGGTGTTCATGGGCGGCGGTAATCACTTACCATCACGTGAGCCGCCTGCTCGTTTGCAGGCCTTTTCCATAAAAAAAAAGTGAAAACGCGAATGAAGGAAGCGCGAATTTACTGTATCAGAAAATCGAGCTATCATTCTTATGTTGTAACTAGCAGCCAAAACTACATAGCTTGGTCTATGTTGTACAGTTCCATATGAAACGCGAGTGCTCTGGTTATTCGTTATGTGCATTACGTAAAAATGGATCAAGGGTATCTAGGGATAAAAATAAATTTAATGATTTGAATAAATTGAATATGATTTGAATAAAAAGTAAATATTAAAATAGGATTGATCACTCTTATTTTTTAGACAAGAATTTGCACTGCTGCAACATTAAAGACTGGACCACACACAGCACGCGCGTATAACGCAAGAACAGCTTTGCAAACGGCATCCCGTGCTTCCCGGGCTGCCACTGCAATAAATGGTGGACCCGCATTCGACGCGCCAGTATCACTCCGACTTCTAGCGAAAGATGAAAAAATATTTATCCCCGCTGCTAAAACTTTGTTTGAATATGTGTTCTATTGCGAAGGCGATATCCGCAAGGTAAGAAAATCACCAAAATTAAGACCAATGATAACTGTAAACTTTACATTTTTCTCTGTAAACTATTTTTGTACAGGCGATGGATATTGCGTTTCAAGCACAAAAAGCTGAAACTATGACTGACTGGTGGTGGAATTATTCCTTAGCCCGCTGTTACAACATACTCGGTATGCACAGACAAGCGGATGATCATATCCGACGGGCGCTGAAGCAGAACAAACATATTTGTATTTATCTTCGTTTAATCGCTATGTATGTGGCTCTAGACCAACCCATTTCAGCTCTTGATATATGTAAGCAAGGTTTATCAGTATTTCACGAGTATACACCTTTGTTGTTGGAACAAGCGAGAATTAATGACCAAATGGGTAATTCTTCACTAGCGGTGAAAGACTATAGAATGGTCGCTGAGCAAGACCCTTCCAACATTGAAGCCGTTGCAAATATTGCTATGCATAACTTTTATAATGATCAACCTGAAATAGCGATGAGATATTACAGGTACGCGTACCATTTCTTTTTTTTGCATAATTACACGTTATACAACCCCTAACGGGAAAGTCAATGATTCTGTGTATTTTAAGAACTATATAGCTTTAAAATATATATATATATATATATATATATATATATAATATATATATACGTAACTACATTTACATGCATAGACAATTATAACTGCCGGTTAAACTCATAATAGCCACGTTTGATAAGCGGATTTGTAGTCGCTGACACCCCTCTCACTTTCGACACTTCCACTCATCGTCTACTTAATTTTTAGCCGGGTATTTTTTGAAATGATTATATATAGGATAAAAATATAACTACAGTAATAAATAATTCGAAATTTAAACAAATTTTGCCCCAATCCGTGTAGTATCTATATAGATACGTGGTATAATATTATATCGTGTATAATTATAAAATTGTACATCAATTTTATTCGAAATAGAAAGCAAGAAATAGCAAGATCAACTGATACTATTTTAAATTATTCATTTATATTGTAATAACCCTTTTTGTACAGTTTTTCTTTGATTAATGCCATGAACCTGTTAATAGGAAAGCTTTACAAGCTTTAAAGTCACGATAGCCGAGTGGTTGGGTGGTCGGAATTTCGAGTCGATAGACCCGAGTTCGATCCCCAGTTGGTAGGCTCGTACCAATGGGTTTTTCAAAAACTTATGTACGAATATCGTTGGCTTGGACATAAAGGCGGCGACGGGCTCACCACCTGTCACGTTGTCCCGAAAAATATCTTCGGTGAAAGGTGGGTCGAAGGGACTTAATTGTCTAGACTCGGCCTCTGTCTACCCCTGTATTGGGAATTGCGTGAAGATATTTTTTTTTTTTTTTTACACAATTACCGGTATTTTGTTGTAGAAGCGTACACACCACCCAATGAATGATTTACTTATGAATTAATAAATAACCATTCTCTTTTACACATTTAGGCATATATATTTAGGTACGTCGATTTACCTTCTACAATCACGTGATGGTAAGTGATTACCGCCGCCCGCCCGCACACCCGCAATACCAGAGGCATAGCTTTTTTTTTTTTTTTTTTGATAACCATGGAGGAAATGTTTTATGCACGAACGTCCCTTGGCCGGGAGGCCACCGAAACGAACAGTGTCGGGCTCGAATCTCAGAAGGAGAAGCATACCGACTAAAACCATCCACGGGATGCTGTTGGCCCGGAGGCCTTTACAGCTTCGTCTAAGGAGACTTGCGAGGAGAGGCTCGCAAGTTAGAGTTGAAGACAATAATGGCTGCTGCTGCGAAGCGCTGCGTCCCCTAGAACGAAAGAGATGACTTCCGACATGGGGGAGGGGCCATGCGATCCGAGGGCCCCAGTTGGTTTGGAGGAAAATCTCCTCTCGGATCACCTTGTGTTAACCTTTTAGTGACGACTACGACCACGAGAAAGTCTCGTGCTAGTCGTGAAATTACGACGATGGCGAGGTTGTGTAAGTCGCAGAACGCGGCTTGTGTCTGTGTGTGTGCGAAAGTACGTAGGGGGCGGGGCCTCATACGCATTGTTGACACGGGTGATTGCGTCATCATCGTCTATGATGACGCATTTCGGGCGCCTCAATTGAGGTCAGAGGCATAGCAGATGCGTTGCTAGCCTTAAAGTGCCCCCCCCCCCCCCCCTCCAGAATGGGGAGGGGGGTGTGTGGGCCTCCGGTTACCTGCACTCACCAGACGAAACGCAGAAGTTTGTTAGACTTCTACTTCACGCCGGTATTCTATGATGTTGTGGTACTTCCCCGGTCGAGCCGGCCCATTCATGCAACAACAAAGCTGATGCGTGGCTCTACCACTGTGAAAACTTACTTGTTAAGAAACATTATGGAGGTCATTTTTTTTTGTGTTCTGTATGCCCTGGGTCTGTACTCGGATCCACATAGTAGCCTAATCATATCTTCAAGCATCTCAGCCCATCGATATATCTGGAGTCTATCTGGCATCGCTGATGAGACTGTCGCATCGCCCCAATTTCGACCGAATCAAAGGCTTTCTCAAAGTCCACACACGCCAAATAAATTAATAATTAAGGTAGGTAAGGTAATTTGTAATCTCCCGTCTTCTGTTCAATCTGATGAAGATTATGTATGGTCTATGGTATCTTTTCGGAAACCGATTTCTTCCGGAGGCTGGAAGTCGTTAAGAAGCGCTATGAACAAAAGTACGAAGGAAAAAATTAATTAATCAATGAGGCTTACTACGCCCGACTTAAAATGAACTATTTATAAACGTCTCATTTTTTGTATTTTGTAATCTTTTATACTAGGGCTCTACAGTAACTAAAAAGTACAGTAAGTTCTTTATTTATGAGACATTCAGACATATTTACCTGATGCTAATTTGCTCTCGATTGTATTACAGATATAGTAGAGATTCTTGATAAATATTTAAGAAAATTACCGTAATATTACCAACACTATGTTTACTTTCATATATTCCCATATGTCCATGTAAATAGCTGTATTAAATCGATGCTAAAAAATCATTACCGTTTTAGCGTCATTCCTATAGCGATGTGATAGAACACTATAAAACTAGGAAGAATTCGTTGCCATTTTTATCGAGCCTAGCAAACAGGTACCACAGGATTGTAGGATTGGCGATGAATACAATTTGATATATATTTATTTTCTTTTTCAGACGTTTGTTGGCTACAAGTCCACCTGGTTCAGAGATTTACAACAATCTTGGGCTTTGCTGCCTATACTGTAGTCAATGGGATCTCGTCCTACCTTGTTTTCGGCAGGCTCTTTTCTTTTCTACCGATCCACCGTCAAGAGCTGATATTTGGTATAACCTTGCACATGTTGCACTGGTACGGATATTTTTACCTCTCATAAGTGTCAATTTTTTCCTTTTTATAACTTATTTTTTTAATTTTGTTTTAATTCTTCAATTTATTATCACGCCATTCCCAATACAGGGGTAGACGGGTCTAGACAATAAAGTCGTTTCGATCCATCTTCCACCGAAGAAATTTTTTTGGAACAACGTGACAGGTGGTGAGCCCATCGTCGTACAGCCAACGATGAAATTAATACATAAGTTTTGTATGTCTGTGTATTATATTTTCGTTTTGTCTCCTTTAGCTTTATTGCGCCTATCACAAAATTCATCATACTATAGGTAGACTGGGAGAGAATGCCTATAGTCATTACATCCGCCTTTTGTGACCTTATATAAGGAATCGCAATAAAAATTAAATAAATAAAAACACACCGACAATAATTCTACTATAAATAATATATAGTTTATTAATACATATTCAGGGTGGAGGAAGCTGATAGCTGTGACACAGTATATACTAGTACAGCTGTCAAAGCTAAACTTCGTACAATAGTCAAATGAATTGTAAACCACTAAACAATAATACAATATGTAATACTAAATGAAATAAATTATTTATTATTATTTATTTATTATTCCTTTTTAGTCTACTGGCGATATGAAACTGGCAAGGCGATGTTTCCAAGTGAGCATAGCAATTTTTGAAAAAGAGTATGTCAGAAATGCACTTAGGGCTTTAGACGGGCGGCTTCAATATAGAAAGTCAAAACCATAGAATATTGTAATATCATTTGTCACAAAAAATATTTCATTCATAAATAACCTCCTATTAGCAAAAAATCTATTAATAAATATATAAATCATTACAATTTTGTTTTAATTTTTAGTCTAAAATTCTTTTCATAATATGAAATATAAACATACAACCTTTACGACCAGATTTGCATACCTAGCAATTGTAAATTTGTAGTAATTCACTTCTTTCACAAACTTGACATTATAAATCAAGTAAATACTGAGTAATAGCTGGATCGATTGATTCCATGTTGCGTAAATCATTATACTTTAAAGCGATAAGCGAATCCAATATAGGCTCGGGATGAGAACGCTGTAATTCGGCACCAGCGATATCCATGGCTTCTACTTCGAGGGGTATTCGTGCAACAAGCCGCATTTTCACCTTAAACATTAAATACTTACTCAAAATCTATAAAGTTTTTCTAAAAAAAGTCACGATAGCCGAGTGGTTTGATAGTCGGAATTTCGAGTCAAGAGACCCGAGTTCGATCTGAAAGTGGCAGGCTCGTACCAATGGGTTTTTCAAAAAACTTATGTACGAATTATACCGTTGGCTTGGACATAAAGACGGCGACGGGCTCACCGCCTGTCACGTTGTCCCGAAAATATCTTCGGTGGAAGGTGGGTCATAGGAACTTAATTGTCTACACTAGACCTCTATCTACCCCTGTATTGGGAATTGCATGAAGATATTTATTTATTTATATATTATTTCACATATATTATTTTAAATTTTTTTGCAATGCATAAAGCTCTCCCGTTACCATGATTATACTCGTACATAATCGCCAGTTTTGACAAGCAGATTGACGATCGCAGCACCAGACCGCACTAAGCAAAGAGCGTATAATCACTAAGAACAGTTATTTATTTATTTTTTACGGAAGATTAATTAAATTTTCTAGCTTATCTACTAATAAGTCGATAATAATATAAAAGGATATTAAACACACTATTTTTTTGCATTCAAAAGAGTATAATTTTAATCTAAGGAAATAAAATTGTTTGAGATCGTATATTTGGACCGGGCGGTAGAAAAACGTTGTGATTGTATACTCAAGCACTATAGAATACTGGTTGTAAATGCCCACTGCAGATGCTGGTCCTCCCGTACGGAAGTCCAGTAAGATAACATCATCGCTGCGCTCAGTAACCGGATTGGCGATCGCAGTACCAGACACTTTACCCGATAGACGTTGCTACATGTCACAGGTCTGCTGAATTTTTGTTAAGCATCTAGAAATATATCTAGATGCTTATCCCGGAATTTGTCGGCAGCCAATAGTATTCTCATAGCTCTTCCCTTAATCGCCTCTTACGACCCTCACGGGATGAAAGGGTGTGTATATTCATAAGGTGATAAGCGAACATTATTCAAAATACACAACCAGAGACAACCTCAGTAAATTTAAATAACTAATAGCTAGAGAGCTGGCGAGCGAAATTTAAATATGATCAGCGCACGTCTGCCACGTTAATAATAGCGATAATTATACCGTAAGAAACAGCAAGGATCTCATCTGCCATGGTAGCGCTCTAGTCAAGTAACAGCGCATCAAAAATGTTTTGAGAAAAGGTGTGCTATATTATGCGCACATGTCTGTTATGATTAAAAAAACTGTATATGAAAGTGCACACTTGGTAGACCTGATTTTTTTCATTAATAACAATAAAGACCACAAGAAAATAGTCTGTCAGCAAATTGCCTCTGCATTGTCTAATAGCAGCGTTTCAAAAATGTTAAAAGTATTTGTCTCCAAGCCATGGCTGGCTTAATCTATTTGAAGTATTAACCAAACAAAACAAACTAAATAGCAAAGCTGTAAATGTAATTTTATCGTTAGGATAACGACACGCTAATCGTACATGTATTTTAACTTGCCTGTTCCATTGTAGAATTAGGGACTCCAATACTTTCCCACGAATCAGATCCTTTGGGAATTGATAAGGGCTTAGTGAAATTATAATTTCTTTCTTTAATAACGATCCCATTTCTGAATCCGGCATTATGTAATACATCCTTGACTCTTCGAAATAACTGAGGCTCCTTTGACGAATAAAATAATAAATGAGCATTAATAAGTAATGCTACACTTCTCAGAGTTATGCAGATCAATTTCTTTATTTCACTGTCTGAAATTTAAGTAATTTGTAAGACATTTTTTAATTGGATCATTGCATAGATAGATCCGCTAGCCTAAATAATAATGAAAGATAAAGGAAGAAAGGAGAACAAGAAGCAAAATGTAGAATCGTATATACTCGTACATAACTGCTCACCGGTCCCCATGATTATATTCATAGCAAAGTCAGAGCAATTTCTATAGGTTCGGTCGATTTTGAAAACCTAGGTCTACATCTAAGGATTTGCACCAGTTAGTTTTTCTAGCTAATATCTTATTTGTTTCTTGCTTATTTTAAAATAGTTATTTTAATATTATTAAATGAATTGGCATTGGATAGTCTTCCGAAGTTTTGATGTTACTGAACCTTTTTTCAGAAAATTACTTTTCCCACTCTCTTAATAATCTCTACATCGAGATAATGTCGACCAAATTCACCAACAAACTTGCTGACGCCTAAATTGAATCAAAGTTAAGTAAAGTACTTTTATTCAATTAAGGATTGTTTAAAGCTCTTATAACCAAAAATTACAACTCCTCGCAAAAATAAGACCTTATCAGAGATACTGGGGTAGACAGAGGTCTATACAATAAAGAATTTATATAGATTAATATTCATATATCGAATAAACTACCATGAATCGAGTATAAACATTCATATTTATCATACAAACAGACAAGAAGACAAATGTCAGGATCTGGCTTACAAGGTGACCGATATAATAATAATACATATATAGATAGGGACAACATCATATACATTGCTTCGATCCCAATGTAAGATGCTAAATTAATTAATTAATAACTCTGCACTCTGTCTGGTTGGGCCTCACTTATTTATATTGTAAATATTTTATTTTGTATTCTACAGTCAGTCTATCTATATAAATAAAATGATAGAGGTCTTGCGCGAGAGGTTGTGCGCGCATCACTGAAAAAAGACTACATAGATTTCAATTAAATTTTATATTTCTTATTTTGTTATTTCTTATTGATCTCTTGACCCTTGGCCTTCATCAAAAAAATTGTGTTACCTTCATCATACATAAAGTTTTAAGAAACACCATTTTCATGGGCATTCACGTCACACATAACTGATGTGTGTTTTCATGCTGCGGAGTAGAGGAGCAAGATCTGTAGCGCGCATTCGTAGGAAAGGGTAAGATTCTTTGACACGCAGTTTAACAGTTAGCCATTAATTTATGAATAATATATTTACAAATATTAATGTTATAGAATAATATTTAAAAATATACATTATCCACTCAAGATCGATAAAGGAATTCGATGAAAATCAGTATCGTAAACCCTCAATTAATTTTGATTGCAAATATATTAATTTAGAAAAAAAAAAGACTACTAGCAATGCCGAATAACATTACTAGTATGCCTGTTAAACACTCCAATTAAGCTGCAATGCTTGTGCCTGGAGTTGGTTTACGACAATAGTTGAATGGCGGGGCCCGAACCTGCGACATCATGTTTCGCAGTCCGCACCCTAAACCATTAGGCTATTGCCGCTCTGCATTCATAGCATCATTGTAAACATTATCATGTAAAGTCATTCTATATAGAATATGCTGCAACAAATAAACATTTATTTTCTTTTACTACCATTTATTTATGCACATAGACATTTTTCGTACACTTACATCCCAATTTTTTTTATACCAATACGGGACAAGAGAAGGCCAGTTCTGAGAAGAAGCACTGGAAGAAACTTCAGAAGACTCTAGCTAACTAGTGAACAGACTTTATTAGTGTCAAGCCAATCTAAAAAATAATGTGCAAACAAAATTTAATCATCGGTGCAAGCTAAAAAGTTTTTAAGTCCTTACCTTTAATTTGGATTTCGATTTTTATTTATAATTTGGATTTTTATTAAATACGATTTGACTTTTTAAGGAAAAAATATATCTTCATGTCGTTGAGGTAGACGTCTAGACAATTAAGTCCTTTCGACCCACCTTTCACCGAAGACATTTTTGGGACAACGTGACAGGTTGTGAGCTTGACAACGTCTTTATGTACAAGCCAACGACATAAATCGTATATATGTTTTTAAAAAACCCATTGGTACAAGACCTGGGGATCAAACTTGGGTCTTTTGACGAAATTCCGATCACCCAACTACTCGGCGACTGTTATTGACTTTATGCATTGGTAATTTGAATTCCCCACCTTTTGCTATCTTATGAAATAATCTTTCCGATGAAACTTGGAACGACAAGTATATCTATTTGCCGATTTTAAATTAGTGTGATTTCTTTTTCGCAAAACAGCGAAAAATTTATTGAGATGCTCATGAATTTAAATGATTCTCTTAGCGAATTTTGAGCCCTGAGAATGTAACTAGCACGTACAATATCAGCATTTTTAAAATTGTCTCCGTAGATTTGAGCCTGAGCTGCCGAGTACCGTATTTTATGTTGAAAATAAGTACAATATTTCAGAGCTTACTGTTCCGACATCAGTGAATTGTTTTACCCTTTTCAATAGTATATATGTCATAAGTAGCTTAACTGTGTCTTCCGGTCTATTGTCTATCAGCTCCCAATTATATTGTAGTACTCATGTAGTGCAATTTGCAGTATGTATTCATTCATCCTGGAACACGATATGTTGCGAAACTTGCCTTTTTGGCTTGACTCACAGTTTTGGATAATATAAGGATGGTCAGTAATGTAAGAGGTTTCAATATTGATACATGGTAAGAGCTACGTGTGTTAATCATTGAAATAAATTGTTGCAATACACTCACCATAATTTCTGAAAAGGTCATACTTTCCTCCAATAATGACTAATTCTTGAAAATGTGTTGTGTCAGTACATTCATTAATGCTTGCGATGCATGTATGCAAAATTTTCCAAATTGTCTTTATTTTGCTTAAATCTAACATAATAATGAATACACTCTTTCTATGTACTGGAATGGATTTTAAAACACTCTGAAGTATTTCCAGTTTACCGCCATATTCCCATACGTGACATATTATCTGTTCAATCCCTTGCTTTTGACCCGATTTTCTACCAAATGAATATTCCAGAACTAAAGTTTCTCGTGGTGTATCTGTTTTCTCAAGAAAATTATACAAAAGTGTAGATTTTCCCTGAAATAAATGAACGTTTCAAAATTAACCATGTGTCGGTGTAAAAATAGATTACACTCTTCCTTAACGTAGGTGTTTTAAGAGACGACTAAATTAAAAACTAAAGCAAAAAAGTCAATATGGCAACGATATTTCGCAAAACCATTTAGAAAAATACCGAACAGGAAACCGGTGATGGTTTAGCGACAGTATCAGATGTTTAGACGCTAGGTATCTGATACTGTGATCGCTATCCGCATGCCAAGTCCGACTATCACAGCTGTGAAAAATCGCGAAGTCGATGACAAACGTATTGATTCGCTGTTGTGGGCAACAGCTGGTTATCATACCACAGCTGGCACATACATACCTAATATTATATAAAGTAGCTAACTTACCGACGACTTACTTCCAACAAAAAATAATGTTCGAGAATTATCATCATGTAGTTGTAAAATAGAATCGTTTACTATTTCTGTTGCTATTTCTGGTATAGTGACCATTTCACCTAGATCAAAGAGACTTATTAGGAATTTTTATTACTTAGCTTTACATAATACCCTTTCTCCAATGTCGCAATGTATTTCAATCATAATAAAGATAGATTTCAATTTCTTTCGATTTGTTTGCTATTGGTTACTTAGCAACTTAATCGTGAGACCCTCTGTTACATATACGTATTACCTGAATATAGACTTGAAATTTGGTAGGAATAATCCTTTCGTCCAGTAATGGTAAATGGTGGTAATGGTTATTGAAATTATTTTTTTAATTAAAACAGTAATCTATAAAAAAAGGCAGAGAAAAGAATATAATTTGTCAATTTGTGTGCGTTGTTTTTCTTAATCGATAATTATTAAATCAATTTCTCTTTAAATAGCTTTAAAATCTCTCTATTACTCTATGTTCTAGCTCTATGTTTGTTCACTACGAGATCTGTGAGGTTTGTTTACTTCTAATAATACATGCACACAAATTTTGTAACTGGTTATTTTTTGTGACATATAAAGATAAAAATGCCAACATTCTCAAAGCATTAAGGTCGCCCATTTTTCAATTAAATAATTCTAACACAAGTATAATAATTAATTAAATAATTCTAACACTATAAGTCCAACACAAGGGTAAACTTGCTTTAAAATGGTTTGGAGGATATATGGGCAGCCATAGCCACAGTAGCTAGCAGTACCATCTGATGGAATATTTTTTGTAAACCTTAAGTAATTATTATTATTATTAAAAAAATGACTATCGATAAACGAATGTACATTCATATGTCGATGAATAAATGATTTGATTTGATTAAACCTACCTCCTTCTCTCAAATTAAGAGTATTAAACTACTATTATTTATGATTTATAAAGTAATTTCGGCCTTGGAACTGGTAGACATTTTTGGGTAGGTATTTCTGGCACCCTGGAAAGTATGTGTCATATTATATAATGTTCATAAACAAAACCTCGGACTTGGCTTGGTTGTGTTTGGGTATATTAGGCAACGCCGTCTTAGGTCTTGAACACACAAGAATTTGGGGTCTTATTGAAAGAACAAAAGTGAATTACAAAATATTTTTCTGTAGCATAGTTAATATTAAAATAGTCAACACACTAACCACACTCATTTACTCTATAAGTTTTTTTCTCGGATTATATATACCTGCTAACAAAGAATTAGTAGGTGTGTTACCCAGCTAAAAAGTTTTTAGAGTAAACTGTTATACCGTTATAGATATAATTTATATGGTTATACATACCAAAAATAGAATAAAATTATATAGTGTAAGTGAATATATCAGCTTTTCAGGGCACCTATGACTATAATAGCCCGGGACATAGGCCCCATATGATAAAGATGACGCTTAAAAACAAAGGCACAATTTGTCAAGTAATCTATTTATTATATCTTCACGCAAAGTCTAAGGGGTAACCATACCAACCAATATATCGCCTCTTTAAAATTTATCATATTCTTATCTGCATAATCTCGACCCTCTCTACATGTTAAAAGTTAAAAGCAACATATTAAAAGCGAGCAAGCAGACCAACTGTCGAAAAGAAAAAGAAATGTCTCTTTATTTCTTAACAAATTGGGTGCCAGCTCCGACACACGTGATTCTTATTATTAGGCCTAATGCACCAATAGGGCAAGTTTTGTTATCAGATAGAACTACATGTCAAAATTCACAAATTTCTTAATTTTAGCTTTTTTACAGTGGTAGAGCCACACATCAGCTTTTGTTGTTGCATGAATGGGCCGGCTCGACCGGAGAAGTACCACAACCTCACAAAATACCGACGTGAAGTAGAGGTCTAACAAACTTCTGCGTTTCGTCTGGTGAGTGCAGGTAACTGGAGTTCCTCACATCCCCCTCCCCAAATTGTGGGGAGGGGCACTCTAAGGCCGGCAACGCATCTGCTATGCCTCCGGTATTGCGTGTGTTCATGGGTGGCAGTAATCACTTACCATCACGTGATCCATCTGCTTGTTTGCCTCCCTTTTCTATAAAAAAAAGCTGTATTAAATATATAATTTAATAATGGAATTTTGAGGTATTTAATTTTATTTGCAACAGAAGGCCATGCAGCCTTCTGATGACACAAGACCAAAAACAGTAATCATCATTTGATTAAAAATTGTTATGTTTAGTCATAAATCATGTATATTTATAAATCTATAGGATTGTGGGATTGTAAAAAAACTCATAAAAGGTAAGATATAATGAGATCATAATTATTTTAACAAATTTTCAGGTAATTTCACAAAGTATTAAATATTTGAATATGTACAATCCCCTATTAAATATCAGGTCTTAAAGTTCTGATTACTATTTTTTTGATTTATAGTTTTCATTAGTATATTCTTTAAACTTTGTTAACTGAATTCAGAAAATCCTCAAATTGAATTGAAATAAAATTTGCAGTGACTCTGAGAGACATCTGAACAGTTCAAAGATTTGGAAACTTACTTATTTTTATTTAATGTTTTATTCCTAGTTTTTCTCAATATTGTTAATTTGGGCTTCCTTTAATCTTATCTCACTGTTAAGTGTCTGCAAAATATCTTGGAACCTTTGCTTTAAAGTCATGTTTTGAAGCCCCGATATTTCAAGTTGGGTTCTATGCCTCCTTAGCTTCAGTTCTTCAAGTTCCATTGTAAGCTGTTGGAGATCCATATTTCGATGTACATTGTCATTAGAATTATGTGATACAAAAGACTTTTTATTTATTAGCTGTTTTGAAACATTTCCAGCCATATCATCTGATTTAAACATTTCAGTCTGAAATTGAGTAACTTTTGGCCTTTTCTTGGATTCAGAACCTTGAATAGAATTAGAATCAGACATTTGAGCATCAGAAGTGGACATTCTACTATCTTCTAAATCCATATTATCATCTACATCACTATCACTAACTGCTCCACCAAAAATGTCCTCAACTTTTGACTGGTTGTTCAAATCTAAGTCAATTTTATTGACACTATTTTGATTTTTCTTAGTCTTACCCTTATCCAAGTTTTTCGTTTCTGTCTTTGTACAATCTTTTTCTTCTTTGATTACTTCCCATGTAAAACTGAGAGCTTCATTATCTGCTCTAAGAAGCCTTTTTACTTCTCTTTCTATTTCAGGAGCCTCTGCACATTTCTTTTTTAATGTTTTTCTAAATCTTCTCCTGCGTACATTCTTCGTTGGTGGAGTTATACCATGCGGCCAGAGAAATTTTTTGTCTACCTTAAAATGATCTTTTTTCTTATTTTTATTTGGCAGGTCCTCTTCTGTTGATCGGTCATTTTCTTCCTTACATATCATTAACTGACAAATATCAGCTGTTTTATAAACACTTTTCCTATCAATTGTTTTAAGAGATTCAATTATGGTTGGTAAATCCACAATTTTTGCGTGTAACAACCAATGATCAAAACGAACTTCACCATATCGCATGTCATTTTCTAAATCTATTGTCAGTCTACTCTTAAAATTTTCACCGGTTTTTATTAGATCTCTTAACGCTTTCGCCGGCTCTTCGGGAAGTCTCATAATAAATTGACTTTCCAACTCCACAGGATATTCGGGTTCTCTTTTTTCTTTACTCATTGTAATTTGTGCTAATATGTACGTATAATTCGATTTAATGCAGTTATATACGTTTTTTTATAATTTAATTCAAATTAACCTACATCAGGTCACAGAATATGAGTGTACATCGATTATTTATCATATACAAAGAGAATAAAATCACTTCGATATAATCATATACTCTTTTGAGTACATTATATTAAAACCATATTTTAATGATATTTTTTTTTGGAGTTTATGGCCTGGTATCTAGACCTTTAGACCAAGTCTTGAGTATTTTCGTATTTTAGTGATAAGTGATCTGCAAATAGAATATAACCAAGGAGTATATAATCACTACCAAAAAGAATATAATCTAGTGATGATATTGAGTTATAATTAAAACAATAGATAGTTAAAAGAACAGTGTGAGCACAGATCATATATATACTCTTTACGAAGACTGTGTTTTAAATACATAAATTTATTTATTTAGTACAAAATTTATTATATAGCTTTTCTTTAACTAGTAATGATTTTATAGAGTACATAATCACAACGTTTTATTTTACATAATTAAAGATTTCACTGATTATATGTGCGATAGGATTCCTAGTAAGATATGTTTGTCAAAGAGTATAGAATCACTACGTTAAGGAAATAAAGGAACTATATGTAAATATACTTTGTGAAAGTGAATTTACAACGCACAATAACTTGGCCTAAAGGTCAAAAGGCCATAAACTCCAAAAAAAAAAAACGCACACCAACTAGAATTGCTAACGCAAATACTGTTTTAGTATACATACATACATATACATACAATCACGCCTCTTTCCTGTTGGGGTAGGCAGAGGTCACTTCTTTCCACTTGCTACGATCCTTACATCCATGTTTCGCTTCGTCCACTTTCATTATTCCCTTCATACATTCTCTTCGATTTAGGGTACTGTAGAACTGGCCTTTTTTCAGGACGTCTCTGCTTTGGTCTCGAAACGTCCGCCTAAGTCTTCACTGGCCTTACATACTTTTTTCGTCAATCGTTCTTCATTCATTCTCTCGACATGGCCAAACCATCTTAGCATACCTTTCTCAATCTTAGTCACTGCATTTTCTTTCAGACCACAACGTTTCCTTATCTCACTATTCTTTAACCTGTCACTCAGTTCAACTCCTATCATATTTCTTAACGCTCTCATCTCAACTACATTTACTTTGCTTTCATGTTTCTTCTGCCATACCCAACTTTCACTTCCGTACATAAGTGTCGGAACCAACACTCCCTCATGCACAGCCAAACGAGCCTTATTAGACACCTTCCGACTACTCATAAGGTAGTGCAAGGCTCTATCACCGTGTTTCCTGCATTCATTCTTCTTTTTGATACCACTGTCACACTTTCCATCTCTTGTAAACTTTGAACCCAAATACACAAACTCAATCACTTGTTCAACTTGTTCATCTCCAATCACGATATTGCAGTCTGTCTTTGCCTCATCTCTTTCAAACACCATCACTTTAGTCTTCTTTACATTCAACTCATTGATCCTCCACTCCCACTTTCATTCTCTTTTAAATCTGTCACGTTCATGAACAGATTAAACAGTCAAGGAGACGCTGCACATCCCTGTTTAACACCTTTTTCGATGTTAAACCATTCAGTGTATGCTCTGTTTATCCTTACAAAAGCACTAGAATTCCTATACAGTGATTGTAATGCTCGTATGAGGATACTGCTCACACCGTTCACGGACATTGCTGACCACAATTCATTCCTCACCACTCTATCATAGGCCTTTTCTACATCAACGAACGTACAATAGACCTTCTGGTTTTTAGCCAGACACTTTTCGGCTATGCTTCTCAAGTAAAAGACATGATCCGTACACCCCATTCCCTTTCTAAATCCTATGCAATCCATACTTTTTCGTCTATTTCATTCACAACCCTTTCAATCAACACTTTCGCATACAATTTACCGACGACGCTGAAGGCTTATACCACGGTAATTTATGTAGCCCTGCTGTGACCCTTTTCACTTATATAATGGCACGATTACGGCTTTGTACCTGTCTCCCGGTACTTGCCCATTTGTCCCGCACAAATTGCAAAAGCGGTACAGCTGCCTAGCCACTAAGCCCTGTCCAGTCCTCGGCATCTCGACGATAATTCTATCGGCCTTACCTAATCTCATACTTTTCAACGCTTTTACTATTTCATCCATGCTTATCTCACTTTCATCAACATTTTTATTAACCATGGAAGGTACCGGGTGGTGAACCTGCACTTCTTCTCTTACAAACAAACATTCAAAATACTCTTTCCATCTCTTTAACACACGTTCTTCTTATAACGCTCCCATCTTGACTTCTGATTGTACTCAGCTCCGAGGTAGAAGTTTTTCCTCTGACCGTTTTGATAGATTTCCAGAAAAACTTTATGTTTGACTGGAAATCTTCAGTGAGCCTGCTATCAGCTATGCTGCTATTTTTACAGTGGTAGAGCCACTTTGAAGTGGTAGAACCACATCAGCTTTTGTTGTTGTATGAATGGGCCGGCTCAACCGGGGAAGTACCACGACCTCCTGCAGGTGTTCATGGGCGGCGGTAATCACTTACCATCACGTGAGCCACCTGCTCGTTTGCCTCCCTTTTGTATAAAAAAAACAATATCAAAATCATCCTTTCGTTCTTTTTTCTTTCTAGTCATAACATCTTTTGCAGCTGATTTGAATATTTTACACTTCGTTCTCGCTTCGCTTTAATGTGAATATGATCTACCACTAGTTGGGCTCCCCTTCTCTACATGGTCTCCATGTTGAGTACATTCAACTTATTATAAATAGTAGTATGGAATTAAAACAGAAAAAGTTGAATGTCGATTTGTAAGTTGACACATCGATTACTAGAATCCTAAGAAATCGATTCTTCAATTAATCGATCTCAGATCGCAATCCATATTAGAGATTATATATTCTTTGGTGGTGACTGTGATGTCTCTCTCTATAGAGAGTATTATATTCTTTGCTGTGATGTGATTACTGATATTGATGATTAGATGTAAAGTAATAATTGTACCTTGTCTTTATTTTTGTGTAAACAAATGATTTTCGTTTTAGTAATAGAGTTTTTTTAGTCCTGATTCCTTTAATACATTAATCAAACATTCTGCTACAACGTTAGCGCTATGGTCTAATGGTTAATTGTAAGTTGGCGAAGACATTTTCACCTTATTTTTTTTTTTAGTTACATATTTATTTATTTTTACTAGAAATGTTTTATAAAGTAATAAGTCTTAAAAAGAGTTTAATTTGCTTCATTTTAATTCCAATATAAGGGTTTATGATGTCGAATTAACTGAATGTGTCTTTATGTCACGAAAGAGAAAGGTGCATCATTTTGCTATTGCAACCTAAATTTGCTTATTTGCTGAAAAATAAAAAGTAATTAATCGTCCTCTTGTTATAAGTCGTTGTATTTACACGGAGTAAGTTGATTTTTTTATATTATTTAATTAAAATTATATATACCAATATTTTCAATTTGTAACAAGGGATTTATTTCTTTGTACTGACTTCTGTTGTTTTTCAAGTAATACATGAACTCAAGTAATACAGTAACTTTTTAAACTGAATGATTAATAAAAAATATGATTGAAAAAAAAAAAGACACTGAAGAATTTGTGTACATATTATCAAGGTTTTCACAATAGTCTGGAAATTGACAAATTTTAATACTGAATTTTGCGATGTCATGTACTTGAATATAATTTAGTGTTGTAAATTGAATTAGAAAACATATGTTTCCGAGATTTTTCTTAATTTTATATTAATACATGGTTACATTAAAATTTTAATTTTCTTTTTCATAATTGTTTTTATGCATTTGCTTGATTTTAACTAATATTACAAAAACAAAAACATTAGTTATTATCATTAGTAGCAGTAAGATATCAGTTTCAAAAGAAGGTATCAGAGACAATTACTTCCTGTGCATAATTTTATATTTGTTCTCTTTAGTTTTATAGCCCCTCTTTTGAAAATAAAAATAAATAAAACAAAATATCTTCATGCAATTCTTAATATAGGGGTAGACAGAAGTCTAGACAGTTAAGTCCTTTTGACCCACATTCAACTGAAGACACTTTTTGAGACAATGTGACAGGTAGTGTGCCCTAGGCCCTCTTTATGTCCAAGCCAAAGAAATAAATTGCATAGTTTGGAAAAACCGATTAGTGCGAGCCTGCTGCCAGGGGATTAAACTAGGATCTCTTGACTTGAATTCCGATCACCGAAGCACTCAGCTATTGTGATATTTTTTAAATTTGTTTTAAGATGAATTTAAATTTTGCTGCCATCTGATAATACCACCACTAAATTTCATAAAAAAACATCAATTAACACTTAGACCTTTATTAACTTATTGATCAGTAATAATTAGATTTTATTGCTGCTACTAAATGCATCTTCCCATCCACTTCCACTACATCATATACTTGTATAATTGGGTGGATGCCTCACAATTTCACAATTAAGTATTATATTTTTAATTAAGATTATTCTGTTTATTATCAGAGAAATATTTGATTAAATTGTTTAAATTATATATGTTACATTTCAGGAGTACTGTGCACTGAAGTCTTAATAAAGGTAAACATAATTATTATTTTCTAAGTGCAGATATGTAATCTTAGGTTATACCTATGGAATTCTTAGATTGTGAAATTATTTTACAATACTGTCATATTTTAGTAACAAATTGACTATAGCATTCTATAATTAATATTTTTGAAATCATGAATAAAATTTATGTACATCTGTATTTTATAAATTTTATTTATTTTATTTATTTACCTTCACGCACAGTCCCTGACGGGGTAACCAGAGAGAACTGATCGCCAAGTGTCACAATCCTCAGAAAATTATGAATCTGAAAGAAGCGAAAGATACCTCTTTCGCTTCTTTCAGATTCATCATTTTCTTCATACATGCACATCTGGGTATCTGAGTACCCTCCTCTTGACCCTCCCCTCTTCGAGCAGTTTGCTCACATGGTCTTCGAAAGTTAGTCTCGGCCTACCTCAAAGCCTTTTAATATGAACTTTCGCGCTGTATATTTTCTTCACGATTTGGTCTTTACTTATTTGCTCTACATGCCCAAACCATCGAAGCACACCCTTAACAATTTTAGTAATAAGGTCTTCTTTCAAACCGGTCATATTGCGAATCTCTTTTTATAAATTTTACAAATTTCAATTATGTAATATATGTTTTTTTAATAATTCCATTAGTTACTCTATTAATGATTTTATTTACAGATGGCAGAAGTAGATCCTGAAACATTGTTAGAATGGTTGCTTACTGGACAAGGTGATGAAAGGGATATGCAACTTATTGCATTAGAACAACTATGTATGCTCCTGCTTATGTCAGACAATGTAGACAGATGCTTTGAGAGGTATGTAATAAGTTGTAAAAATTTCTGTTTCTGTTTTTGCTTTTAGAGCTCTTTATATTAATATACCTATAAGACCTGAATTTCTATCAGAGTTATCCATGTCTGTTATAGTATTTACAAATTATAGCGATCAATTAATAACAATTTATGTACATATTGGATGGTCCTATATATAACATGGATGTACTATAGAGGCAATCAAGTGATGTATTAGCCAATTTTAAGGTGTCACCAGTTCTGAAGTTCTATGTTTGAATCCCAAATGGGTCAACATAGATTATTTTATACTTACACTTTTTGGGTCTCAGTGTTTGTGGAACACAGCAATGTATGTAATGTTGGCCACATTTATTTATTTATGAATGGAATGTGAGATTTATGATATAAATATTTATAAATCAGTCAATTGAGTCATTATAGCTAGTAGTGATCATTATTTGTTGTTGTTAGTTGAGGGACCAGATTTCGATCTCTAGGTGGTAGGCTCAGACCAATGAGTTTTATTCAAAACTTTTGTATGATTCAGATCATTAGCTCGGACATAAAGACGGCGACAAGCTCGCCATCTGTCACATTGTTCCAAATAATATCTTCTTTGAAATATGGGTCAAAAGGACTTAAGTGTCTGGACTAACTTTTTACTTCACCAATGTGGGTTCCAGATGTCGAAGATGATACACCTTCCCTGCTGGATCTTCTGCTAACCTCTCAATCGGACGGCTATGTCGCCTCCGTCAATGCCCCTTTGGGTTCATCGGACCACTGCCTGATTCAGAGTAAAGTGCCTATCATGTGCCCATTGCGGTTGCGATATGCAGGCCACCGCCGTGTGTGGTACTACAGGTCGGCAAATTGGGAAGGGATGCGATCTTTCTTTGCATCCTACCCATGAGGGCAGGTTTGCTTCTCGCTGGATAGTCCTGACGCCGTTGCAGATTCCGTCGCTGATGTGACGTAATCGCTCGTTTGCTCGGTCTGTGAGAAAACAAGTGACCCCATTGGAAAATTTCTCGGGAAGCCCATATGATGGAGGCTTCGAGAGAAGTGCTTTGTGCCACACCCGATCAAAAGCTTTTGCTATATCCAAGCTAATTACCAGGGCCTCCCCCTTGCTCTCTACAGACTCCGCCCATCAGCGACGACGACCATACTCTATCTCATCGGCTAGATCCCCTGGCTTTGCGAAGAGATGTTGCATCTCTTTGCATTTTCTGTAAAATCTACTATGGGGAGTGCTCCGAGGAATTGTTCGGATTAATCCCAGCCGCTGAATTTCACCATCGAACCTTACGGCATAGTCAAATATTCCATCAACACCATCTTGATGCTTGGCATTCCACCACAGTGCGTTTTTCGCGGAATTTTCTGTCACGCACTTGCACCTTATGGAATGTACTGCCGTCAGCGGTTTTTCCTGACCGATACGACTTAGGGACCTTCAAGAAAAGAGCCTATACCTTTCTCAAAGGCCGGCAACGCATCTACTATGTCTCTGGTATTGCGGATGTTCATGGGCGGCGGTAATCACTTACCATCACGTGAGCCACCTGATCGTTTGCCTCCCTTCCCTATAAAAAAAAAACCTCTGTCTACCCCAGTATACGGAATAGCGTGAGGATATAAATCAGCCAAGCTGTAAAAATCTTCCTGCTAATACCATCATACTGTGAAATGTTATTGTGAAATAGTATCTGGTCTCCATAAGTCAGATCTTGTTACTACCTAGCTTTGACTACCTGACTAGAGACAGGTGGTTATAAAACTATTCTAAAATGTAAAAAGTTTTACATTTATTACTTCAGTCGAATTATAGGTAGTTTCAAAGCAGTGAAAACTTGTTACAGCTGTCCTCCACGGACATTCCTGCCAGCGCTTTGCAAAATATTTCTAGATGAATGTGCTCCAGATAATGTTTTAGAAGTTACAGCTAGAGCTATTACTTACTATCTTGATGTTTCAGGTAAGTGAACACAATAAAAATAATGAATTTAATAAAAAGAATATTTTTTCATTATCTTGATACCATTATTTATATTTGACTTGTTGCAGCGGAATGTACAAGACGCATTGTAGCAATAGAAGGCGCCATTAAGGCTATATGTAGTAGGCTTCTTACAGTTGATCCCAATAACCGTACAAGCAAAGACCTTGCTGAACAGTGTATCAAAGTAAGTGTTCTAGCATTTCCAAGAGTACTTTAGAGTCCATAAAATAATAATGCAGTTTTAGGCTCTGAGTGTCTAAGATACTATTTTTTAAATATCCACTTTGTTATTATATGGTAGAATTTAAGGATATGCTTATTGTTTCATGTATTGTTACATTTATACTTTCTGACATTTTGTGGTTAATCAAATAAATGGTATTTCACTTTTATAGATGTATATGGCTTCACTTAAAATCAAATTTGTACTTTTTGTGTTTGTTTATCACAAACAAACAAGTATGTAACTACTTACAGATTTTTTTTCTTTATAATCTAAGTTTAGAAAAGTAAAAAAATAACTGATATTAAAATCTAGGCAAAACTCGCTGTAAACTTCATGGAAAGAAATTTCATCGAACTGATAAAAATTGCATGGTTATTAGTTAAATTTATTATATATTTTTTATGTTGCTGAGCTTAACATTGATACATAAATAAGAAATATTTTTTTAAGGTACTAGAATTAGTATGCACTCGAGAAGCAGGTGCCGTGTGGGAAGGTGGAGGTCTACCGGCTGTGTTACACTTTATTACACACTATGGTACATCTGTGCATAAAGATACTCTGCATTCAGCCATGGCAGTAGTTTCACGGTAAATTAATACTTCTATATTTATCTCAGTTACTCTGAGTTATGATAGCCGAGCGGTTGTAATTTCGAGTCACATGACCCGAGTTCGATCCCCAATCTCGTACTTTGCTCGTACTGCTGTACTAGGCTCTTACCAATGGATTTTTCAAAAACTTATGTACATATTATATCGTTGGCTTTGACATGAAGACAGCAACGGGCTCACCACAAGTCACGTTGTTCCGATAATATCTTCGGTGGAAGGTTGGTTGAAGGGACTTAACTGTCTAGACTAGACCTCTGTCTACTCCTGTTTTGGGAATTACTTGAAGATATTTATTTTTATTTTATATTTATCTCAAAACTATTTAATGAGCCTTCTCCATGGGACTCAAACTGGTATCATGCCTTTTCATTGAATTTTAAACAATGTTTAAGTCATGCTGGACTTTATTCTACTTATATCTTCACGCATTTCCCAATACAGGGGTAGCTAGAGGTCTAGACAATTTAGTTTTGGAGCTTATTTTGGAACACTTCGATTTCTTGACTCCAAAGTCCAATCACCCAACCGCTCAGACTTTTTACTTTTATGCTGGATTTTTTGTTATTAATTAAAAAATATATATCTTCACACTATTGGTACGAGTTGTGGGTATCGAACTCGGATTTCTTTCTGATCACCCAACCACTCGGCCATCATTAAAAAAAATTAAAAAAAAAATTTTTTTTGGTAGGATTTGGTTTAAATTTCCAATTAATTTAATAACAAAATGTTCAGTATAACTTACATTCTTTAAAGTTTCATAAACATTGCATCATAAAGGTGTACATGGTACTATTATGTTAATGTTCCATAGAAAAAGTTATAGAGTTAAAAGTTCTGGCAGGTTTCGCCAACACTCCTAAGAGGCGTAAGTAAAAAGAAAGATTTAAAATTTGCGAGTGGAGCACGGTGGCTTGGAGGTCCTTGGATTTTGGCGTCCATGCCAATTGATTTTTTAAATTTCTCTTTAATTCAAACTAGTATGATTTCAGGAATTCTTTGCAATTCAAAATAAAGAAGGAGATGTATAATAGCTCTTTTGTATTCTACATAGTGTTTGTGGTAAGATGGAACCAGGGGATGAACGCGTTGGCGACGCGGTGTCCTCACTGTCGTCTCTGCTGCAGCACAGCGACGCCCGGGTAGCTGATGCTGCACTGCGTTGCTTCGCTTCCCTTGCGGACAGATTTGCTCGCGCGCACGCTGATCCAGCACCGCTCGCAGAACATGGTAATTGATTCGTTAATATTATGTGTAATACTATCGTCACTCCTATTTTAATTTATTAACATTCAATGTACATAGTATTGAGAATGAGTTATAATAATAAAGAATATAATTTAGTTTAAATAAATACGGATATTGTACAGCGATTTAGGTTTATAAATCAATGATAGTATTTTATAAGTTGTGGTTATGACTATTTCGATTTATTACTGTCAAAGTCGGCTGTGTAAAACTCTGTCACAACTTCGTGGTTGGGTTATTGTTATTTAGTTTGAATGTAACGACGTATTAACGTATAACAACGTGAAGTCGTTACGCTGCTTAAATATTAGGTGTTACAATTGTTTTAATTGCCATTCGATCTACATCTGTAACACCTGACAAAACTCGATAAGTAGTTTATGGATTGACTTGAATATTTTGACGGGTCGTTGCAATTTTTCCCAAGAGTGTTTGTAGATTTATTGTATCGTGTAGTTCCTACATCAATAGCAAAAACACATATATTTATATCACGTAAAAACAATCTTAAGGTAAAAAACAAGATATAAATACCTCCACTGGTGATGATGAAATTCATCTAGGGGCAATAATTTTCAGTTGGCCTAATTGCAAATTATGCCTAGGTGATTATGCTTACACTTATTACTTGGTCCCAAATAAGCTTCAGTGAAAAGTAAGTTGAAAAGACTTCATTGTTTAGACCTCCCTCTACCCCAGTCTGGGAAATTGCGGGAAGATATAATAAAAAATATCTGTCTTTTTAGAAAATAAAAAATGATCATCTCTCATTCTTAATAATCCGTCTTTTTCTTTATTTAGGGCTTATTGAGGAACTGGTACGAAGACTTGGCAGTACAGAGAGCAACGACGACAAAGGTTTAGTGCCTTCTGTTTCTACTACAGTCAGCCTTTTGTCTACCCTCTGCCGTGGGTCAGCTCAAATTACTCACGTAAGTTCTTTGTAATGAACCAAAGTATGAAGTTACTCACTAAGTGTTAACAGATGGCACTGAACTGCACTAGTCACTATGCAATTTAAATTTGCTAGCGTCATCTCGTTTATGAATACACAGCATAAGTGCAATGTGTGGACTCTAATATTGTGTTTGTGTTATTTTATAAAGTTTTGACCATGGTAGATAGAAATATTACACAGAAGCAGTAAAGTATATCAAGTTGGTGTACGTACATACATACATAACGGACTGCGATAGTCCACTGCTGGACATAGGCCTCTCCCGTGAGAGGCTTTGCCAAAATCGCAAAGCTCGGCAATCGGACTGGAGATCGCAGTACTTTGGTTTATTTTACCTTATTTTGGTCTGGCATTGATTTGGAGATGTTTATTCCGCCATCTGCTGGTTGCCATTGCTATTGGCAAGATTTACGACATCCACGACAAGAAAGGGGGAGTCAATATCACCACGGCCATTTAATTTGAATTCATTTTCTTTTACAGGACTTGGTACGTTTGGATCTTTGCTCTGCAATTGAGGCAGCAGTGCAGGCTGATGAGCGTTGGTGCTTAGAGTGCATGCGTCTAGTGGACTTACTCCTGGTCCTTCTTTGCGAGGGAAGGCATGCTATTCAAACGTATGTATTTTAACTTTGATCATTTCTAATGTTTTACATTAAATGAGCATGTCTATCAATTTCATTGAAATATAAAGATTTTCACCGTAACATTGAACTATATCTATAAAGTCTGTTTTCGTATTATAACTGGCATATACTATTTATTTAGATAGTATAACTTAATTAATAGATAGACAGGTCTATACAATTAAGTTTTTTCGGCGTACCTTTAACCGAAGACTATTTGGAACAACATGACAGGTGGTGAGCCTATCGCCAAGCCAACGGTACAAAATACTTACATAGATACATATTTATATACACACATCTTATATATAAAATTCCCGTGTCACAATGTTAGTTACCTTACTCCTCCGAAACGGCTCAACCGATTCACATGAAATTTTGTGTGCATATTGGGTAGATCTGAGAATTGGACAACATCTATTTTTCACCCCCCTAAATGTTAAGGGTAGCCCAACCCTAATTTTTTTCATTTTTAAATATTTTTTTTATGATATCATTAAAAAAATACATAAAATCCTAAATTCTCACCACCCTTCGATCAACCCCTATTTTTATATGGCAAAACAACGTTTGCTGGGTCAACTAGTATTCGTATAAACTTGAGTACAAACATTCATATTCGAGATTCAAGCCCGCTACTCTTTACTTCTATCCTAAAGGTTAGAATATTTTAAATATTCCATTAATATAAAATTATTCTCCTAATTCACTTTGATGATGGGGAATAATTTCGTATCCAGTGCTCCGTATTAGGTACTATATTTGGTATTGAATGAGATTATACGAAAGCCACATGTTTTTCATGTAGTTTATTTCTATAAAAATCAGAGCATCAAGCCGCAGCGGCAATCCGGTGACGGGCTCGAGCGGCGGAGCGAGCGGCGAGGGCTCGGGCGGCGGCGGCGCGCGCGGCGACAAGTCGCACCGGCAGCTCATCGACTGCATCCGCGGCAAGGACACGGACGCGCTGCTGGCCGCGGTGTCCGGCGGCGCCGTCGACGTCAACTTCACCGACGACGTCGGCCAGACGCTGCTCAACTGGGCCGCGGCGTTCGGCACGCGCGAGATGGTCGAATTCTTGTGCGAAAAAGGTTACTGCGAAGCAATATTTATTTTGCAAAAAATGTAAAGAAATAAAGCATGGGTTACAAGTTAAGGAATCGGAAACAACGAGGTACCCTAAACATCCAGACCCGAGACAATATAGAAATAAAGTTTTGACCCATTGGAATTGAATCCAGACCTCAGAGCTGGTGTCATATTGAAACTTCTTGGTGTGTAGGCCACTCTACCCTAATGCCTTATTATTTGTAGGTGCGGATGTGAACCGGGGCCAGCGCAGTTCGTCCTTGCACTACGCGGCGTGCTTCGGGCGGCCCGCCATCGCCAAGGTGCTGCTGCGCTACGGCGCTAACGCAGACCTCCGCGACGAAGACGGCAAGACGCCTTTAGACAAAGCGAGGGAAAGGCATGATCAAGGTTTGCTTTTTAGCTTCCACGTTTATCTGCAGGTCTCACTGGCGATTTTATGGTTATTTGTTCGAATGATAAAAAAATATCTATACACTATTCCCAATACAGGTAGACAGAGGCCTAGATAGTTAAGTCCTTTCGAGCCACCTTCCGTCGAAGACATTTTTGGGACATCACAGGTGGTGAGCCCGTCGCCGTCTTTATGTCCAAGCCAACGATATAATTCGTATTTAAGTTTTTGAAAAAACCCATTGGTATGAGCCTGTCACCTGGGGATCGAACTCGGCTTTTTTGACTCGAATACCATTCACCCAACCACTCAGATACCGTAACTAAATATTTTGTAATTTGTTAATTAGGCCACAGAGAAGTTGCAGCGATATTACAATGTCCTGGCGAGTGGCTTGTTGTCAGTAATCATGATTCGCCGATTTCTTCAAATGAAGATGATTTTCCTGAAACTGGAGATAAAGAGATGGCAGCAATTTATCTTGAGTAAGTTACCCAAATTAGCTTGAAAAATTTAGAATTTAATTGCCCTTATCACAGTACCTAAAACTTGCATAGAAGAAAAATTTATTATGCTGCGTTATAGTCAGTGTTTGGTCTACATAGCTACCAATTTGATCAGAAAGTAATAAATCATGTGCATTATTGTGATGTTATAATAACATGAAAACTTCATTATTTTATTCCATTTAGTTTATAACTATATATACTGTTTAGAAAATAAATATAATGGAATAGTTTAAATAAAAAGAATAAAATTTCACGATAGCCGAGTGGCAGTGGGTGATCGGAATTTGCGTCGAGAGACCCGAGTTCGATTCCCAGGAGGTAGGCTCGCACCGATGAATTTTTCCAAAAACATATTACTAATATCGTTGGCTTGGACGGTCACAGACTTACCACCCTTCACCTTTTCTGACTGTGGTTTAGACAATTAAGTTCTTTCGACACACATCTCATCGGAGCTTAGTTTGGGACATCGCGAAAGGTGGTGTGCCCGTCGCCGTCTCTATGTCCAAGCCAACGATAAAAATCGGACATAAGTTTTTGAAAAAACCCACTGGTACAAGCCTTGGGGATCGACCTCGGGGCCTCTTGTCTCGATTCCGTCGCGGCAATGTGTGTGCGTGCGCGGTGCAGGCGGCTGGTGCCGGTGTTCTGCGCGCGCTACCTGGGCGCGGGCGGCGCGGGCGTGCGGCGCGCGTGCCTGTCGCTGGTGCGCAAGATGGTGCACTACGCGCCCGCCGCGCTGCTGCGCGCGCCGTCCGCGCCGCGCGCCGCCGCGCTGCTCACGCACCTCGTGGCCGCCGTGCTCGACTCGCAGGTACCCGCGCACCTCACACATTGACACGTTCGGAACACTCTTAATTCACGGCACTCGTTCCATCCCTCATGTCCCATTGGTAGGGAGCTGGCGAGCAATATTTCTATTGCGTTATTATAACAGCGATAATTGTACCCAAAGAAACATCAAGTACCGCGCCTGCCACTATGGTAGCGTAGCGTTGTGAATTGAGAGCGCTTCAAAAATTTTGTAAAAATATGGACATAAAGGCGGCGACGGGCTCACCACCTGTCACGTTGTCCCGAAAATATCTTCGGTGGAAGGTGGGTCAAAGGGACTTAATTGTCTAGACTTGACCTCTGTCTACCCCTGTATTGGGAATTGCGTGAAGATATTTATTTATTTATTTTATTTATTTATTCAAAAATTTTAATTCTTTGCTCGGACATAGAGACGGCGCTGTGTTTACCACCTGTCACGTTATCCAAAATAAATAATAGTTTAAAAAAATTAAAAAACACGCTTTTTATTGAAGACAGACAAATTTAAATTAAGAATAGCGTTAAAATTTTCAATAAATATAAATTAATAATAGTGTCAATAAAAAAATCATTTTAAAAAGCGGTTTTTTAAATGTTTCAGCATTTTTTTATTTCTATTTTATTTTTTATGATTTAAAAAACTACGTATGTAGTGCACACTTGGGAGACCTAATTTGTTTGATTAAAAACAATAAGAAAGACCACAGAAAAACAGCCAACCAGCACGTTGCGCCCGCGCTGTATATTGATAACTTACTTACTTACTTATCTTCACGCACAATCCCTGACGCGGTAGCCACAGACAACAGATCGCCAAGTGTCACGATCCCTACATACTTCTTTCGCTTTTTTCAGATTCATCATCTTTTTCATACATGCATGTCTAGGTATCCGAGTACTCTTGACCCTCCCCTCTTCGAGCAATTTGCTCACATGGTCTTCGAAAGTTAGTGTCGGTCTACCTCGACACCTTTTAATATTAACTTTCGCGCTATATATTTTCTTCACCATTCGGTCTTCACTTATTCGCTCAACGTGCCCAAACCATCAAAGCACGCCCTTATCCATTTTCGTGACAAGGTCATCTTTCAAACCTTCCATAATGCGAATCTCTTCGTTTCGCTTTCGGTCGGCCATGGTAAGGCCGCACATTTTACGAAGAGATCGCATCTCCACTGCATTCAACCTGCTTTTATGCTTCTTCTGGCATACCCAGGTTTCGCTGCCATATAGCAAAGTCGGTACCAACACTGCGTTATGTATTGCAAGGCGTGCACTTTTCACTACGCCTTGCCTTTTGACTAACGCAGTCAGGGCACCATTGACTTTGTTCCCGGCAGCGACACGCCTGTCCACATATATCACAACTTGGATGTGAACCACGTGATAATCATATACATATCGAAATGGTCGCCAGTTCCCTGTCTACTAAGGCAGTGTTCATTGATTTCATGTGTGGTGGCGTAGCGTCTATTTTAATTGTAAACTTTAAGCATTCTGTTGAAAACTCGATTGTTTCTGGAGACCACCAATTGTGGTGGAAGTTTAAAAGTGATATTAATTTCCCGTTGTTACTATTCCTAATCGGGATCGAAAATCAGGGCGAGCTCGCAGCGCCACGGCGTTGTCATCAGCGGTACCTGCGCAGCCGCTATATCCGCGCCCCGCCGGTAACGTTCCGATGGTGTGATGAATGGTATCGCCCCATGCACTGTGTACTCACGACCGGCTCTATAATTAATGTTTATACGCTATAAATATTATGGAATTTGTGAAATACTTTTCATTGGATATGTAACAATATAAATATCCAAAAAAAAAAAAAAAACACAAAGGGGGTTAAGTAAATTTTCAGTAGCAAGGCTCTTTAGTGTATATTGTAAGTTGTATTTCACAATTGTTATTTATTTTAACTAACTTTTAAATTATTCATGTTTTTAAATGTTTCTTTCATAACAATTTTATTACCTTTAAGCAGAAAAAAATTAACATCGTTGTTCTTTCGTGTGGTTTAAACAAGGCTTATCATCTGGTAGGTCTAATCGAGCCTATTCTTTAAAATTTATTCAAGGCAATATTTTAAAATAGGCGCTTTTATTGCTATTTGTCTGTAATTAAATGATAAAAAATTTATGTTATTGGTGTAATTGCGTATACACATTCTTTTAGAGCCGTTTTAACTACTTGCATATAATGGGATCATTTGATTTTACCCAGTTGATTTATAAATCCTTCCATTGTTTGTAAATAAAATAATATAGGTATATACATCATTAATATTTACAATACTAATTAAAATATATGCCTCACATCATTATTGTTTGAAATTAATTAATGCAGGTATAATATTACTTTTCCACTATATTAAATTCGTAAGTGTGATTTTTGAGCATCATATAAGCATAATGATACATCACACCATCGAAATTTACCTTGCATTATTAAAATGTTATGTATTGTGTGCTTTCTATCCGCTGTTTATTGTATTACTGTAATAGTTGTTAAAAGTTGAAAACATTCCCTGAATGAGAAAAACACCTCAGGGCGTGGAAATTGGTTTGATCTTATTTTGTAGAATCGTTTTTGAATGTTTTCTTGAATAGAAATTTATCATTAAAAAATAACCAAAAGAAAAATTAAACGGTTTTACTTGTATTATTGAAACAGGACGATGACGACGGACACTTGATAGTGTTGGGTATCGCCGAGGAGCTGATGGTAAAAGCCGCCGACATATACTTGGAGCAGTTCGCGAGACTCGGTGTCTTCAGTAAAGTGGAAGCATTGGCAGCCGTTCCCGCTCATCAAGTGGACGACGGAAACGTCATTGCCGCAGGTTGGATTTTATAACTACCATTTAATGTATAAAGTGCAAATTTATAGTGCGGAAATGAAACGTTAAGAGCGTGTCGCGGGCAGGGTCGGGCGAGGACGCGTCGTGCCTGGCGAGCGGCGTGGCGTACAGCTGGGGCGAGTGGTCGCTGTGCCGCGGCCGCGACGCGCTGTACGCCTGGAGCGACGCCGCCGCGCTCGAGCTCAGCTCCGGCAGCAACGGCTGGTTCCGCTTCCTGCTCGACGGCAAGCTCGCCACCATGTACTCGAGCGGCAGCCCCGAGCACCAGACGGACAACACGGGTAAGGCTATGTCTGCTGCTTATACTTCTTACGCATTCTCGGAGTTGTATATTACATTTATTTAACCTTTAATGCTTTATCAATGCAACATTCGATTTGAAAGGCTTCTTCTCGGTCGACATACAGAGACAAAAGCATTGACCAAATTATACATACCACCATTATCAGCAAAATAAATAAAATGACTGAGTCATGTTCAGTGTATGACTGGATGATACTTTGAATGCCACAACTGTACTTGAAGAAGGTACTGCTTTTTAATAGCAATTGCATCATAAAAATGTAGTGTGTAAAAAAGTACATTTATAAGTATATAGATAATTACATAAATTTCCAGCGTCCATAGAATACTATAAATTGTTGGAAGTTAGAATATGAATTCTTATGTACTTTCAGAAAATCGTGGTGAATTTATTGACAAGTTACAAAGGGCGAGGGCGTCTGTCAAGAATTCAGTTCCTCTACCTATTCTCTCAAAACCAGGGCCAAACAAATTAGTCCTTGGAAACTGGACATTGTCATGTAAAAAGTAAGTAGTTTATTAAAACTATTTCTATCTCATAATTTTTAATGTTATAGTGTTTATACCAAGAAACTTTTACTATGTCATCAGGGAAAAGGAACTTCTTATCCATAATACAGATGGCCAGCAACAGACTACAATACTCAAAGAAGACTTACCTGGTTTCATATTTGAATCGAATAGAGGAACCAAACATTCTTTTACAGCTGAAACTTACTTAGGTAAATACAGACATTATGATAAAACGATATTTTTTTGTTTTTAATTGAAAATTTGGTTTCTCAGTTTTGCATAACATGTTTAGGTCCTGAACTAGCCAGTGCCTGGGTAGATAGGAGGCCTGTTGTGGTGAGCAATGGCAACACTGGCCAAAATCGATCACGTCTGTCAGCAAAAACTGAAGCTCAAAAAACTCAGGTGTGTTTGCTTTGTTTTTGTAATTTACCGTTTATAAAGTAAGCTAAATTTATTTCATATTATAATGGATTATGGCAGAGTAAATAGAATCTGGTATAATATGAGGAGGTTTTCCATAATTGTTGCTCAATATAAAAAATATGTAAATAACAGATAACATTCTTATTCGGCTAGGCTAGGCTATTCGCATATTAGGCTTATACTAATACACACACTTATATTTGTGGATGCATGCTCTTGAGTTACGATAAGTGTGTTCCTTTTTTTTGTATATGGACATTTATTGTTACTCCCAGTGACGTTTTTTGAATACTCTGATACTCTCATGCCGCATGATTTAGTTTCGTTACAATTTGCTCTTTAATTCTTTGCAATATGTCTCATCCAGCAAACGACGCTATTAACATTTAGTAAAGATAAAAAGAAACTGTTACCGGGAGTTATGATTAAAATTTATAACGAAATGAGAAAAACGAACCATGTGCTTATTGTTCCTTGTGGGAGAAAGTAAAAAGACAAGCAACTTGTTGGTATGAGGGGACTTTCAATGCACATGTACACTTTCAATACCGGAGACGTTGCAGGTGCGTGGGCCCTGTATGAGTCGAATTGCGAAAGGGCGAAGGAAAGGGGGGGTCCATAAATTACGTGAGGTGTTTTTTTGAATTTTCCTCCCTCCCCCCCTGGTGAGATGTCGTGAGATTTTATTCAACCCCCCTCCCCCCTCCCCCATTCCCCAATTTCTCACGTGAGATTTTTCAAAATATGGGTTTCTTACGTAAAGGCGTTAGATTGTTATTGTAAAAAGAAAAAAAAATGCTTCGTACTTTTATTTTTGTTAAGACTAATAAACAATATTGCTGAGAGTTTAATTATAATTGTAATAAAAATTTTACAATAGAATACTTAAAACGTAACTACTGTGATTATAAAAAAATATATATTCTAATTCAATCCATGGAGTATCATGGATGGTCTCAAGAGAGACTATTGAAACCAACATGTCCATATGATTTTCAGTAAAATCATCTGCATTTCAGTAATTTTTTTTGTTTCAATCAGAAAAAAATTGCATGATATTTGCTGAGACCCCCCCCTCTCTCCAATGTAAGAATAGATGAGCAAATTGTTTGAGCAAATTGTTTGAACCTGTGAATGCTTCAGTATGAAATGCATGAAGATACAGAACGTAAGTAAGGAAGCTGACTGCTGATCCAATTTCTATTGACGTCACGTTGTGCAGGTGAGCGAGCGCGCGCGTGCGCTGTACACGCGGCACCTGGCCAGCGCGGCCACGCGCCAGCCGCGCCCGCCCGTCGCCCGCCTGCGCGCGCTGCTCGCCCGTCTGCAGAGCACACCCGCAGGTACGCCGCCGTCTCAAGTGTTTTGATTATAGCGCAGTTGCAACGAAAGGTGATGTCGTGCTCTCACCGGCTACAACCCCACGGTGCTCAACCTAACTACACATCCTCGTCCTCACACGGTTAGCCGGTCGGTTCTTGCTTGATATTAGGAGTTAAGTCATTTTGAAGTACATGCGTAAATAGTAACATTTTCTGTATGTAATGTGGTACCGTGTGGTAATGGTGTAAGAATGTTGCCACTCCCTTTCTTTCCGTGGGTGTCGTAAGAGACGACGTTATGGAACCGATAGATGGTGGGATAACCTTGGTATGATATGCCTATATATATATATATATATATATATATATATATATATATATATATATATATATATATATATATATATATATATAAATATATATATATATATATATATATATATATATATATATATATATATATATATATATATATATATATATATATATATATATATATATATATATATATATATATATATATATATATATATATATATACATTATATCGATTGATCTACGAGACTATATATAGGGTCATAGGTCAAGTAATTGTTATGTGATAAGCAATAAAAATATTTGATTTGATTTAAACCTGTTCTGCTGCTGTTCCAATTCTATGTATCTATCAAATTATATCTAACTTTACTACCTGAGAAAACTTTTAATTAGCCTTCTCATTTTTATTATATAAAATAAAGTGTATGTACCTAACTTAATATAACGTGACATGGTGACTTTCAGTATGTAATTTAAATCAAAAAAGGGGCGCAAATTATTCCCGTTAATTTGTTTGTGTAGCAGATGATTGGCAGCAGGAGTTAAAGGACACGCTGGAACAGCTAACGGAGTTGCTGTGCGGAGAAGAGCTATTGTCAGCTTACGAGTTGCAGTCATCCGGACTTGCACCAGCGTTGCTTCAGGTGCTGTCGCCGCAACCGAACGGTAATTCTGTTATTCCTAGCTTACAACATAATTTTATAATACTAAACAACTTCCGTCTTTTTATTTTTATGTAGCTGGATTATTTTAACAAATAATTATTTTGGATTAGCATAATTATTTGTAGACCTCAAAGATGATAAGTATGCGTAATTTGTAACTGTATCATACATCATCTATTTTCAAGCTATATTCATTTCTTTGTATTATGAAAGAGGATAAAGAACATAGATTTTTACCTGAACTCTTGCCCATATACAGTCTTAATGTACCACCTTTTGTACCTAAACGTTTATTGTAACGAACTTGGTGGCCCGTCATGTAGATTATGTATTTTCTAATAAAATTAATATATAAAAGTATTCACTTTTTGGGACAACGTGACAGGTGGTAAGCCTGTCGCCGTCTTTGTGTCCAAGCCACCGATACAAATCGTACTAAAATAGTAGTAGTATAAAAATACCACTGGTATGAGCCTGCCACCTGGGTATCGAACTCTGGTCTCTTGACCCGAATTCCGATCAACCAACCCCTCGGCAATCGTGACTTAAAAATATTATGTATTTTCAATCATTATAAACAATAAAGATATTGTTTGATAAAAAAATTGTATAGTGTGGTGTCGCATCGACTACTACGTTTGTAAAATAGTATTTATGGACATTTTCTACAATAGTATTAAAACAAATAATTTTATTTGATTTGAAACGATAAAGATATATATAAGTATTTATTCAGACTTTTGTTTATCAAAAAATATAATGTAACTTTTAAATATTATGTCACAATCATTATATCTGTCCAGTCCAACACCATATCATTTTATCACAAGCGGACACGTATCGAACCGCCGTGGACAACTTATAATGTATTTTTACGTTACAATTAAATCCACTGTGCAATAAACAGTTATAGTATAGTGACATCACGTGTATTTACTTCATAACTTATAAGCCCCTCATACTTTGTAGTATCAACTTAAACTATTCGAAACTACATATCTATTAACTTAAATAAATAATTAAAATGATTAAGAAAGTAATTAATAAAATAATTAAAAAAGTGTACAAGTCACAAAGCTTTGGCCCGTATTATATCATCGAGCTGTCATGTCTAATCTGCATCTATTGAAATTTGAAATATGTATGTATCAATGTACGGTTCAATTCGGTTAAGATTTTTTAGCTTATTGATATTAAGTAAGTGAGTGAATTAAATTGTATCGAAATTTTAATAGGTTTTTTTTTGCATTTTTCAAAGGCGCGTCGCAGCTATAGAGCAAATAAAGAGCGAAACAAGTACTTAATTTTTATTATATTTGTGATCGCGTGAAGCGCATACTAGTGGAGAAGACATCTCAGGTCACGATCACAAGCTACCCTTTTCCTGCAGCACATCGTCCGCTACTCCAGTGCTCTTTTATAGGCCGTATGTAAACAATTTCAATGTAATTCTGCGATATTGGCAGGCGAGGCGGCGGCGCAGTGGGCGGCGCGCGAGCGCGTGGTGCGCGCGTGGCTGACGCAGCGCGAGTGCCGCGCGGGCGCCGCGCTGGCCGCGCGCCTCGTGGCCGTGCTGGAGAGCGTGGAGCGTCTGCCCGTGCTGGCGCCCGCCGCCGACGCGCCCGCGCCCGCCGCCGGCTCGCTGCACCACCTCGCCAAGCGTATAAGGTGCGCCGCCGCCTTCTCTCGCAGCTCCGCTCCCTCTCGCCGCTCCCTCTCGCTACTCCCTCTCGCCGCTCCCTCTCGCCGCCCCTCTCGCTATTCCCTCTCGCCGCTTCCTCTCGCCGCTTCCTCTCGCCGCTCCCTCTCGCCGCTCCCTCTCGCCGCTCCCTCTCGCCGCTCCCTCTCGCCGCTCCCTCTCGCCGCTCCCTCTCGCCGCTCCCTCTCGCCGCTCCCTCTCGCCGCTCCTCTCGCCGCTCCCTCTCGCCGCTTCCTCTCGCCGCTTCCTCTCGCCGCTCTCCCTCTCCGCTGCCTGCCTGTCTAGATACTTATTACTTTACTTCTACAAGGTAAAAAGCTAATCATGATAGTAGTAATATATTTAAGGTCAAGTTAATGTAGGATTCTACAATTAAAATAACTGTCGATGAAGAACAAACTATTGTTATGTTATTTGCATAAGAAGCAACCCATGTTACATCCTGAAAGTGATAAGAAAGCTTAAAAAAGCAGTAGTAATACATAATTTACCATAAAACAATAAAAAATATATCTTTGACTCATTTGTATTTTTATCCATCCATAAAAATACAAATAGAAAAAAATTCTTCAGTTCTATGTTAAAGCGAAATGTAACCATCTCCTAATATAATATTCATTCATCTAATATAATATTAATTGAATGTCTTGCTATAGACTACGCGTGGAGCGTGCGAGCGACGAGTCCGCCGAGGACACGGGCGCGGGCAGTGGCAACAACGCGGCCCGCAACCTGAAGGTCGAAGCGCTGACGACGGTGCGCCAGCTGGAGCGGTTCCTCGCCAAGTCCGTGGCGCGCCAGTGGTACGACATGGACCGCTCCACTTTCACCTTCGTGCAGAAGATCAAGTCCGAAGCGCCTATAACGTTTACCTATGACGTAAGCTAATTTTATATTCCATTGTTTCTTATGAATTATTGCCCTGGTGGTACCGTCTTTAAAGTATGACACCCCCTTTCTTGGCGTGGGTGTCGTAAGAGAAAAGCCCCGGCAATATCAATGGCTACCGACGGATGGCGGGATAACCATCTCGAAAAACTGCCAGACCGCAATAACATACCGGTGACGGGTATAGCAGTAGCGTCGAAGGTGCAAGATATCTAGTACTGCGATCGCCATATCTTGCCGAGCGTGGCGATTAAGGCAAACCATTCCACATCAAACAGGCCGGCATGTATGAATTATGGATATCAATTGACATTCCTATTTTAAATTGTAAATATAAAAACTAAGACTATTACCTAAATAATTGGTATACTAACTCCCTATTTAGTTAACATGGTATGGTGATTGAATATGTACAGTTCATTCAATGGGTGTAAATTTGGCTAACGCAAGTTAATGCAATCATCTAAAACTAAAAAAATATCACTGCTTTATTAATTTCAAATGGTTAGCCATAAAATATTTCAGTCGGTTTTTTCAATGGCAGTCGTTTAGTGTAGTGTAATGCCTTTCTGTAATTCAGTTAAATAAATAAAATAAATATCTTCACGCAATTCCCAATACAGGGGTAGACAGAGGTCAAGTCTAGACAATTAAGTCCCTTTGACCCACCTTCCACCGAAGATATTTTCGGGACAACGTGACAGGTGGTGAGCCCGTCGCCGCCTTTATGTCCAAGCCAACGATGAAATTCGTACATAAGTTTTTGAAAAACTCATTGGTACTGCCACCTGGGGATCGAACTCGGGTCTCTCGACTCGAAATTCCGACCACCCAACAACTCGGCTATCGTGACTTAATTCAGTAAAACGTAATTCAGTTAAACATTTAAATACTATCTGTTACCCATGACAGTCTGCATACAATATGTATTCCTTTATTTAAAAAATTAAATAAAAATATTTCTAATCAAAAGATCAAATATATGGTTTTTATTTCATTAATGATGAATATTCATACAAACTTACATACCTCATTAATTTTTTTCTGTGGAGTTATTCTTTTCTATGTTCAAAAAGGTTTGTATCTGTAAAATATGATTAAAAAAAGATGACAAAAACAGAGAATACCTAAGGAGTTTTTTTCGCCAATATCTTCCCTCTTTATGAAATGGCGGTAGATTTAAAAACCGACTTTCGATAAATGCCAACTGACTAAACTTTTTTATTTAACAATAACTGCACTTTTTATAACTGTGGTCGCGATCACTAACTGTTCTATGGTTTGATTTTTTGACGTAGTACTTTGACTTAAACTACGTATGCTATTTTGTATTATTATTTTTTATGTTATGTTAATGTAGGAAAAATTATGCTTTTGTTAAATTGCAAAACTTTCATGAACAAACTTAAACTTTTAACTGAAATGTAATATATTGCATTAGTAATAGCTTCCTGCTAACAGTGTGTTATATTACCCTCCATACAACATTCGGTAGTAAGTCTTTTTAATAATTAAGTTGTAAAAGGCAACAATTCAAAAAAAATTTACATTGTTTCAGCATGATTTTGACGAAAATGGCGTTTTATACTTCATTGGTAGTAACGCCGGTACTTGCGAATGGGTCAATCCCGGAGCTCACGGATTAGTGAGCGTGTGGTCGTCCGACGGTCGCCAGCTGCCATACGGGCGTGCTGAAGACGTCCTCTCGAGATCACCAGAGCCTCTAAATGTCCATACCAATGATGACAGACGTGCTTTTATAGCGCTAGATCTTGGCCTGCATATTGTGCCTTCAGCATATACGTTACGTCACGCAAGAGGATATGGCCGTTCAGCACTTCGAAATTGGCTATTCCAAGTAAGTTTTTGACATTGTTGATTTTATTGTGCAGTGTAAATATTGTTCCATTAATTTATACAAATATAAAAGTAAGAACACTAGATTTGACCAACTGAGAGGAAATTAACGAATTAAGTATTCCTACAAACTCCTATCGTTTATCAGAGATCTACGACAGCTTAGGCATAGTCCAGTTCACAAGAGCTTATTCGGGACAATGTTAGGTGGTAAGCATTTTAAAGCACAAGAAAAACCTAGGAATTTCTTGTAAGCCAACAATACGAGCATTTCTGACGATTATTCTGGATATTTGGATCAAACTCGCTTTTTCAACCAATCTACTATGGTAACTCAAACTGATACTTACAGTATGTTAAATCTTGATTGTGTTAAGTACTTAAATATGTTTCTATTTATTTTAAATAAAAATGATTTAACAAGGTACGTAGCTTGGGAATATCGGTGACGCGGGCGGCGGAGTATAGCGTAGTAACCGACTACGAGGAGGGATCCAAAAGTAGTGTGAACGAAATACTCCTTGGTAAGAAAAAAAAATACTGGCAGGCACAGCTCAGATACATATTTCTAATATTAATAAAGAAAAAAAATATTCGATTCTCTTTTATTTTTTTTTCTGAATGTAGTAATTTGTTTGCTTCGTGTCGGAACGCGTTCTCGAAATGTGAAAAAACGAAGTGCTAGCCGTTATTAAATACCTCAATTTAAAAAAAGTTAACGACGCAAGAGATTCATTGCGATTTGAAGCAACATTAGGAGAGTGCTCCGCCGTATTCCACTGTCGCAAGGTGGGCTTCTTAAATTCGAGTAGGGAGAACGAGCACGGAAGATGAACATTGTTGCGGCAGTCCATCGATGTCAGTCACGCAAGAAAATGTTGCGAAAGTCGAGAAAATTGTATTGAGCAATCGAAGAGTTACCATCCGATACTTAATTCAAGAAACGGACATTTCAATTGTAAGTAATCAATCCACATTGAAACAATCTTTGAATATGAGAAAAGTCTCCGTAAGATGGGTGCCGCGAATGTTAACCGACATTTAGAAAAAAAATCGACTTGACATTTCGAAGATATTGTTGGACAAGTTTCAAGAACATTCTGAAAACTTTTTGTCTCGTATCGTAACAATGGACGAAACATGGGTCCATCATTTTGATCCCGAGACAAAACAGCAATCTTCGCAATGGAAACGGCCATCATGACCGACCCCTAAGAAGTTTCGTGCCGTGGCATCGGCTGGCAAGGTTATGGCCTCAATATTTTGGGACTCAGAAGGGATATTGTTGATTGATTACCTGGAGCATGGAACCACTATTATAGGCCAATATTAGTTTTAATTTCCAAGTTGAGAAATGGCATCAAAGAGAAAAGGAGAGGGAAACTTCGAAGGGGCGTGCTCTTTCATCACGACAACACACCCGCGCACAGGTGGGTAGTTGCGATGGCTGCCATTCAGCAAGCTGGCTTCGAATTGGTTAACCACCCTCCTTATTCACCAGAACTGGCGCCTAGCGATTTTTATCTGTTCCCCAAATTGAAAGAATACTTAAGGGGAAATAGGTACGTAGACGATAACGAGGTGATGGATGCCGTGGAGAGCTTTTGGCAGGACCAAGGCAAATCTTTTTTTTGAAAGGGATTGAAGCCTTGGAAAAGCGCTGGACTCGGTGTGCAGAGAGACTCGGAGACTATGTAGAATAATAAAGTTATCAATAGTCATTATATTCTATCTCATTCTTACTACTTTTTTGATCCCTCCTCGTACAGCATTTAAATATAAAGTATTTCAATTGGATAAATACGAGCTTCTCATCACTAATTAGATATTGTGTCGCTGTAGTTGGTATCCCTAAATATTAATTGACACTGATTGAGATGCAAGCGCCATCTGTTCCACCTGTGCCGCGTGTGACGTACCAACGTGTGCGCGTGCAGATGTCCGCGGACGGCGCGGCGTGGAGCACGCTGGCGGCGCACAGCGACGAGCAGGCGCTGCAGGAGCCGGGCAGCACGGCCACGTGGCGGCTGCGCGCCGACGCCGCGTACCGCTACCTGCGCGTGCAGCAGAACGGCAAGAACGCCAGCGGGCAGAGCCACTACCTCTCGCTCTCTGGGCTCGAGATTTACGGGAAGGTGAGCATCGACTGTCTATACACGCTCCATGTGTAGATTGTGACTTGATTGTGTGTATCATTGTTATAGATTTTTTTTCTTACGAGATTAAATTATTTTCAGCAGCTTTCATATATCCGATTATTTTACAATTTTGCACATGACGAATGACCAACATCCGAGCGCATGAAATTGAAAAGTAAAATTTTAGTTTAAAATATATTTTTAAATTACCATACGATTATTATATATATTAGTAGATGTACTATATCATTAGTTTTTAAATTGGCTTTTTTCTGAGGTGGTACCTGAGTGACCAAACTTCAAATGTTTTAAATTATGTGCCTCATTTCGAGGTTATCTGAAATGGCATTTCAGATATAACCTTGAAATGTGAAACATAATCTAATCACAAAATTATTGTTTAGATTGTTAGAAAAGGTACCAATGTATAATAATATATATGAAATGTGTGGAACAATGAATAAGTTTTGGTTTAGCTTAAATATCGTGTGTTGTGTAATCAACTATAGAACAGTGTAGTTACTTGCTGCACTAGGTGGTCAGCGTTGTGGAGAGCCCGCCTAAACAGTGCGGCAGCGCTGCGAGCTCGGGCGCAGCGACGGCTGCGGGCGGCGGCGCGGGCGGCGGCGCGGGCGGCGGCGCGGGCGGCGGCGCGGGCGGCGGCGCGCGGGCGCGGCGCTGGTCGCGCGGCGCGCGCGGCCTGTGCTGCGGCGCGCGCGTCATGCGCAGCCCGGACTGGAAGTGGCGCGACCAGGACGGCCCGCACCCCGCCATGGGCACCGTCACCTCCGACGTGCACAACGGATGGGTCGACGTCAGGTGAGTAAGCTAACCTTGGGTGGTTTCTTTGCTAGTATTTTCTTTTTCTGGTTCGAAAAATCGAAACGGAGTGTCTCACAATAAACTTATTGCTAGTGTGCTTCATGAAAAATTTAATAATTTTAACCTGCACGTTGTAGTTATTCGACGCAGCAGGCGAAGAAGCAGAGACACTTATGCGTCTTGAAATTTTTTTAAATTATAATAAAAATTTTCCCCGTGTGCGGATTAGGATTACCTTTCCTTTCGGAGAGTGGGCAGGCTACGAAGGTACTATTTACTTTGTTGAAATATGCAATGATCAGCGCGGCTGAGGGTATAAATAATTATGATTAGAAAATTAAGTAGGTTTTCATGTCGTGTGTCGAAAGAGTGCGGACTGATGTGTAATAACCCTTATCTTCTATTTATGTTTAAAAATCAGAATTCCAATATTAACTGATTCTTGAAAACATACTCTTTAGTAATAAATGTACCAGTATATTATTATCACTAGTTCCAGGACCACAAAAAATTACCCATAACAGGTAAAGTCCTCTGCTGTACATAGCATTTTAAAGCATATTACTTATTATGAATTGTAGAACCTTATCTTAACCGTGTGTAAAGAGTTCACTGCCAATAAAAGCCCTTCCGATACAAAGAATACGTCATTGTCGTAGCAATCAAATTGCGCAACGGAACGTCTTGTATTTTAGACATCACATACCCCTAATCGGTCTGCTTATTTTCAAGAATATTATTCCGACATCTTGTCGTTAGAAGATAAGGTTTGAAGGTAACGTTAGAAGTAAGGGGCTATATTTATAATCCGCTTAAAGTGTGTGCAATATCAGGTGGGATTACGGCGGCCGCAACTCGTACCGCATGGGGGCGGAGGGCAAATTCGACTTGAAGGTGGTGAGCGGCGGCGCGGGCGGCGGCGCGGGCGGCAGCGAGCCGCGCGCCGGCCGCAAGAGCCACTCCACGCCGAGCCTGCCCGATGCTACCGCCGTCGACCACCAGGTGGCAGACACGCACATGCATAACACATGTTATAACTTCAAAGGGGATAGCTACGGAGTTTCTTTCGCCTGTTTCTTCTCCGTTGGAGGAACCTCATTGCGAAACGGTGGTAGATTGAAAATGAATGACTATTGATAAATGAATGTATATTCTTATGTCGATAAATGCATGATTGGATTTGATTTGATTTGACCATTATTCAACTATTATTAGGAAATTGAGAATTGAGTTTGTCCGATTGTTTTGTACCTGCTGGTACCTGCGTAAGAATATATCACTCCCTTTCTTCTCCTATGCATCGTAAGAGGCGGCTAAGGGAAATGGGAAAGAAAGTGAAATTGGCTTCTGATATGGCGGGATAACCATCTCGAATAATATCAGATCAAAATTAAACAAACCGATGACAGGCGGCAGCGTCTAATGTACGAGGTATCTAGTACTGCAATTGGCAATCCGCATGCCAAGCTTGGCGATTATGGCAAATCCTCCTTAACGGGAGAGGCTAATGTCTTACAGTAGACGTTTACAGGGCATTGTAATGATGTGTCGAGTATGAAATGTAAAGTAAAAGTAAAAGTAAAACTCATTGGCACGAACCTCTCTGTACAACTACAAACACACTCTTTTTTAAAATTATATTACTTTGTGAATTTTACATAATGATGTCATAACCAACTATGATCACTTGATATAATCTAGTGCAGTAAAGATTAACAAAAATTTACGAGAGCTCCTCTTTTTAAAATAGAAGTTTGATGAAACTATTATATAATCTCATTACCATGAATCGGTTTATGATGTCAAATTGAATCTTTACAACCAGTGTTTTGTTTACCAAACTTTAGAAAATAATTTTTGACATATACTGGTAGGTATCAGTTGCGTCAACAGAGCAAGCGTCTTCTGCGGACAACATATCCGGGGAGGAGATGTCCAGCAAAATGACGCGTCCGCGTATACATGCCACTGAGGATGTGTCTGCTATAAACAGTTCCTCCCATCACATCAATACAGGTATGATCAAGTGTATATTATGGCAATCCACAAGGTGGCCCACTAGTAACTGCCTGGGATTATCGTCTAGATGTTCTGCTCTTTGCAGTAAAGATTAATTGCTAAAGTATTTCTTTTATTCGATTATTTAGTCACGATAGCCGAGTGGTTGGGTGATCGGAATTCGACTCAAGAGACCCGAGTTCAATCCCTAGGTGGCAGGCTTGTGCCAATGGGTTTTTAAAAGATTATTTACGATTAATATAGTTGGCATGGACACAAAGACGGCGACGGGCTCACCACTTGTCACGTTGTCTTAAAAATGTCTTTGGTGGAAGGTGGGTCGAAAGGACTTAATTGTCTAGACATCTATCTACCCCTGTAATGGGAATGGCGTGAAGATTTGTTTTATTTGAGGGTTGAGTGTAGATCTTTGAAGCAGAAAGTTACTGGTTTAAATTCTGTTGTTGTCCAGGCTTAGTCTATGTTAATCTCGTCGTAGTTATCTGTAGTCACTAAATATAAACTGCGTGAAACTCTAAGACTCAGTTTAGAAAGTCAATTAAACTAACTCACGGTTTATATCTTATTAGTTTGGAGATATTCTACAGAAGTAGATAGTGATTTCCACAAAATCTGACCGCTGAGTTGGATATGTCGATTGACCACTTACTTTACGTTGGGCTTACTTGGAGTATTTATCACTGACGATAATCGTCGACTTCAAGCAGTTTCTTAATATAAGCTTGACACATGACATGTTTTCTGTTGTATCTTATATTGTTGTAATGTTTTACTTGTATGGACAAGTGGCGTACCCATCTGTTTTTCATGGAGTCGACAGCTCTGAGGTCCCGTTTTCGATCTCCAGACGGGTCGATATAGAAAACTACTTTTTCTGAATTTTCTCGAGACTGGATGTTTGGTGTATTTAATTCCATAACACATTGTGCTTTAGCTTACTATTTGATCAGAGTGTAATGACTATAATGTTGTTGCTATTTATGTATCTATTTATTACATACAAAGACATATTTTTCACATAATTTGATTTATTACAGTAAAGGTATAATTAATTTTCCTAGATCTTGCCACAATAGTAGAGTCATTAACACTAGGCGCCGAAGGAAACAACTGCTTAACCGACTTAGGCGGTGCATCATTTACAAATATGGAAATGGGCCCAACTAGTATCACCGACATAACCAAACCATATCCAGCAAAGGAACCACTTCCGGAAGCTAACATTCAAGAGGTTAGTAATTTAATAAATTATAGTTGCCATTAATTTGGTTTTATATTAAGTTCTGCATGATCTTTCAATAATATTGTTTGCTATAGTATTCTATGTAATTGGTCGATTTCTATGGGATGTCTTTCTTTATCGGTTCTATGTAATATCAGTTTTGTATGATGGTTTTTATGTCGCGTTGTACTTGTACATAAAGTATGAGCACACTGCGAGCGTGCGATGTGAGTGTAGCGTGCGTTGCGCGCAGGAGGGCGGGGCGCGCAGCAGCGACGGCGACGCGGTGCGCAACAGCACCAACGCGCTGCTGTCCGGCGAGCTGCTCGCGCTGCCCGCGCTGCCCGCGCTGCCCGCGCTGCCCGCCTCCCTGCTGCACACGCTGCGCAACAACGCGAACCGCCTGCACATACAGGTGATGCCGCGCCGGTCCTCGGCTCGCTACTCTAGCAATTTGACACGCCCCGCGTCTGCGCATACGACATCCCTCTCTTGCCTCGTACTTGCTTGTCAAATATCGAGCTGTGTTTTACATCAAAGCCACACAAAAATATTAGTATTAAAAGAAAAAAAAGTTATACATTGTGTCCGTCTATAATAATAATGTTTTGAACTATCATAGGTGCCGTCCAGTCTCAAATTCGGAAGCCTGGGTCTTGGCAACTAGATAAAAATAAAAATAAAAATGACCCGATATAATATTGCAGTCCTATATATGCAATAGTATGTAGTTATCAGTTACAAATTTGTTAAAACATTAGCAGTATTTTTTTCATCATATTCTAAAATCAATGAGAATCTTTTTATTTAGACATTCAAAACTTATAATTTGTTGCTTTTTTCTAGTGTGAAGATAGTGAAAGTGGTGAAAGTCAGTACAGCGAACAGAAGGACAATCAAGGTAGCGGTACTGGCACAATGAGTGCCAGTGAACCTGACCTTACACAGCAGGTAATGCCGTCACGCTTTTATCTTTATCTTTTGTTTGAGATTATTAACTGAAAAGTTAGTCAGAAAGTTTATATCACTATCAATTCAGTTTAAGGTCTAAATCAATTAAAACTTCATACACCGTAATAAGCACTCTATAATAAATACACGAAAGGAGTAAACTGACCAGGTCGAACCAGGTCCAGTGCGTCATCTTTTTAAATAAAGAAACCCTTATCAAAATATAATATGGTAATGCAAATATGCATCTTATGTTTAATGCTTTTCAGATTGATTTTTATATACATACATATATATATATATATATATATATATATATATATATATATATATATATATATATATATATATATATATATATATATATATATATATATATATATATATATATATATATATATATATATATTGAGACAATATCACATACATTGCTCATTCCAAAGCGGCTTAAGCACTTTTTCAAAATGAAAAACATTTGAAAAAAAAAAGATCATTGTCCAGTGAAATTTGTTGTGAAATGCATTTCACTTACACAATTAACATTTAAGTATGATGACCAGGCCTCCTTGAAAGTGAGTTTTAAGATTGGCAATTAAAAAAAAGACTATGTGAATATTTTATTATAAAGCCTTTTTAAGGTAGATGGAGAATTAAATTTGAATAATTTATGTAAAAGAATAATTTATTTCTTCCATAATTTTTTAAGTTAATTTTTTTTTAAAGTGCATATATGAAGAAAATGAATGCTTTTGAAAGAAGCGTAAGGACGTCTTGATACAAATTACTTAATAGTGATTTGTTCATTCTTACTCTCTCAGATAGATATAAGTACCATGCATCGAGGTAGAAATTCCAAAATATTTCTATTAAATGCTTATAGTAACAACACCTGATATTTTAATCCATTGCTTCGTATGTGTAGAAAATATAACGAAATTACTATAAGCAACACAAATATAGATGACACAGATGTGCGCTATTTGAGTTTGTTATATGATGTGGGGGCGGATGTCTAATTGTCAGTAAATACGGCGCAGTTTGCACAGGGAGCGGCGCGCCTGCTGGAGTCGCTGGGCGTGGCGCGCGGCGCCGCCGTGCGCTCGGCCGCGCCGCCGCGCACCGCGCGCCCCGCGCACTCCTCCGGCCTGTTCCCCAGGTACCGTGCCCTCCGCACTCCGCTCTCCGCCCTCCGCACTCCGCACTCCGCCCTCCGCCCGCTGCCGTCGTCCGTCACACCATATACACACTTATCACAACATATAACACGCACCACATACACACTTTATACTTCACAATATTGAATTTCTTTTTTTTTAACGTGGAAATGCAGCCAGCGTCATTGGTACCATGCCACGAGGAGTAGGGCTCTACGATTATAATAGTTTTTGGTTAATAAGTATTGTAAATATTAACGTGGAAAACGTGTGGGGAGATATAAGTTAGTTAGGATAGAAAGAGATATAGTGTTAAGTTTCGTATATTATTATAGGGGCACGTGAGAGAGGTGCGAGCACACATTTTCTTTCTCTCTTTCTCTAATAGCTTGTAATTTTTCGCATATTTCAAAAACACAAATTTATCAATGAAAACCTAAAACAAATTTAAAATAGTAAGTAAGAAAATTAATATATGTATATGTCTATATACATGTATATATTATACATACATACATATATAAACAAATATATACATACACATGGAGCTAAAGAACTTTTACTTCAGTCCTGTGCTCTAAAGCACAATCGTTTTTTTTTATCGGCACAAAATAATGGACAAGCCCATGTTTTACTGTCCAAGCGAACGGTATAATATACTTACATATAAACATCCATATTTCAAGTACTAATATTGATATTCATCACGCTATGTTTGCCCCTGTGCGGCACTTAACAGCTTAGCAACTCTTAGCTTCGATGGCAGCCAAATAGGCTATCGAGTAGTCGATAGCCAAATAGGCTATCGAGTCGTCTTGAATTAAACGTTGAATTTCTGAGATCATTTAAGCCGTGAATACGCTACAGATAGAGCGGTAAATTTTTACGCAGCTGAATGCCATTATTTATATAAATATTATTATTCATATTGAGATTATTTTTGCAGTTTGGTTCGACTGGCATTATCAAGTAACTTCCCCGGAGGTCTGTTGTCGGCCGCTCAAAGTTATCCTTCGCTGGCATCCAATGCGCAGAATGCTCTGACTTTATCGCTTACCTCAACGTCGAGTGAAAGCGAACAGGTAAATCGTGGAAATATTTGATGTAACACTGGTAGAGCAGCTCTGCAACTTTACAGTGGTAGAGCCACGCATCAGCTTTTGTTGTTGCATGAATGGGCCGTCTCGACCGGGGAAGTACCACGACCTCACAGAATACCGGCGTGAAGTAGAAGTTTAACAAACTTCTGCGTTTCGTCTGGTGAGTGCAGGTAACTGGTGGCCCACACACCCTTCTCCCCAATTCTGGGGGGCGGGGGCACTCTAAGGGAGGCAACGCATCTGCTAAGCCTCTAGTATTGCGGATGTTTATGGGCGGCGGTAATCACTTACCATCACGTGAGCCACCAGCTCGTTTGCCTGCCTTTTCTATAAAAAAATAATAATGTGTTTAATATGTCTCCTTATATTATGGCCTTTTTAATGTTTATCAATTATGCCTATACAAATATTATTTACATACCAGAAATTTTCACATTCACACTAAGTAATATTTTTGTTGTAGGTGTCGCTAGAAGATTTCTTAGAGTCTTGCCGTGCGCCTGCGTTGTTAACAGAATTAGAAGATGATGATGAAGGCGAGGATGCTCTTGACAGTGACAAAGAAAATGATCCCACTTATCAGGAGGTAAATTTTTTTTAACAGTTGGCTTCAAGAAAATCGTATGGTCTATGAAATAATATAAATATTTGACATCAGGTGTCTCGAAACCTTTTGTCGCTGATGGAGGAAGAGGCGCTGGAAGCAGTGAGGTGTAGCGGCAGCGGCGGCGGCGGCGGCGGCGGCGGCGGCGGCGGCTCGCGCTCCCGCAAGCCCTGGGACGACGACTTTGTGCTCAAGCGACAGTACTCCGCGCTCATTCCCGCCTTCGACCCGCGTCCTGGCAGGACCAATCTCAACCAGACTGTCGGTTAGTTGTTTTTTTTTTTTGGTGCATTCCTTTAGTTTTAATGAAATGTTAGAAACTGTAGCTAAATACATACATTCATAACTGCGTAAAAGTCCACTGTAAGATATAGGTCTCTCTTATAAAGGAAGATTTATGTAATCCATAATCCATAATTGCCATAATCGCCATGCTTGGCAGGCTGATTGGCACTTGCAGTATCATATACCTTGAAGCTTAGACGCAACAGCTCGTCACCGGTATTCATTTTGATTTTTCGGTTTACCGCCATCTATCGCCATAATCGAATTCCGTCAGTCGATTCTTACATCGTCTTAACGTGAAATTGTTTTTACATCGAGATACCATATCATTTTAATTTATTACTATGTCGTGATATTTAAGAAAACACTAAGTTAGTTTGCGTTTGTAGCTAGTATGTATTTTTGTTATTGTTTCAGTTAGTCTCTTTTACATTTTTATTAAGAATTTTGCTAAGTTATGTAACTACTTATTTGCATTGCGTCATCACCTATAAATATAGCAAAACCTATTTTGTCATATTTTGTTTTTTGTACAATTTCTTTTTTGTTACAACTACTGTTTACTATATTGGTGATTTAAAAATAAGAAAAGTCAATTGTAAAGTTCGTACGGTTCCGACCGCATCATAAGTTATTATTCTGACACATGGCAACATTTCAGAGCTATACCACGTGTTTTTAATCATGTCCCTATCTGTCCGTGTTCAGATCTCGACATACCTCTGAACGAGGATTCTGACGTCGAGGACAATTCGGAGGAAGCGAACGGGAACGTGGTGAAGGAGAGCAGCAACAGCGGCGGCGGCGGCGGCGCGGGCGCGCGGCTGCCCGGGCTGCGGCTGGCGCTGGGGGTGGGGGGCGCGGGGGGCGCGGGGGGCGCGGCGCTGCCGCTGCGGCGCGGCTCGTGGAGCCTGTACCGCGCCGTGCTCGCGCTGCACGCGCGCCTGCCCGCGCACGACGCCGTCCGCGACACCACCTACACGTGAGTGCCTCTTGCACACGCTCTTGTATACTTGAAGCAAACTATCCCACTTGCATATGTTGTGTCTATCGGAAACGGAGGAAGATGACAATTGGTTTTTGTATTTATATCTATAAAGATATCCTTTAGGCAACAAGAAATTTTTACATTTTCAAATTTAATAACTGCAGAATGAAAAAATAAATGACGTGCCACAAGAAGCATAAAAGCAAGTTGAATGCAGTGGAGATGCGATCTCTTAGTAAAATTTGCGGCGTTTACCTCGGTCGGCCAGACCGAGATTCGCAATATGGTAGGTTTGAAAGATGACCTTGTCACTTAAATTCGTGCTTCGATGGTTTGGGCACGTTGAGCGAATGAGCGAAGACCGAATGAGGTACCTATGAAAGAATCGTGACACTTGGGGATCTGTTCTCTCTAGCTACCCCTTCAGAGACTATGAGTGAAGATAAATAATTTGATTTGATTAATAATAACACACACACACACACACACAAAACCACGTACTAAATTTAAGTGCCTTTTCTCTAAAACGATAAAACTTATGCTATATATTATACTTACCGTGGAATAAAAAATTTTGTTTCAGTTTGACATACAAGGAAATTGATGGAATGGAAACATTTGCTTCTTCGAGTGATAGTGAAGATGAAGAGCCTTGTGATCCAGGTATGGAAACTATTCAATATGAGCTGTAATGCTTAAGTAGGTAAGCTGCCTATTTTTTTAGCTTGTCCTGCAAACAGATTCTGAGTGTCTTATGGTGTAAGACCTACTATAATCCTACACGAGCAGTACAAGTAGGGCCTATATATTGGTTTCTTTGCGCAGGCTAATTCTAAAATCGACTGAGTTATTGAGTAATTTTTTTTTCAATAATATATATTTATTTATAAAATGAACAAAACAGCGATAACAAAGAATTAGACAAAAAAAATACAAGTAGGGCCTATAACAGATTTTCCTATGAAATATAAAAAAAATTTATGAATACAAGCAAGAGTTGAACAAATTTTTATTGTGATGTAAATCGTTAACCCGATTTTAATCGTAAGGTAATTATATATTATATGTGTATAATATATATATCTTAACGCCATTCCCAATACAGGGGTAGACAGAGGTCTAGACAATTAAGTAATTTCGACCCATCTTCCACCGAAGATATTTTTGGAATATTTATTATATAGATATTTTAAAGTAATTATATTTTTTTTAAATCTGTGTTTCAAAAAGAAAACATGTCTATTTTACTAATAATCTTTTCCTAGTATTCTACTAGTATTTTACTAGTGTCTATTACACTTTGAGTAATTTGTACGATAATTAGATACATTAAGAAGGGTATGATGTGATGGAACATGATATAAAATCTTTGAGAATAATTGGGGATAATCTATATGCCCACGGATAGTATGAAATAGTAAGCACACATCCAAAACAGTACTCTGGTCTAAGATTAAAATTTACCACATCTTTATGAATGCAAAAGTATTTTTTTTTATATAAATGTATCTTGCGTTGTGTGAATAGCGGTTAATCGTAGCATGATTGTTTATTAGAGCACGGAGTGGCGTGCTGCGAGGGCGCCGAGGGCAGCATGGTGACGTGCTGCGTGCGCGTGCTGCGGCGCCTGCGCAGCGTGGCGCCCGAGCTGCCGCCGCACGCCTTCCTCTCCACCAAGCTCACCAACAAGCTGCACCAGCAGCTGCAGGACCCGCTCACTTTGGCCGCCGGTGCAGCACCGCAATGGTACCGTAACGCACAGTGGCCTCGCGTGCAGCTTCCTTTCAGCTAACTTGCATCTACCCTGTAACGGCGGGTAGCATTGTGTCAATACCGTCAACATCGCACCGCTGCCATCACACCCTTTCCGCTCTACGCTTCCACCGTAAATTTTTGCTTTGACAAAATTTTTTTACATGTCATCAATTATATAACTTTGTATTGTTTACAGGTGTCAACAGCTCAACGACTGGTGTCCATTTCTTTTCCCATTGGAAACAAGACAGATGTTCTTTGCATGCACTGCCTTTGGGACATCACGAACTATCGTTTGGTTGCAGGCGCAACGTGATCGGGCATTAGATAGACAAAGGTATGGTGTACAATTAAATAAAATATATATAAATTAATATATAATAAATATAAATTATTCCAATTAAATAATTTAAAAATATTGATAAAATATTTATATATTTTTTTAAATGTCATACCACTATTTCCTTTTATATGTTTTTTACAGGGCAGTTAATACCGTGTCCCCACGGCGCGCTGATATCGAGGCTACGGAGTTCCGTACGGGGCGCTTGCGTCATGAACGAGTTCGCATTCCGCGACAGCCTAATTTGCTGCGATCAGCAATGCAGGTATATTAAAAAGATACCATTAAAAGTTAAATGATAATCTATGTTGACATTGTATTATTTTTTTAAATGGTTATCAGACTCGTTCTGTGACTAAATCTTAAGTAATGTGCAATTGTGGAGTTTTTGTATTCTTTAATACAAAAAAAGTGTCGAGGCACTTAAAGGATCCTGTCATATATTCGCGCTTTCGCAGGTGATGCGCGTGCACGCGGGACGCAAGTCCGTACTGGAGGTGGAGTTCGCGGGCGAGGAGGGCACTGGGCTGGGCCCCACGCTGGAGTTCTACGCGCTGGTGGCGGGCGAGCTGCAGCGCGCCGACCTTTGCATGTGGCTGCACGACGCGCCGTCCGCCGCGCCGCTCGCCGAGCCGCTCGCCGCGCCGCACCCGCTCGCACTGTCCGACGGTGAGTCTGCCTTGTCTGCGGGCATGTGGCTGGATCTTTCCTAAATTTTTGTAATGCTAATGCTTAATGCTTTGTTAATGTTTTTTTTTCATTACAGAAAAACCTCCCGGGTATTACGTGACGCGTGCCGGTGGCCTGTTTCCGGCGCCGCTTCCTCAAGATTCTCCTGTCTGTGATAAAGTTTGCAAATATTTTTGGTTCCTAGGAGTGTTTTTAGCTAAGGTAAAGGTTTTAATTTAATACATTTTAGTTATAATAATAATTAATAATTCATTTATTCAAATTAAAATTTTCGTTTCATTTCTTTTTTATCATTTAGGTGCTACAAGATGGACGGCTAGTTGATTTGCCATTATCTGAAACATTTTTGCGCCTGATGTGCGGTGAAGAATTAACTACAGAGCACTTGGAAGAAGTTGATCCCATCAGACATAGGTAAGAATTTTAAACCGTTGAATAGATATTTTTAAATTGTATTTTTAATGTTATGAAAGCCTTCCGGAAAAATGCATAACGCAAGTATTGGTTTCAGCTAACTACCTTAGCTCGCAAAGACAAATATTAATACTCGTATGTATTATGCAAATCAGTTAGCAAGTTATGCTCTAGAGATTAACTATAAAGAAAGAATTATGGGAATCTATATAATTTTTACTTCTGTAGTACTTTTATGGTAGTATTTAAGATTATTTGTACCTAATTGATTTATACAGGTTCCTAGAAAAAGTACTATTAGCAGCGGACGAGTACGACGCTATAATGTCCGATTCTACGCTGGATGAAAGCGAACGGCAGCGACGCGTGCAGGATATAACCGTGGAGGGCGCCACGTTCGAGCAGCTCGCACTGACGATGACGTACGTCGCCGCTCACACGGACCCCGCAGTGGCCGTGCAGCCGCTTTGTGATAGCGGCGAGCACATTGAGGTTTGTTTTAGAAAAGGCATAAATATATTATTAAAAACTGACTTGTGTATATTAACCTCCATATTCTAATCGATCGGTAAAGAATATATCATCCTATATATATCGTTTTGTAGTCAAATATCCATAATTTTTTAAGATTAAAATTATTATATAAGATTACTAGAAAATGTAATAATTGGAAAATTATAAAATGTTTAGTATCGGCTCCGAGCCTTGGAATTGAAAAAATAAAATGCGAGCTATCTGTTCGGTGGCAGGTGGGGCCGTGGAACGCGCGCGCGTACGCGGAGCGGTCCGCGCTGTGGGCGGTGCGCGCGGGCGTGCGGCGGCAGGCGGGCGCCTTCCGCGCGGGCTTCGGCGCCGTGTTCCCGCCGCGCCGTCTGCGCGCCTTCTCGCCCGCCGAGCTGCGTCTGCTGCTGTGCGGCGAGCGCGGCGCCGGCTGGACGCGCGACCACCTGCTGCAGTACACCGAGCCCAAGCTGGGCTACACGCGAGACAGGTGCGCACGCGGCACGCACGCGGCACGCACGGGACACACACGCGACACGCACGCACGATATAATAATACATACATACATACATACATAGGGACAACATCACACACTCTGATCCCAATGTAAGTAGCTACAGCACGCGTGTTATGAAACCGGAAACAACGAAGGCATCAAAAACATTCCGACCGGAGAAAGTGTAGAAAAAATATTTTCTACATTGTAACACCGATCGGGTAACGAGCTGAGAGCTGGCGCCGCCATGATAACACCATAATAATATCTCCGTGCTAGTTCTATGCTATTATCTTTATACTTCCATAGCATAATGTCATATGGTATTCTGCTATGGGGTCATGCAGCTGACGTAGAAACAGTATTGTTTTTACAAAAGAGGGCCATACGAGCTGTATATTGTCTAAATTTCCGAGCAACTCTTAGAGAGAAATTTAAAGCAATTAATATTTTAACACTGGCCTCTCAATACATATATGAAAATTTAATGTATGTGCATAAAAACATTAATACTTTTAGCAAGACTTCTGACGTATAATGTAAATACTAGGAACAACCACAAGCTTGTAACACCGGTTACTAGACTCCATAGAGTAAGTAACTCGTTCTTAGGGCGGTGTATATGCTTCTACAACAAAGTCCCGGTAAATGTGGGTTTAAGAAATGTATTAAAGAAAAGCTTTATAGGAAGAGTTATTATAATATAAATGAATATATTAGTGACAGTAACCCTTGGGAATGAGGTGATCGCTCCCAAGCTATTTGTAGAAAATATTACATTATATTTGTATAATGCATTATATTGTTAAAAAATATTAACCAAAAAGAGGATACCTACGGAGTTTCTTTCGCCTGTTTCTTCGTTAGAGGAACCTCATTACGAAACTGTGGTAGATTAAAAATGACTATCGATAAACGAATGTATGTTCTTATATCGATGAATAAATGATTTGATTTGATTTGACTTGAATTGACTCTGCATGTATTCAGTTTCATATTAAACTATGATCAAAGTCCAGTAATAGAGTTTTGCTAGAAAATGAAACGAACGTATTGAAACGGTAGCTTTTTTTAATGACATATCAAAGATTATTGAAAATACATATAATGGTTCTTGAAGAAAGTCACGATAGCGTAGTGGTTGGATGGTTGGAAATCACCAATGGGTTTTTACAAAAACTTATATACGAATTATTTGGCTTGGAAATTAAGAAGGTGACGGGCTCACCACCTATCCCAAAAACATCTAAATATATTATATGGAATACAAATAAATAAAATATATAATATGGAAGGTGGGTCGAAACGACTTAATTGTCTGTCTACCACTTTATTGGGAATGGCGTGATGATATGTTGAAGACTAATCCCTAATGTTAAATTGAAATGTACATATACATGTACATTATATGAGAGGCTAACTAAGAGCGCTTGGTAAATTAAAAAGGGTCGCCGATGAAGTGATATTGTCTAGCCGCTATTGTTCTATTGTCGTCGACCCTTACTAATTTTTCAAGTTGAAGGTATGCAGGTACATACATACCTACCTTCATCTGAAATGTGTACTTAAAACTATTACTTGATATAAACGGAAAAGAAGAATATAAGAAAGTTTTGTCGTAATCTGGTTCTGGTTTTTGACATTTTTGACTTATTTTATCTAGTATGTTTTCGGTTCCAGGACGGTTGTACATCAAGTTATTTTTTACTTTATTTTTCTCTTTATTTAGAGGCTTTAGTCCTTTTCGAATATGCCAGCCCCGTCATATTTATATTTTGATTTCTTAAAAAATTTGGAAAAGGTTCTGTGTCATTGTCAAGTTCTCTCCGGGCAAAGTGGTTGTCGCATACTACTAGATTTATGATTTTAGAGACATCAAAAAAAATATCTTCACGCAATTCCCAATACAGGGGTAGACAGAGGTCAAGTCTAGACAATAAAGTCCCTTTGATCCACCTTCCACCGAAGATATTTTCGGGACAACGTGACAGGTGGTGAGCCCGTCGCCGTCTTTATGTCCAAGCCAACGATGAAATTCGTACATAAGTTTTGGAAAAACTCATTGGTACTGTCACCTGGGGATCGAACTCGGGTCTCTCGACTCGAAATTTCGACCACCCCACAACTCGGCTATCGTGACTTCTATATAGTCCATTACAGAATATCCTGTTTCCTGTTAAGAAAAATTGCTTCATACCATAATCTCCTAGATCTACAACTTATAGATAGTTTGTGTAATTACGGGCTATGAGACATTCTATCTTAGTTCTTGGGGTTAAAAACCTTTTTCTAACTTTCTTTAACCTTCTTTTGTTGTAGTGGTTGGTAGGTGTCAGATGTAGTAGTCACATAAACAAAAAGTTTATTGACGATCATAGTATTTGACCTCCCATCTCATTATTTTTTTATTTTAATCTGTTTCTATCTTTGTTATTCTACTAACTTAGTATATGGACCTATGTACATATTGAAGAAATTACATACACCAAAGAAAATATTTCTTTGAACCATCGTTTTTTGATGTTACTGAGTTTATTACACATTTTGTTTATCGGATTTCGGAATTTATTATTCGGGATTTAGCGAATTTGCGCCCATAACTTAAAGAACGATGAAAATATGATTACGTCTTATAAGAACTCTCATAAATCTTCTTTAAAAAGAGTATTTTCAGCAATTTACATGGACTGTAAAGCTTCCTTTTTCCCTTTTCTTCTTCAGTCACTTATAGGAAGACATGGCATATCACAACATCGATGCAACACGGAAAGATCTACGATATACACAGTCAGGTCATAAGTATTGTCACACAGTAAAAACTTTTCTTTTAGAATGCTGGTCACAAAAGTTTATTGAATTCGAATTTCGAATTGTTCATGAAAATTAAACTGTATACTTTTTAGAATTTTACTCATTTTTAAATATGGAGTGGACGCTTAAAGAAGACCGTATTGCAGTTATTGCGTTGCATCGTTGCGGTTACGTGCCAATTCAAATTTTTGACATATTGAAAAATTTGAATATAACCAAAAGATTCGTTTATCGTACCATCAAAGATACAATGAAGACTCTAGTGTAGATGACAAGTCATGAAGTGGTCGCCCTCGGTCTGTTACGTCCCGCAGTGATAAAAGCTGTGAAGGCGCGAATTCAAAGAAATCCCAAACGTAGGCAGAAACTGTTGGCCCTTCAGATGGAGTTGCGCAGAACCACGGTGAAAAGGGTGTTAAATGAAGACTTAGGGCTTCGGGCATATCGAAGAGAAACAGAATATCGTTTGAATGCACGTCGAATGGACCTGAGACTGAAGAGATGCCGCTTTTTGTTGATGCGGTACGCGGGAAAAAAATATCCGGAAATTCTTTTTTCGGATGAAAAATTTTTACCGTAGAAGAGAGCTACAACAAACAAAATGATAAGGTGTACGCACACAGTAGTGAAGAAGCGAGCAACCGTATTCCGCGTGTCCAACGAGGTCATTTTCAATCCTCGCTCATGCTATGGTTGGGAGTTTCTTATTGGGGCTTAACAGAGGTACATTTTTGTGAGAAAGGTGTGAAAATGAATGCAGTTGTGTATCAAAATACAGTCCTGACGAACCATATGGCACCTGTTTCACATACTATGTTCAATAACGCACTGGGTATTCCAACAAGATTCGGCTCCAGCTCATAGAGCGAAGAGCACACAAGACTGGCTGGCGGCGCGTGAAATCGACTTCATCCGGCACGGAGACTGGCCCTCCTCCAGTCCAGATTTGAATCTGTTAGATTACAAGATATGGCAACACTTGGAGGAAAAGGCGTGCTCAAAGCCTTATCCCAATTTGTAGTCACTCAAGACATCCTTGATTAAGGCAGCCGCCGATATTGGCCGCGCAGATTGAAGGCCTGTATTTAAAATCACGGAGGTCATTTTGAATAAACTATAGTGTCATAAGAATCTATGTTTTGTTAACTTCATTTCGGTATATAAATAGTTACATAATGAATAAACTTGTTTTAATTATTTTATGTTAAACATGTGACAGAATTTATGACCTGACTAGGTAGAAGTGTTATAAGCAGCCCGGCTGTAACTGTTTGTGCGTTGCAGCCCGGGGTTCCTGCGGCTGGTGGACGTGCTGGTGGAGATGTCGGTGCGCGAGCGCAAGGCGTTCCTGCAGTTCGCCACCGGCTGCAGCAGCCTGCCGCCCGGCGGGCTCGCCAACCTGCACCCGCGCCTCACCGTCGTGCGGAAGGTATTGCGCCATATTGCACCACTCAACTGACTAAACATTGTCAATTATGAACATCTACTGCAGCAGCTGTTGAGGCATCCGGTGCACTTACGAAATACCAGAACAACTGTGGGAAGTCTTTGAGGAAGGAATTGGCGCAGGTAAGGTGAGACTAAGAGAAGGAATTGTCGACATCCAATTACCGGACGGATTATCGGACGAAAAGTAGAATCGCAATAAACTTCTAACCCGCGCCGACATTTCACGAGGTTGTGGACAGTATTGTTTAAAATTAAGTTTTATTAGATAGCCATCACGATAAGTCACGATAGCCGAGTAGTTGGGCGGTCAGAATTTCGAGTCGAGAGACTCGAGTTTGATCCACAGGAGGCAGGCTCGTACCAATGTTTTTTTTAAAAACTTGTACGACTTATATCGTTGGCTTGGACATAAAGAAGGCGACGGGTTCACCGCCTGTCCCAAAAATATCTTCGGCGAAAAGTGGGTCCCTCTGTCTATTGGTACGAGCTTGGGGATCGAACTTCGGGTCTCTTGACTCGAATTCCGACCAACAAACCACTCGGCTATCTTAACTTTTAAATAAGCTTGCAAAACCTGAGTATACCTTTTCTTTTGACTTCGTAAGTTTGTCCACGTCTCCCACGTTCGCAAGGATCGCAAGTTGCTCCCTATATCCCCATTTTTGAAGGAACACTAAGATTTTATGCTTGCTCTTTAATATCCTGTATTGCCTAACATCGCCATCTTACCCCGCGCATGCGATTCGCTTTCGCCCCTTCTAAAATAAGTCCCTTCTAAAGTATGTCTTTATTGCGGAACAAACATCCAAACCCACAAACTTTCACATTAATATAAGGTTTTTATTCTATACAAATTAAAATAATAATTTGTGAAATATAATATATATGAAATGTTAAAGGTGGATGCTGGCGACGGATCTTATCCATCAGTGAATACATGCGTGCATTACTTGAAACTACCAGAGTACTCTTGTAAAGAAGTACTTCGTGAAAGGCTACTGGCTGCAACCAATGAACGCGGATTTCATCTTAATTAATTTTTACCAAAGCGCCTTCAAAACAACAAAATAAAACGCTTCTTAAAACACTTTAGGAGGTATTATTTGTCAAATAGGGCGTTATATGGTACATGGTGGGTAATCAGAATAATAATTATACCTGTCTGCTTCGTCTATTTTATAAATAATAGCTCTATGAGAGACACAGGATGCGGTAAAACATAAATTAAAGTTTTTTGCAATAAGTTAGCACGTCTGATATTTAAAGTTTACACTAGTAATTTTATATTTAGTGGAAATAATTGATAGAAACTTCAGGTACATTTTACAATTGTAATATAAAAAATAAGGAGATATAATGAAAATTTTTGCTACGTAGCATGATATCAAATTTATTCAATATCTTGTGATTATGAATTTGAATGCATTATATTGAAAAATAAAGGCATTATTTAACGCTAGTGTTGTTCTATGTATATGTGCCGTGGTTCTGTCGAATTAATGATGTATATCTTTGGGATACAGAAAAGCATGCGATTTTGGCGTGAAATATAAAGATTTAGATCTATTCAATTTAAATTTCATGTTTATAAATAGTCAAAAAGTGGTGGTCTTCGTTAAAAAAAAACTCTAAAACAATTTGTGATTATTACTGATTGTGATTTATTCATTTGCAATATAAGGGTGTTAGTGATCATGATAATTAGAATCTGGCTTTGCAGTATCTCGTTTGCTTTAAGTTTTGACTAATTAATTTTGTTATAATATGAGGCTTTGGCGTGCTTTTTATCGAGGTCTTCGGAAATAAATGATTTTCTACCGCCTTTTAGTTTAAGATATCTTAAATCCAAATTAAATATTGAGAAACAAAAACATTGTACTTAGTCAAATTTCAGCTATCGATAAGCGTAAGGAAACTTTATAGGTGAAGTTTTAGTAGTGAAATAATAATTTCGAATTTTGTTAATATTTTGCCTTATGTTTTTTGATTAGTTGAGAAACAACCACGATTATTGTTAACAATCATGTTGAGTCAAACATGATGTGTAGGAACAAACAATAGTCTTCAAGAACCAGTAAGTTTTTGTAGAAAGTTTTCATTAAAAAATTTTTGAAGTTTCTAGCTTGGATGAATTTTTGGAATGTCTTTGCATTAATAATATATGTTTATTCTCTTTGGTTATTAATTGAAGAAAATCGTCTTTAATCCTGATTTTTAATTAATGCACAGATAAACATTCTATTAGAACTGATTTAATACAAATATTTTACTTTCACGGTGTGTAACACCCATTGGTCTAGCGATAGTTAGCTTTATGTTCCTTTAGTTATTTTTTCAACTGAAAGTTGATAATGTGATTTATGAAATAAAAACTTTATGAATTTAAATAATCTAGATATTAAGAAAACATATAGATTGAAATATTAACATTTGTGCATCTTGTAGTATTCAAGTATTTGTTGAGGTTGCATTAATAAATTAAGCGAAAATCCTTATGTTGTTTTAATTGTTACATTTCACCTTATTGCATCAAGCATGTGCTAATATCCGCTCCCCTCGATTATTCAAGGTATATCTCATATGTGCTACACTCCTATCGCAGTTTGTTTACCACTGATATTATTAATCGAAATCGAAATTATTGTAATGTACATATATCATAAATAAATACATACATAGGGAAACATCACATTGCTCTGATCCCAAAGTTAAAGCACTTGTGTTATGGAATCGGAAACAAACCAAGGTACCACAAATACCCTGACCCGAAAAAATTAAGAAAAAGTGGTATTCCTACATTGACCCGACCGGGAATCGAACCCGGTATCTCAGAGATGGCGACACGCTACGCAACCACTGATATCTGTCATTATTTCACGCTTGGTTGATATTGTTTGATAACAAGCTTTTTGAATTTTACTATTGGAATGGTGATTATTTAACCCATATTATGTCCAAATTCATAGCGGTGGCAAGAAAATTGTTGTATCGGCGCATAAGTTTTATGAACATGTAAAGTGAAAAAAAACCCTAATAATCCCATTTATAAATGTTAGACAATAGCTATCCGCCATGACAGAATAATAGTGTTACATGCAACTAGTATGGTTGACGAACAGGATGCACTAATCAACTCGCTCCTAATTCAGATTTATGATGTATGTGCTCCTGTTCGTCCAGTTTGAAAACGCCATCATCTGGCCTCGTAGTAGACGAAAATCTTACAGAAATGTAACACAAGAAGAATATTGCAAAGTTAAGGTACAAGTCCGATCCAAAGAATGACTGGTTTCGGGAGAAGTATCGGCAGGCGATTACGTAATCAATACAACAAGTTGAGACTTACGACGTCACACATCTAAATCTATGAAAAGATCCTAATCATGTTAGGAAATTTTTAAGATCGGTAGGAGTTGGTAATTCAGGCTCAAGTTCGATTCCACATAACATTGATTTGAATTTGCTTAACCAGCATTTTTCTTCTTCTGGTATTAATATTGCCAAAGAAAATTTGCAACATATTAACACCTTTTATAACACATATCCTCAGCTTTGCTATATCTTCAACTTCCTTGAGAAAAAAAAAACACTTAAAAGAAGTTCAAATAATCCCTTTACCAAAAAAAAAAAAACAAATTCTTCAAAATTTTACGAATTTCGCCCTATTTCCGTTATCCTATCCCTGCTCCAGTTCCTGGAACGCCTGGTGAAATACTATTCAATTCCTTTTGTATAACAAATCATTTCCTTAGTCCGTTCAAGTCCAGTTTTAGATCAGGTCATAGCACGACTACAGGTTTTTTAAAAATGACAGACGATATCCGTCATGGAATGGATAATCGTTTAGTCAATGTGTTGGTGTTGCTGGATTTCAGTAATGCCTTTAAGACTAGATTATGTTATTTTTGGATGCGCCAGCCCCATTATACCCTAATATAACATTTTAAAACATAAATCTGTTTTAAAAGTTAAATGCCACAATCAAGAGATTAAATCATTAATGCAGCATGATCATGGCAACTATGCTTTTCGCTGCTTCCGAGTCAAGACAGAGTTTATACTTGGCTGGACACTAATTCTGGCATTCCATAATGTGGCGTCTTTTGTTTTCAGTCCTTATAAATTCTGTTACTTCTGAAATATCTTCTCTGTACCACTTGTATGCAGATAATCTTCAGATTTATGTTGAAACAACAGTCGAGGGTCCTTCCCAAAGTGGTTAATAGTACTGGCTTGTATTCTTGACTGGAGTCGATTGTATGGGTTGACCGTGAACCCTTAAAAGTCTCAAGTCATTCATATCGGTAGTTCAAGAATAGCATTAATATACTTATATATTCTCTAATTTTACAAAGCTGATGTAGCTTGATTGAATTTTTTTATATCTTCACGCAATTCCCAATACAGGGGTAGACAGAGGTCAAGTCTAGACAATTACGTCCCTTTGACCCACCTTCCACCGAAGATATTTTCGGGACAACGTGACAGGTGGTGAGCCCGTCGCCGTCTTTATGTCCAAGCTAACTATATTCGTATATAAGTTTTTGAAAAACTCATTGGTACTGCCACCTGGGGATCGAACTCGGGTCTCTCGACTCGAAATTCCAACCGACCAAACAACAATTCGGCTATCGTGACTTCAATCACTTGATTGAAATCAAATATTTTTTTTATCGAAATAAAAATATATACTTCCATCGATTGTAATTTTTTATTTTACCACCGTTTCGTAATAACGGAGAAGAAACAGACGAATGAAACTAGGTCGGAATCTCCTATATCAAAGGTAATAATATAATGTTTTACTTTCTTCTCTCTACCTTATTCAACCTATTAATAGATTTTGTACAATATTCTATAAATATTTCATGGTCATATGCTGTACACAAACTGTTCGCTCATTTTCTGTCATTCTAATTTATTTTAACTAGGATAATATTTTATGCTCTGCGTAACTCCATTACATTTGGCTTGTTTCTTTCATATCAGTTGTAGTTAGATCGTGATTGTCTTTCTTCCTTCCCTATTGGAAGCAGAACCGAGAAATAAATCTGAAGATCATCTGCATACAAGTGGTACAGAGAAGATGTGCCTAGGTCATGAAAAATTTTGACGAAATTTTGTTTAACAATAACATCCTCTTTTTTGACCAGTAGAAGCTATTTCGTAGCAATAAGAAAAAGTTTCCTGCAAGTCTGCTGGTCGATAGGACCAGCTTTTAAATAAAACAAACAAGGATGCATTGAAAAAAAAATTATTGAGAAACTCGTTATCGAAGTGGCACACGAAATTATGGTTCGGGGAAAAAGGGAATATCTGTTATATCTGGCGCTACTCTAATATATAAATGGATTCCACGAAATACTTGAAAATTGAGCAAAATGTTAATAAATTCGTGTATCGTACAAGATGTGCTTAATGTATTCTCAGAATAAAATAAAATAAATAAATAATAAACATCTTCACGCGATTCCCAATACAGGGGTAGACAGAGGTCTTGTCTAGACTATTAAGTCCCTTCGACCCACCTCCCACCGAAGATATTTTCGGGACAACGTGAAAGGTGGCGAGCCCGTCGCCGTCTTTATGTCCAAGCGAACGATATAATTCGTACATAAGTTTTTGAAAAACCTATTGGAACGAGCCTGCCACCTGGGGATCGAACTCGGGTCTCTGTACTCTGTATTCGAAATTCCGACTACACAACTACTCGGCTATCGTGACTTTTATTCTCAGAATAAGAAGTAAATTTGCAGTTTATATAAAAATTGTGTTCACACTGTTTCTGTTTTACACGAGATGAGTATGCAAAATGCAAGCTAGTTAAAAATCCGCGTTCTTTTCAGAATTTACATAATTGCTTAACTTAATTTTTCTTAATATAACCATTTGTATGCACTAAAAAAGCACCGGTGACACCAGATTTTTTAATGCAATGTGCCTATATATTTATGCCTTTTATATGAAACACCGAATATTACGCCCCTAGAATCTTATGTCTGCTCTGTCGGCTCTTTTTGTACCGACGAGAAAAAAGTCCAGTATTCCTGTAAAGTGCACTTGAAAGATATAGGATTTTTTTTAAATACTGAAAAAGTTTTTTAACTAACGCATTACTGTATATTGGTAACACTACATAATAGGTCTTATAGAAGTATATTATCACTATTAGTTACAAAAGTCCTCTTGTCTGGCATTCTCTGTCATACAGATAAACAAACAAACCACTTTTCAAATATCGAAAGCAAACTAACGTTGTCCACCACTTGCAACAGGTATGGTTTGTTTTCTATTTAGAATTGAGCCATCGACTTTCAGCGCTACGCAATGAAGTACTCTACAATTGAGCGGCATAATTTTACAGCAACCTTGACTCTTTGCACAATTTTCGGAGTAGTGCCTACCAATACACAAACTAATCAGTATAAATACAAGAAGGTTTCCGTAGTAGGTATCAGTCAACAGATCGATCTCTTCCACATCGTCGGAACATGAGGACGTTTATTTTATGTACCGTTGCCTTTGCGGCGCTGGCTTGCGTCAGCTGCCGCGAAGTTCCACGAGAGAAGAGGGATGCAGATTTAGAGGTTGCAGCTAGCCATCATGGTGGCAAATGGGACAAAGGAGGTGGTCATGAACATCATGAACACCATCATCATGACCACGGTGAGAAGGGCCACAAGGGTTATAAGGGCCACCATCACCACGAGCACGGTAAAAAGGGACATCATCATCACGAAGGACATAAGGGGCATCATGATGAACACGGCGGACATAAAAAACATCATCACCATGACGATGGGCATCACCATGAGCATCACCACGGCGAGAAAGGACACAAAGGACACGGCCATCATGAAGAGGGACACTACCACAAGGGACACTCAACTAAGGGTCACCATGGAGTCCATAAGCACGACGAGTTCAAAAAGGAAAAGCACTTCCATGACCACCATCATGATGGAGGTCACCACGAGCATCATGGTGGCCATCATGAAGAGCACGGCCATAAGAAGGGTGGTGAATTCCATAAAGGTCATAAGCACGGTGGTCATCATCATCATGAACATGGCAAAAAGGGGCACCATGAAAAGGGAGGACATCACCATGACCATAAGGGCCATCATGATGAAGGCGGCCATCATGAGCATCATCATCATCATCACGATCACGGAAAGAAGGGTGGCCATGAAGATCACAAGCACTGGGGTTACAAAAAAGGACATAAATAAGTTCTTCCCCTGTGACGTGCATTATAACTTCTCTGCGTAGGTCTAATTAATTATAAGCTTACTTCTTTAGGTTGTACCTTTGATTTGTTGACTGTGATGTTTTGTTTTTATTAAAAAATTATACAATAAATGCATTTTGTACCAAACATTTCCCTTTCAATAGCTCCACAACGGTGAAATAGTCCACATCGGGATAGATAAAATTAACAATTTCGCAGCACGTTCGGTTTCGACAACAAAGTTACATAAAATTGTTGGCCGTGGTCTGTTGGCAACGCTTCCCGACGAGATAAGTAAATAAAACTGTCGAGAAAGTAGACCGGTGTCCGAGATTGGCCCACTTTATTGTGGGTAACGAATTAGTCGTGGTTGCAATCAACCGTATTTTATAGAACTACTTACCGTGCAACTGAAATTAATAATATTTATTTTAAAAAACGAAGCCATGTGTAAACTAACGTCTTCAATCTATAAATGTAGACCGATTTAACGAATTTCTACAGAACTTTATTTCCAACTCCCGGAAAGTCACGATAGCCGAGTGGTTTGGTGGACGCAATTTCGAGGCGAGAGACCCGAGTTCGATCCCCAGGTTCGTAGTTCGGGTGGCTCGTACCAATGGCTTTTTCAAAAAAAAAAAAAAACTTATGTACGAATTATATCGTTGGCTTGGACATAAAAGACGGCAACGGGCTCACCACCTGTCATGTTGTCCTGAAAATATCTTCGGTGGAAAGTGGGTCGAGGGGACTTAATTGTCTAGACTAGTCCTCTGTGTACCCCTGTATAGGGAGTGAAGATATTTTATTTTATTTTTTATTTAGTTATTTTACATAAAGAATAAAGCTGCTGGTCTCGCCTTAGAGTACTAATTTTATTCATTTGTCAATTGTTTTACAAATTGGCGGCAAATTTAAATTTGTCTGGGTTACGCCAGAATTTAACGCGAAAAATTTTTGTTTTAGATGATCAAAAGTCTGTTACTGCCAAGTGGTAAACTATCAAATATATGCCACTTGTCTTGAAAAAAGTTCGAGAGATACAACCTCGCAGTAGGATCCTCTTTTACCACGACAACGCCTCCTCGCACACCGCTCGCAATTGCGAGCTGTGTGCGAGGGTCGGCCGGGCGAGTGACCCAGCAATAGCATATAGCCCCGACTTAGCACATTGCGATATTTATTTTTTCCCGAAAATAAAAGAAACACTTCGAGGAAAACATTCTATGGACGCTAAGGAAGCAGAGGCTGCGTTCCAGAAAGCCATCGAACCCATAAAGGACGAGTGGGCAATGTGCTTTTCTTGGTGGTGCTTATCAGAATATTTTATTTAAATTAATAAGCTACTAGTTTAGCTATGAAAGTTTTTATTTGATTTTTTGTGATCTTTTTGAAGGCGGTGGCATATTTTATAAATGTTTATAGTCATTTTTAGTTAAGAAAAACATAAGTATGTAGTGAGTACGTAGAACAATAACAATTTGCAGGTACAAATTAGGGGCCTCATAAGGCGCACTAAAGTCAATGGTCTCGATTATGATGCCGGTGATGATGATGAAATAAATACATATATAGATAGGGACAACATCACATACATTGCTCCAATCCCAATGTAAGATGCTAAAACGCTTTTGGTATTGGAATCATAAACAACGAAGGCACCACAAACACCCAGACCTGAGAAAATGTAGAAAAACTGGTTTTTCTACATTGATCCGACCGGGAATCGGGACTTCGAGACCTTGAAAACCGGTGTTTACGCCACTCGTTCACGAATGTCGTCGATAATGAGCACCATATGAAGATTTTCGATCTTTTTACCATTAGGTGGAACCATTAAACTCCTAAGGGATGAACTCTTATTATCAACCCCTATCTAGAATCTACCAGGTAGTTTCCGACGACAAATCTTTCACAGTGGTAGAGCCACGCATCAGCTTTTGTTGTTGCACGAATGGGCCGGCTCGACCGGGGAAGTACCACGACCTCACAGTATACCGGAGTGAAGTAGGCACTCTAAGGCTGGCAACGCATCTGCTATGCCTCTGGTATTGCGGGTGTTCATGGGCGGCGGTAATCACTTACCATCACGTGAGCCACCTGCTCGTTTACCCCCCTTTTCTATTAAAAAAAATCGTATAATTGTCCTTAACTCGATAAAATCACGATCTCCGATCCGACGATCACGGGTGATCGGAATTCGAGCCAAAAGACCCGAGTCCGACTCCCAGGTGATACGCCAAATAATATGTTCTTTCCAAACTTATGTAAGATTTATATCGTTGGCGTGAATAAATGCAAATAAATGTATACATTGAAAGGTGGGTCAAAAGGACTCAATTGTCTAGACCTCAGTCTACCCCAGTGTTGGGAATTGCGTGAAGATATTTTTAATGCCTAACTTATAACCGTGTACAAGTGCAATGGTTTCCATTAGAAACTCCAGCAGCCATGATGACCCCTAGAAGCAAACAACTAAATAACACCAGAAAATAGCTCAAATACTCAAAATTCCTATAGATTTTGAAGAATTTCTTTGATTTTTTTGGTTTATCAGATGATGAGTATATATATCCATTTAAACAAATAAATGGACATATATAATGTAAATGTTCAAAATGGGTTTATATTTGACGGAATTCAGTGGAATTAAACTAAAAAAAATGCAACCTAATTGAGAAGCTTCCTTTTTTTTTAAGTCGGTTATTACAGATTTAGTAAGATTTTTAATTTTGAATATAGTAAAATATGTAAGTAAGTCGACTCGATAGCCGAGTTGGTAGTGAGCCCTGCTGAGGGTTGCAGATTTGAATCCCGCTCGAGACAAACACTTGTGTGATAAATATAAATGTTTTTATGTCCATGCCAACGATATAATTCGTACATAAGTTTTTTGAAAAACCCATCTGTACGAGCCTGCCTCCTGGGGATCGAACTCGGGTCTCTTGACTCAAATTTCGATCACATCAATATGAGCATGTGATGTCGTCCCTATCCATATATGTATCTATATAATATAATTTCAAATAATACAACATATGACACCAAACCACAGCATTAAATTCAATATCGCTAGGATGAATGAGGAATCAAAATGTAGTTAACTAGTGATATATATTATAGGCCCCTGTCACATACGTTTCCATTAGAGCAATAAAACATGATGATCACTTATCACGCTACAGAAGCTTTACGTTTCGCCGTTTCTAATTGAGGAATGTTGGCTATTTGCCAAATTGGACTAATGCGTTAGAAATTATACTAGAAGCTGCAACTCTGGTATTAGTATTAGTGTTGATCTACTACTAATTGTAATTCTGTACAATTCATTTTAAATATGTCTTATAATGTAGGTATACACATCATTTAAATTTGTAAACATTTTAGTGACACACGTTCAGGCGTGGTTGTGTAATAAAAATTAAAACATACAAACTTTCCTAGCTATAAACTTTGTAGGTAGGATATTCTTCTACAGACAAGTCAAGATATGAAGTAATTAAAAGTTTGAATATATTTTAACCGACGGAAAAATTGTATATGAGTATGAATCGACGTCAAACGAGCTTTAATTTGTGTTCTTCTGTTACTTTTCACTGATAGCCCTGAATATAAAACAATAAAGATAACTTTCAATTATTTTTTTTGTAAATATAAACGTAAGAAAAGCAATTCTGTAGAAATATCAATCAAATGACGTCATGGAAGTGACGGAATGAAAAAAATAGTGCCCTGTGACTGTGCTCACAGGGCACTATTTTTTTCATTCCGTCTTAGGCAGAGTAGCTACGCTTTTGCGCAGCAACTATTTACCCAGTTACAGTAGTAACAATTTAATATGTATATGGATGCACTTGAGTAAGATAATTAAACTAAAAAGGTTACTGTTTATTATTTGTCTTTCGGCACCTTTCTGTTTTCGACAGTAGTTTCTATAAAGATGTTAGCATACAATCACTCTGCACCACTACGAATGCAAAAAACAATAAATAGCAAATGACCTAAGTATGTTGAACGCAAAAGAATCTATCTGCTTACCTTGACTTATTTAGAGGCCGAACAGGTGTAGCGTATTTATCAACAAATGCATCACCATCATGTTGAATTACCATAGCATCTATGTAGTACCTGAGGGCGGAAGGGTGGTGCTCTTCCTCTCTTTGAACTAGGTAAAATATGCCATTTATTTATTTGTACGTACTGAGTGGTACAAGGTAATTTAAAGTTAAAATTATAAATGAATTTCCGCAAAATAGCGTCTCTGTTTATTACGTTTATTTCTGTTAAAGTTTTATTGTAGTCAAGTCATGGATAGACTTGTATAATATGTACATATTATATAATTTTTTAACTGTATAATTATATGAATATAAATCTTATTATTATCAAATTATGGAGTCACTGGAATTGGAGATGGTAATATAAAGGTGTATAAACTAATAAATTTATACATTGGTAGGTAATAACTTAAGAATTCATGGAGTTAATCGTAAACAGAACAGACTCGACACAGAATCGTAACGTAGAAAATAATCGTTTACATTCCTATTTAAAATTCCTTTAAAATACAAAAATGTATACTACAGTTAATAGGTACTGTCAAAAACTTTTCTATATTTACGTCGCATTTCTAATACTGGTGTAGAGGTTTCGAAAATTAAGTCCTTTGGACCCGAAGCTTTAGGGCAACGTGTCCGAGGGCGATCCTATTGCCATATTGATGTCTAACCCAACGGTACTTATTTAGATATATATTTACATGGAACAAGGTTTATTTATACAAATAAAAATCAAAGGCTCGAGCAGAAACGGTTATATTCATCACAAAAATGTTTACCCCTAGCAGGATTCTAACCCGCTACACTTACTTTTGAAGGCAGAGTCACTTCCAGCCAAGATATATAATTAATATTAAACATATAATATTTCGGCAAGTAAACGGATTAATAATAACAAATAAATACTTTTTTAGATGCCGCATTGCTTGAGCACAAAGTAGAAACGATAATTGGTCTACATCTTGTGTGTATATTGTTTCTTATTTACAAGCTTTAAGAAACATTAAGACGCAATATCAGGCACGGGGATAATTACTATGAAGTAACTATAATACCAACTCAGGAAAACAATAATATATAATTATACTTTTCTTTATTGTATTCTCGTAATTGTAAGGGTCGATATTGTCAGTAGATAAGTGCATCTTCTACGATTAATCATGAGGGAAATAGTGTACAGTTACGTTTATCTAATACTTACTTATCTTCACGCACAATCCCTGACGGGGTAGCCAGAGAGAACAGATCACCAAGTGTCCCGATCCCTACATACTTCTTTCGCTTCTTTCAGATTCATCATCTTCTTCATACATGCACGTCGCGGTATCCGAGTTCTCTTGACCCTCCCCTCTTCCAGCAATTTGCTCACATGGTCTTCGAAAGTTAGTCTTGGTCTACCTCGACCCCTTTTAATGTTAACTTTCGCGCTATATATTTTCTTCACCATTCGGTCTTCACTCTTTCGCTCAACGTGCCCAAACCATCGAAGCACGCCCTTATCCATTTTTGTGACAAGGTCATCTTTCCAACCTGCCATTTGCGAATCTCTTCGTTCCGCTTTTGGTCGGCCATGGTAAGGCCGCACATTTTACGAAGAGATCGCATCTCCACTGCATTCAACCTGCTTTTATGCTTCTTCTGGCATACCCAGGTTTCGCTGCCATATAACAAAGTCGGCACCAACACTGCGTTATGTATTGCAAGGCGTGCACTTTTCACTACGCCTTGCCTTTTGATTAACGCAGTCAGGGCACCATTGACTTTGTTCCCGGCAGCGACACCCTTGTCCACATCTAAATCACATCTTCCATCCCGGCTAAATGCACTCCCCAAATATACAATTTCATTCACCTGTTCTAGACATTCCTGATTTACTCATATTTCACACTTCGTTCTTTCTTCGTCCCTTTCAAATACCAGAACCTTAGTTTTATTAGCATTCAAACGGAGACCTTTAATTTCACATTCTTCTTTCATACACGTGACTAATGTCTGCAGTTCTGCCTCTGATGGTGCAATAAGCACTGCATCATCAGCATACAGCAGACAATTTACTTTAATATCACCCAATTTCACACCCAAACAACTATCTTTCAGCTTCTGTAAACAGCTGTCGAGATACAGTATGATCAGCCAGGAAGACGACACACCCTGTTTTACGCCCGATTGGACGCTAAACATGGGACAGGTCATGCCCTACCCGCACACAGGCTTTACAATCACAGTAAAGTGACTGTTCAGCCCTTAGCAATCGACCATCCACACCATACCCCGGCAACAGTTCCCACATTTTCTTCCTTACAACCTTACCTTTATATAAAGACACAATGACCGCGGATCGCCAATTATCCGGGACAGCCCCCATCCGCCAGCACAAATTGCACAGTAGGTGAAAGCTGTCCCAGACGCGAGGCCCACCATACTTGACCATTTCAGCAGTAACTCTGTCTAGTCCCGCAGCCTTACCACATTTCAAACTTCGAATCGCACATTCAATCTCTTTCATACTGATGACCTCAGTGTCATCGAGGTCCGAGTCTGGCGTACCAGTCAAGGCGTCACCCCCGGATCCCTCACTAAAATCATCACACGCATACATCTCTCTATAAAATTCGCTCCATCGCTGCATGACGTCCGATTTTTCTGAGAGGACGTCATTGGTTCTCGAAAGCACTTTGTTCATTCTTAAGGCTGTCGCCTCTCTTTCCAGAAGAGTTTGGAGTTCTCCTTGAAGTTGTGCGACAACCTTTCGTCAGCTTCTATTCTACTCCTTTCACGCACTTCCTCAAACAATGCTTTCGAGTGAACATTCTGGAACTTTTATCTTTCTTTCCTCTTCTCTCTCATATCCTTATCATTACTAGAGGCCAAGTAGTCTAACCATGCTTTCTTCTTCTTCTTCATTTCACCATGAATCACCCTTTTTACTACTACCTCTTTTCACAGATCCACACAAGTCTTCCGCTGCACAAACCATTCCATCCCTAAGGCTCTGCCATATTTCGTCCACACATTCATTCCTGACATCGATGATGTCAAGCATTTCGGCTACCCTTGCTTGATATTTATCCCTAGTGTCCGCTTCCTGAAGCTTCCAGCTTCGGATGCTACCGACCGACTGTGGTTCTGGTATCGCCGTCCGGTGGCGCCAACCCGCGAACAGACCCCTAAATCGAGTAATCACTAGATAGTGATCCGTTCCCAGGTCAGCACCTCTGAACACTCGCGTATCCATCATCTGTTTTCGCATTCGGTCATCCACCAGGAATAAATCGATCATACTTCTCTCATTCTCTCTTTTTCTAATATACATATGGATTTTCTTGTGACTAAACATAGTGTTTGTCACAAGAAGAAGAAGACTTTTCCTTGCATACAGCCAGTATAAGCTTGCCAGTATCGTTAACCCTTTTATCACCAAACATTCCAAGCACCGACTCGTACCCTGGTCGAGCGATACCAACCCATCCATTCAAATCACCACATACAACAATTCTTTCGTTTCCCCTAACCAAATATAGAACTTCTCTTACATTCTCCCAAAACTCCTCCAACTCAGCCCTGGACGACGAAGCTACCGGCGCATAAACAGCCAAAAGGAATAACTTCGTCAGTCCCAATTTAGAGGGAATCCAGAGAAGTCTTGAGTTCACAGTCTTATATTCAGTCATAACATCGACCAACCGAGACGACAGCAGCACCCCCACTCCCTGGCAGGCGCACTCGCTCTCCGGGACTCCGGACCATAGAGCTAACGCCCCGCCAGGAAGCTCTTCAGTACTACTGCCCTTCCGTTTGGTCTCCGACAAACACACAACATCTAGTTCTCTTTCTTTCATTATTTCGATCAACTCATTCGTCTTATCTCTCATGCCTCCTCTAACATTCCACTTGCAAACTCTGCACTCCGTCCTCCACCTTCCGCCGTGTCGGGCTGAGCGTGACATCAACGGGGACGAACTGGTGTGCGTCGCCTTGGGGGGACGCCCTAACCCTCCTTGGCATGCAGGTGCGCAGCCCTGAAAAGGGCTGGCAGGGGTCGCGACGTGCACGCTTCTACAATGACCCGTTTATCGGTATTCTGATATGTGATAAAGTTTTATCTTCTTTTAGAATTTTACTAATTTCCTTTACAAACTAACAAATCTGCCTGATGGCAACAGTAGATAGGTTAAATTAATTAAAACTAACATACAAACTTACTAATTTATAATGTCAGTCGGCAGAAGTACTGGTATTATCACTTGTCTATCGTCAGTCTCCGGTTTTAGCATCACCAAAGGGGTTAATTAGGTAAGGCTTAATTGAGGTAATAGTAATGTGTGCACACTGTATTAATTTCATTATCAGAAAAAAATAGTTTCATTACCATTATTACGACCTATTTATTATCATCTTTTTGTACAATCCCATTTCAATCCGTTCAAGGGTTGCACTTCCAATAATAAGATTAAACAAATATTTCACAACAAAATTATTCACCAATAAAATAATACGTTTCTATTTTAATACGAAATCACTCTTAAGTACACTTGTACACTTGTTAAGAACCATTATATACATAATCTCTGTAGGTTTTCAGTTTGTACATTCTTTGTAAATTTATTTGTAATTTTATTTTTTTTATTTTATACTAGAAGTTTTAATTTTATAACTATTAAAATTTAGACTAACTTATATAGTTACTCTTTCCATTTAAACACTCACTCAAGCATGTATAGATCTAATACAAGCTTGTACATTAATTTCATTATATGTTTAACAAGTAGGTAACTAGCGACAGCTACTAATCTCTATTGTCAAGAAGTATTTTATAACTTTAAAGTACAACTAGTTTAAGTATTTTGCAAGTTATCTGAAAACCATTGTTAGCAGTCTGGGTAGAATGACCGAAACACTTTGTGGCAGGCGCTTGCCGCAATTTACTGCTTAGATTGTCTCGCGACGCGTGGATTAACACAGTTTACGCAACTCTTTATATAAAATTGCTCCGCCATCATCGGTATCACCAATTTGCACTGTATCCCCACACAATATTGACGAGTTTTTAATATGAGGGTTGTGTTAGTCTTAGGAATTTTAATTATTATTACAATAGCGAAAGCGCGTCGTTTACCCTCAAAGAAATATGTGCATCAAAAAGTGAATCCTGAAGTAGTCGACCTAGATATTGCTGCTACAGGCCATAAAAAGGTAGAGCAACATGACCATGAATTTAAGAAAGGAGGGGGAAAAGAACATCATGCACATCATCACAATGACCATGGCGAAAAAGGGCACAAAGGTTACAAAGGTCATCACCATCATGAAGAAGGAAAGAAAGGACATCATGACAAAGAACACCATAAGGGTGAATATGATGATCACGGCGGCCACGAAAAGAAACATCATCACGAGGATGGACACTACGATGAACACCATAAAGGTGAAAAAGGCGAGAAAGGTCATAAATATGAAGAAAAAGGACATTATAACAAAGGACACTCGACAAAAGGCCATCATGAAATACACAAACTTGATGAGTTTAAGAAAGACAAACATTTCTTTGATGAAGAGGGCGACTCTGGTCACGAGGAAAAGCATGGAGGATATCACGAAGAGCATGGTCATAAGAAAGGAGGTCATTTCAAAAAAGGACACCACCATGGCGGGCACCATGAACACGAACATGGAGAAAAAGGTCATCACGAGAAGGGTGGTCATCATGATGAGCATAAAGGTCATAAAGAAGCTGCTGGACATGACGAGCATTATCACCACCACCATGATCATGCCAAGAAAGGGGGTCATGATCATTACAAGAAATGGGGCTACGCGAAAGGTCACTGATATAATATTTTGGATTGAATCATGTTGTTTCACTTCAGCTGATTTACTTTTTGCACTTCCTGTCTTTCCACTGTTTATTTATTATAAAAAGAAGGGTAAATATAATGTTAATAAATTAATGAAAGTTAGTACTGTGATAATTGTTATTTTATGCAATACTACATATTATTAGGATTAATTTATAGCAACAATAAATTATCTTTTTATACTTTATTCATTTCATTTCGTAGTAACATGTACTTTACCTAATATTATAAGGCGATAATATATCATTGTATGTTATATTGATTTGAATTAGCAAAAGTGAGTATTTCTTATAGAACTGTGCTTTGTTGAGAACGCCTTAAGGATAGCGCACCGTAATAGCATTACACCTCTACCTACACGGCTCCACCTTTGCCACTTCGGTGGAGCTATCTCCCACTTAAGTCTCCTATCGCGACTCCATTTCAGCAAGAGAGCTGTGTCAAGGCTAGGACTAAAAAAATTCTTGTCATTCTTCTTTTCTTAAAGTTGTATATATTCCTCCATAGTATTTCCATATTTTTACTATTTTGATAACTAACGAAAGCGGTATCAAAAACCTATTTATATCGTCTCTATATCACAAAGAGTTGCCAAGAGGAACTAGTGACACGGAAATCTAAATGTTACTAGCGTCTCAGTGAGCACGTACAAGTAGATCGAGTCTCTTTTGTGATTTGACGTGAATTTTTTGTTCTATTTATTTAAACAAAAGCAAAACGCAAACATAGTTGATTACTATTTATGTTGTATTTTCATTTATAATATAACAACAGAACAGTCTTACATCCAATTTCTCGAACTCTGAATGCGAATTGAATTATAAAGTGTTAAACGAAACAGTCACGACAGACGAGTGGTTGGGTGATCGAAATTCAAATCAAGAGACTTGAGTTCGATCCCCAAGTGGTAGGCTCGTACAAATGGATTTTTTCAAAACTTATGTTAAGGTTAGTAGAAAGGACTTAATTGTCTAGACCTCTGTCTGCTCCAGTATTGGGAATGGCGTACAGACATTATAAATAGTGTTGCTGTATTGTACATAGTCTTATAGAATTAATTATTACAATTTCGGAAACCTTAAAACTACAAACGGTGGTCATATCGCTTTAAGCGATTTCTGCCTGACAAACCGGGTATTAAAGAATTATTAGCTCTATTAAATAGGATAGGTGCAATTTTAATACAACAAATATATAACAATTAAAAATATTTCATTAATTGACTATGTAATATATAGATAAATTTACTATATACAAATATATACACAAATACATACATAGAAATACAATATATATATATATATATATATATATATATATATATATATATATATATATATATATATATATATATATATATATATACTCACATACATATATATACACACACATACATACATACATATAAATATTTTAACATATGTGTAAATACGAACACAGTGAAGGAAAGAAAAGAAGGAAATTTGGAAAAATATATAGGAAAACAATAATTTATTAACTTGAGAGTGCCAAAAAATAATCGTTAAGTAGACTTTTAAAAATTTGAAGAGATTGTACCTTTTGAATATTGAGTGGTAAATCATTCCAAAGTTGTATTGCTTGGACAGTAAAAGACTTGCCGTAAAATGAGGTAAGATTAGTAGGCATTTTAAAGCCAAGCAATAAGGAGAACGCAATTCTCGCTCATGGTACACATGTCTATAATGAAATTGATCTTTCAGGTAAGTGGGAGTTTTTGGGTCAAACAGTACACGGTAAAGAAGAAAGAGAATATGAGCATTCCGGCGAAAACGGATTGGGAGCCACTTGAGTTGCTTTCGAAAATCAGAGACATGGTCATATTTGCGTAAACCAAATATGAAGCGAATGGAAGGGTTCTGGAGACGCTCAAGCTTATTTAATTGCTCCGTAGTTATATCGCTGTAACAAATGTCAGCGTAGTCTAGAATCGGCATCAGGACAGATTTTGCTAACGCAATTTTGGTAGATAAAGGTAGAAAATTTTTAAGCCTTTTAAGACTCCTACAGGCTGCAAACATCTTTCTGCTCACATTTTCTATTTGTGGTACCCATGACAGTTTGCTGTCTATGAGAACCCCGAGGTTTTTTTGCAACTTTACTATAAGGAATAATGGTATTATCAAAACAAACTGAGGGTAAAGTTAGCCAATCAATTTTTTATAGTTGTTTACTACTCCCTATCACCACTACCTGTGACTTTTTAGGATTCACTTTTATACCATACGATTTACTAAACTCAGATATAGTCACCAGGTCGCGGTTAGTAGCGAGTATAGCTGAATCGATGGATTCAACTCTGGTTTGTGAATAAATTTGGAGATCGTCTGCATACAAGTGGTAGAGAGAAGTTATTTGAGAGGTAATAGATCGAATGAAAATTGTGAAAAGGAGAGGAGACAACACGCCACCTTGTGGTATACCGGCCTCGATAGAACACCAAGAAGAGTATCTCTCTTCTATACGAGTGCGCTGTCGTCGACCGAATAAGTAACTACGAAACCAGTCAGTCGCTACTAATCGCTCGCTAATAGAACGTAGAACAGCCAGAAGTATGTCTAAGCGACGGTATTGAACGCATTACTGAAATCAAGGAGCGTGAGAATTGTAACTTGCCGATTTTCCATACCAGCTCGAATATCATCTGTGATTTTCAACAATGCTGTAACCGTACTGTGGCCGGGACGAAAGCCAGATTGATATGAATTTAATAGGTTATTAGCGTTCAGAAATTTACTTATTTGCTGCTGGACAAGACGCTCTAAAACTTTTGAAAGGAAAGGCAATATGGATATGGGGCGATAATCAGCACAAGTTTTAGGATTGGATGTTTTGGGTAACGGGGTAACTTGAGCGTCTTTCCATATTGTTGGAAAGGTACCAGTATTTATAGAGTTATTAAAATTTTTTGTAATAATAGGAGTTAATAGATCTAAAAGAGGGAGAATCATGTTTTTGCTAATATTATCAGTACCAATAGTATCAGAAGTTATAGCTGTAATGTTCTTTTCAACGTCACAATCAGGGAACGGACGAAAAACAAACATAGGAAAATTAGGAGTTGGCAACCAAGAAATATGATTTAACGTATTAAATTTATTAGTGTTAACACTGTAAGAACTAAGAGAGAAATGTTGATTAAGTATATCAACACTTAGGTCACTAGGAAATGAGTTTTCACGTTGTTTACCAACTCCAATACTTTTTAAAAATTTCCAAACCCGTTTTGGATCTGGGTCCTCGACTGACTTATGATGTGGCGGCGTCGTGCATCTCTACACACCATGTTGCAGCGATTCCTAAGTATTCTATATTTCTCTCGGTTTGCGTCACTTGGATATTTTTTAAATTTGGATTTAACTCGGTTCCTTCTTTTCATTAATTTCTTAATTTCATTTGAAATCCAAGGGGCCGGAGGACGTCGGACTTTGATGGGTCGAATTGGTGCATGCTCATCGTAAAGTTGCATTAAAAATTGGTTAAAAAGGTGTACTTGTTCATTAACACAAGACTTCTCGTCAAGTTTTGACCAGTCAATGTTGGCAGCACAACGTTTAAGGAGATCGACATCCATTCTACCAAAACTACGTAGCATAAGAGTACGGGACTTTATTTTTGGAGGTTGTAGCTTATATGATAAATACAGCAGATCATGGTATGAAAATGATTCAGCACCGTACTGTCCGTGCTTTACCACATGTTCTGTTTTGGAAACGATTTTCAAATCGAGTAGTGAAGGAAGACAATTAGGATAGTAATGTGTGGCATTTGAAGGGAGGATATGTAGATTACACGATTCAACTATAGAATTTAACTTTTTAGATCGGTGATCGTTTTTTAAAAGACAAGTATTGAAGTCACCCATAATAATCACATGTTCGTAAGATGGAAGCAGTTCCTCCAAAATATTCTCAAAAGTTGAAAAATAATTAACAGATATTAATGGACTGTAAAAAACGCCTAGGAGAAGCTTGGAGTGAGAGAGGGTGACTTCAATGAAAAGATATTCTGCTGTATTTTCAATATTTGAATGAAATGATATGCTGACCGTGGAAAAAGGTATATGTTCCCGGAGATAGATAGCAACGCCGCCGCCAGTCCTCACTGGTCGGTCATTGCGCAAGATATGAAAACCTGGAATTGCAAATGAAGTGGAAGGCAAAAAAGGTTTAAGCCATGTTTCATAAATCAAGATAGCATGAATATTTTTATTATTTAAGCTTGTCAGCATATCATGATGGTGAGCCGGAATGCTCTGAGTATTTATGTGAATGACGTTAAAATTATTTGCACAATCAGAGAAACACGAATCTAAAGACGAGAGAGAAAGTACTGTGAAAGCTGTCATCCCCAAAATTTAAACCATTTGACGAACAAGATTCAAAAGAATTAGAAGATAAATGTATTTCATTTATAGAAGAGTTCATAACCTATTGAAATATGCAATAAAAAAAATAAAAAAATATATAAAGTAATTAATTAAAAAATATATAAAAATTAAATATATATATATATATATATATATATATATATATATATATATATATATATATATATATATATATATATATATATATATATATATATATATATATATATATATATATATATATATATATGTATATATATATATATATATATATATATATACAAATATATATATATACAAATATATAAATACAAAATATGTTAATGAAATTAAAATATGCTATTATATTACAAGGGTTCAGATTTTCCTTTTACCCGCCAGCAGTATTTATTTATTTTATTTATTTATACTTTATTGACCTAATAAAAGGTAACAATGGGCGGACTTAATGCCTTATAGCATTCTCTACCAGTCAACCCTGGGCGAAACAGAGAATAAACGGCAGGTGTGTTAAGTGGGTATAATTATCTTAATATATAATATATAATAGATATATACGCAGATACTTATGTATTATAAATATACACATACCATACACATATAAATATATTTATATATACATATACATACAAACACATACCTACACAAATAACTACTATACTAATAATAAAAGTACATAACGTTGAGAAGATAATAAAAAAAATTGTTGAGAAGGTTTTGGGATAGATCGGGGTAGCACACATCTGCATAATCAATAATGGGAAGTATTAGAGAATGAACAAGCATAAGCTTTGTTTTGAAAGGTAAAAAATGTTTTAAACGATAAAGAGAACGCAATATGGCATTGACTTTACGGCTAGTCTCAGTAACCTGAGTAACCCAATTTAAGGTGTTGTCCATATGCAAGCCAAGATTTTTTATGGAACTACTGAATGGTATCAACACACCATTAAAGAATACGGGAGAGAGATTCACATAATCAATCTTGGCCAGCATCCTTGGACTACCCACAACCAGTATGAATACAAAGAGTAAAGATTTTAACACAATAATCTAATAAACAAAAGCTAAAATAAAGTACTTAAAGAAAACTAAAATAGCTGTCGATTGGAATACATTAAAAAAAAGTGTTTATCTATGAACCTGTGAAAAAGTATTTTTAATACTTGTCAAACTAATCTATTGTTTGATCATAGACAATATTGTTTAATCGGAGTGATCACTGACATATAACAGGACTGTCACTTTCGTTACATAAAAACAAAATACTGCCTGACATAATAACACTAATGGTGTTTTGTACTGTAGAAAGATGTAAACAGAAAAAATGATTATAAAAACAATAAAATATTACTTACACAGTTTATCAGCAAAACAATAGTGAATTGCAAGAATCTTAATACTACGAGGATCAAAAGAAAATAATGTTTAGTATTCCAATATTAAGTAGTCGTTGTTAGAATGTAACCTCAAATTAGATAAGATACTTTATCGCCGCGTCGCGATGCGGGCTCGAGATTTTGTTGTCTTTGTTTTATCGGCAGACTTTGCTTCTTCCTGACTTGTAGAGGATTGTTCGGGGATGGACTGAAGATCCGCCATGGTGAATATACGGTGCCTAATGCTGTCACTTGTCAGTACGTATATACAGCCATCTCTGGTCCAACATTTTGAAACGCCGAAACGTTTGCGAGCTGCTAGAAAAACTTCATGCCTTACTTTGGTTAAAAACTCGGACAAAGTTGTCCCAGTTCCTTTGCAAGAAGTTTTCGATGCCCAGATGTCGTCACGAAGGCTGAGCTCTTTAAATTCAACTAACAAGGGTCTGGGTTTATCTTTTATTTTACCCATCCTGTAACACCGACTCAAACTTTCTTGGGCAATAGAGACCTTTGCGTGTGTAAGATTTTATTACAGTTTCTGGAACATTCTCCTTTTTTTCCTCAGGGACACCATGGATAAGCAAAATTCTGCGACGGTTATATGTCTCCAGCCGATCACAATCCTTGGAGACAAGTTGTACCTGTCTCTGCAAGTTCTGAAGTGCACTCAGGACAAAAGTTTTGAAATTTTCGAAAACCGTGGCCAGTGGAGAGGAGGGAGCTACAGGTGCACTAGCTTTATGGAGCTCTTGTTGGAATGCTGCAAGACTAGACTGAAACATTGTTGTCATTTCCTCCATTGACTGTTCGATGGTCTTCATATTTTAAAAAAATAAATAAATATGCTCTTCTGTTTATGTTTTGTGTTGGGTGAAATATTATATACTGCTGGGGAAGGTAACTTAATCAAAATATGATACTTTCATAAAGTTTTACTGTTTTAGGAAATAAATATAAATAAAATAAAATACGAGCACAAGAATGTTGTTGTATTACTTTCTACGCCTACCCGCGAAAAAAAAAAAAAAAAACAATATGCGGTTGGCCTTAACTTTATCATGAGGAAGAGGTAGAAGAGACTTCCCCTCTTAGACATGAGCGCTACACCGCTTTCCCCACCTCTCCGCGGCAAGTAAACACAAATGTCTGAACACGTAGTAGTTATGAAAATCGTTGTTTCTTAAACCTTTAATAACTTTATATTACATGAAATTATCACAATATTTTTATTACACCATGGCCAAAAGAGATAAAACTGTTTTGAAATCCATCCTGTAGTTTTTCGGCGCGCACAACTACAGACCTCGATAATTTTTAACCGACTTAAAAAAAAGTAGAGGCTTTCAATTCGATTGCATGTTCTTTTTTTAATGTTTGCTATCTCATAACTCCATGTGAACCGATTTCGAAAGTGTTTTTCGTTTGAAAGGCTATACCTACTTTTTGGCCTTATTGTCACCACGTCGGCATCTAATGATAGAATCCCAAGAAAATCAAGAAAATTTGCTTAAATTTTATGAACATTTTGAGTAATTTTTTTTTTTTTGGGATGGAATTAAGAGTTTGTGTCTATGAGTCATCATATATGGATACTGAGCTAATAATAGAAGCCACTGTCCTCTTTAGCAGTTATGAGTTAGGCAATAATATGCGATTTGTTGACAGATACTGCCCGGTATATAGGTATTGGATGATACGAGACGAATTCGGCGTTTAATAGTTTGCACCGACTCATAAGAAGATTTATGCATACACTTACTCATTTTAATCATCATCAAGAATACCGGCTGCACCTACGGGACTTCCTAAGTGTGTTTCTTCAAAGTTTCTTTTATCGTATTTACGACGTTCTCGTGCTCACGTTTTTATATACTAAAAATGGTGAAAAAAAAAATGTACTGCGTTCAAAAAGAACGCAAGAAACCTTTAGCATCTTGCATTCTTTAGCTAAACATCTTAGTTATTTCTTTAAATTAAATATTCAAATAAGTCTTTCTTACCGATCTAGTTGAAGGCGGTGCTGATATAACAGCGATAAAACTGAATTTATAATATAAATAATATAATTGTTATGTGAAGTAATACAAATTACATAAACACTTTGCGCCGATTTCAAGCACATAAATTTATATACAGAAGGAAGAGGGAGAGTAGTCATATTTTCCCAAGGAGGGCTACTAGAACGGCTAGTAAAGGTGGGGTTACTGGCCGTGTGTGCGAGAGCGTTCCTGCAACCCTGCCAATATGCGGCGATGGCAGAACACCGTGGGATTTTAATCGGTGCGAGCATGTCATCATCCATCATTGCCCTCGTCAGGTATTTCCCCACATATGAAAAAAGGACATTGAAGATTGCCGAAAGACGTAGTCAGTCATAGACATGACTACAGGAAGTCATAGATGTTAGTACTTCACCCAATACGAGTATATTTATTTCAGCAATGACCAACCGCCGCAAGTGCTGCCTCTGTTATTGTCGGAATGTAGCTGTTTTGAGGAGAGGAGACCTCGGTTCTCCCCCTTGTGAATTGTGCGATCCGCTTTCGTGTAAACACACATACTGAGGAATGTTGCCCTTCAACTGGTGGCTAGCTCTTGGTTGATATTAACTTGTGGTTGAATAGCCGTAGAGTATCTTATTGCCGCGGGCTGAATCGTTGCCACTGTTTCTTTTTCCTTTTTATATCCTTCGCCCTCCTCTCCGTAGGATTATTAGCAATAGCGTCATAACCTTTGTGTGCATGTGGGTTTGTATACTTCGTGTACTGGCACTACCGCTACCAGCTTCCTTTTTTCTGGAGGTGGTGACATCGGAGATACTACTCTATTAGCGCCTTTTCGTACTGGTAATTTTATCAGCTGACGTAAGAAAAAATTGCTTATTGATAACAGTCAGGCGACTGTAATCAATAAGCAATTTTTTCTTACGTAAAATGTTTCTAATTTGTATTGCAAATGGTATGGAGATAACTAGCTTTTTATTCTTTTTCTGCTTTAAATACTCAAAAATGCCTAGCCAGATATTACTTTATATTTACATAAAAATTACACTTCAAGTTACTTTAATCAGACGTTTGTATTGTGTCTGTACTGTGTATACCTGTCTGCTAAATTTTGATCCAGTATCTTTCGAGATTATTGACCCGACATTTGACGCTATCCAATGATATGTTCAAGAGTTTTCCCTTTCTCACGTCTTACGATAACCACGTCAAAAAAGTTTCTTAAGTTTATAGTTAAGTTATAAAGTTTATTCTTATATCTTTAACTCTCAACCGCAGAATTTAATTAAAAGTAATTTTTTTAATAAATTAAACTTTTAAGTTACCTAATAATATTACTATGAGTACATTGCATATTAGTAAAATCAATTTAAATATAAAAAAGTCACAAGACCACCCAACCACACGGCTATCGAGCCTAGTTGTTGAGTGGTCGGAATTTCGAGTCGAGAGACTCGAGTTCGATCCCCAGGTGGCAGGCTCGTACCAATGGGTTTTTCAAAAGCTTATGTACGAATTACATCATTGGCTTGAAAAAAAGACGGCGACGGGCTCACCACCTGTCACGTTGTTCCGAAGGTGGGTCGAAGGGACTTAATTGTATAGACTAGACCTGTGTCTACCCCTGTATTGGGAATTGCGTGAAGATATTTATTTATTTTTTATTTATTCTTTTCTCGGATCAAAATTTAGTAAATCTTCAGTCGGTTCAGTTTAACATAATTCCATTAAACAAAAAAAGGGTGGATATAGTAGTAGTTCAAGCATAATCAATCAATCAAACGTAATCATATTAAGTATACCGTAACCAGTTGTGCTAAAAGTAATGATAAATGAAACTTTAATTATTGTAAGCTACCACACATAAACTTAGCGGCACGTATTAAAGCGAAAAAAATATCGGGGTATACTTACCTGCACATTTTATACTAGGGAAGTTTAATTTATAAAAAGAAAATGCTATAAGTAAAAGTTAACTTTTCAAAATTATGGAATATAATCTAATTGAAATATAAAATAAGTATACATTAAAAGAAATTTGGTACGTTGATCGCTGTACAATTAATAATAATGTGGTTTGTTATAATACAAAACGTGTATTGCAATATATTAAAAGATGGATGTTTAATAAATGTTCATACTAAAATTACATCTACATGACTACGTGATAAAATGTGTAGGTTTTAAATATCTCGTCGTTCGTATTGTATCGTTTTCTAAATTTGTATATTGGATTGTGAAGATATTTATTTATTATTTATTTAATTGAAATATGAAAAGAGACTGAAAATGCGCGATTGTTTTTATATTGCTTATGAATTATTAGATCTTCCCACTGACCCATTGTTTAGAAACTACAAATGAAATATAAGAAATCTTAAAACAATATTAATTGGTTCGGCGCGGCTAAGGTGTAAAATATCAAATGTTCTCATAATATATGTTTTGTTTATTAATTTCATAAATGTGGCGCAGACGATGTAGCGTGCGTTTAAATGAAGGAGGTAACTCTATTGAAGGAATAGCGTTCAGCGTCTCTTAAAACTGCTCGTAATCATATTGCAGAAGTACCAGATCATACGCAGCTTGACTGATCGACCTCGTACCACCGCGCTCTAAGTGTGAAATATATCAGATGGGCTCTTAATTTATATTAGAATAATTTCTTTTCTTTTTATTATTGTTTCATAAAATTGTTTGACTTCATTTTATTTTAAAATACATAATAAATTAAATTTATTTTGTCGTTCAAATTGTATGAACTCAAACAAAATAGTATTAATCAATAGCAATTTTCAAATATTTTGTCACAACTACAAAATTTCTTTTTACATTATTATTATTAATCACCGAATGGCTAAATACTAAAATGTGAAAGGTTGAAAGAACTAAACTTGTCTGGACTTCTGACTACCCTAGTATTTGGAATGCGTGAAAACAAAAAAATATTATTTGTGTTGGTCTTTTAAGTCTCGAAAACATTTAACAACAACATTTTATATATAATTAAAAAACCTTGAAAAGATTATTATTTACACAAGTATAAGAATAAAAAAAGGTACAAAACAGCAACAGAAAATTAAACAAAAACAGTGATTTAGTGCCCTTTTTTGAATCCCCAATGTTTGTGGTCTTCATGTCCTCCTTTCTTTCCATGCTCACTATGATGGTGATGGTGTTCATGATGACCGCCTTCATCATGATGGCCCTTATGGTCATGATGATGACCGCCTTCTTCATGATGTCCCTTCTTTCCGTGGTGGTGTTCGTGGTGTCCGCCGTGTTTGTGGCCTTTGTGAAAGTGTCCTCCCTTCTTGTGTCCATGTTCGTGATGATGTCCACCATGTCCTTCTTTAAATCCAGATTCACCGTGCTTTTCATGGAAGTGTTTATCCTTTTTGAATTCATCTACTTTGTGTACTCCATGGTGACCTTTCGTTGAATGACCTTTGTGGTAGTGGCCCTTTTCTTCGAAACCATGCCCCTTCTCGCCTTTCTCGCCATGATGCTCTTCGTGATGATGGCCTTCATCGTGGTGATGATGTTTCTTATGTCCGCCGTGTTCATCGTGATGGCCTTTATGACCTTCATGATGATGGTGGCCTTTCTTCCCGTGTTCATGGTGATGATGACCCTTGTATCCTTTGTGTCCTTTACCACCATGCTCGTGATGGTGATGGGCGTGATGTTCTTTGCCACCACCCTTTTCATGTTTACCTGAAGCAGCGGTTTCAAGATCGGCTTCACGTTTCTCGCGTAGACCTCGGGCACTTATCAGCACTGTAAGTACCGCCAGACAACTAAGCACAAGCGCCACTTTCATGTTTACTGTGCTAGCACAGAACTGGTTTGTTAATGGCACTTTTCAAAGTTGCTGCCGTTTTATAAGACATACAATTTTCACAGCTCTGGTATTAGGCAATTATTGCAAGCAAGTTCGCCTTCTGCTGTACTGTCAAGGTCAATTAAGCAGGTATTGTTGGTGAAATTTCTAAACATAAATGAAATAATATCAATGATAACATAATATTTAGTAATAAATGCTATGTTTGTTTATTAATAACTAGCCGACCCAGCAAACGTTGTTTTGCCATATAAAAATAGGGGTTAATCATAGGGAGGTGAAAATTTAGGGTTGTATGTATTTTTTAATGCTGCATCATAAAAAAATAATAAATTGTCTAAAAATAAAAAAAAAATTAGGGTTGGACTACCCTTAACATTTGGGGGGAAAATAGATGTTGTCCGATTCTCAGACCTACCCAATATGCACACAAAATTTCATGAGAATCGGTTGAGCCGTGACGGAGGAGTAAGGTATCTAACATTGTGACACGGGAATTTTATATATAAGATTATTCGATGGAATACGAAATATTTCATTACGAATCAATCAAAAAATATTTATTCCGGAATTGGTTTGATGATAATTCTAATTAAAGAAGTAAGCAAACTATATATAATGACTTAAAATAAAAAAAAGGTTAACGAAAAATAAAAAAAACAGAGGTAAATGATTTTATAGGCAAAGCAGCCACTAAAACAATCTATATGATTCTCTAACACAAAGAGAGAGGTGTCATAAGTTTGATGTGTATACGTGTGTCTGCTTTTTATTTTACTGCTGAAAATAGTGTATGATTTGCTCCAAAACCATGAAAAAATTACGGTACATATTGCCTCAAGAATGATAAATCTCTCTCTTGTAAATGGCTCTACAGATATGAGTGTGCATTTCGTTATAGTGCGGACATATTATAAATATTGTAATTGTAAAGGGTGGTCTGTGTGATGAATCTGAAAGAAGCGAAAGAAGTATGTAGGGATCGTGACACTTGGCGATCTGTTCTCTCTGGCTACCCTACTACTCTGGATAAATAATAAATAAATAATAAAAAAAAGTGTGGTCTATATTAAAAATGTTAAAAGTTCTAAATGCCATCTGTATGTTAATAGTTGCCGTAATAGTAGTAGTAAAACGTAGAAGTGTGAAAACCGAAGACGGTACCAATAAAAACCTTAATTTTTTTCGCTTTGTTTATAGGATGAATCATGAAAGCTAATATGAAATAAAGTTTTTGAAACGTTACATTTGCTTTCTGACTAACAGAGATTGTGGAAGCAACTTTTGTTTGTACAGAAACTAAACGAGTTTTCGGTTACACAGTGAAACCAAATAAGTTTTAAATATTTGTAATGTTTGCTCACAAGGGTGTTCTAAAATACAAACTTATTATTCTTGCAGCAATCAGGGAGACGTAAAGAACTGTTCAAAGTTATATTTTTTCCATTTGCTAGTTTATGTTTACGTTACTGGCATTGCATTGCTTTTGTGTTTTAAAAAACATTTTGATTTCAAATAAGTAGTTAGCAAAATATTGTAGTCCTGAATGTTACATGTTCTTTTATTCATGGTCAAGTTATATATAAAGTACCCAGGACACCAACCAAGGTTTTTGGTATCAAAAGAGCGTACGTTGAGCAGTCTCGCGATGCAGAGGCTGTCAGTAGAACAACGGTGAGTCGTGATGTATGGTCACTGTACCGATGCCGCAGTATCAGCCCGAGGAGAAGAGGACCAGCCGTTGATCATCATCAGGGGCTGAGAGAATTAGAAATTGTCTGTCTCTAGCGAGTTTCTTATGTGGAGACATAGATCGCCATAAGGTAATTATGTTTTTCTGGTAAGTAAGTATTATGTTATTACTTGCTCTTGCCTATGCTTGTGCCCATGCATTTGCATGCACTTGTTGTGTTGAAAAATTTTCCGGACAGCTGTTGCATTTTCGATACACGTCGGAAGATATGTCTTAATTATGTTTTAGGTAATTCCTCTTTACTTGATTCTGTATCGCTACCATGCCTTCGATTTTCAAGAACGTGTGACGCTTCTTCGTCAACATTGAATTGACATAAATCATGATGCTGCTTTCCATCACCAAGATTACTAAGAGATTTCCCTGTTAGGCTCAGCTGCGGAGCATCGGCTTATTATTATTAATATTCTATTTTTTTGTTTGTATTGTAATCTTTGGACCTACCAGTCCTATTTTTAAAATTGTTCTACGTTACATTTAGACACAGTATGATGTTACATAACCTATGTCTAAGAAACATAGGTTATGTAACATCATACTGTGCCCAAAGGGTAGGTACAAAGGTTTCGGTTTTTAAGTTTTAGAAAAAGGTTTCGAAAACCGGGGATATTCTTTTGAAAAAAATTAAGGGATATTAATAAGTTCAAGATTTTACTCCAGATTCGCCTCATTCGACATCCAGGGAAGAAAGAGGGTGATAATGTGATGGTGGACATATTCTTACAAGGTTGTGTGTAAGAATACTACACAACCGCAGAATCTAATCCAAAAAAAAAAAATATTTTTACTAATGCAACTTTGAAGTTGCCTAATGATATTAGCTCATAGTACATTACAGATCTTCAAAAGAGGCGTGTTAAAAAATTTAACTGAAAAAGCTCACTGAGTTTTAAGTTATTGCTTAGATATTATTAGACCTCCTTACTGACTCATTGTTTTGAAACTCCTAATCAAAAATAAGAAACCTACCAACAACAAATTAGTTCGGCAGGGCTAAGGCAAAAAATTAAAACGACGACCTTCGTGGAATAGCGGCGTATACACCGGTTTACAATTTTCTCGGGTCTGGGTATTTGTAATACCTACGTTGTTTTTGATTCAGATTTGGCTACTAACTTTATGATTACAACAATGTATGTGATGTTGTTCCTTTTTATTAGATATATTAGTATTATTACAAGTTTTATTAAAATTTGGCTATGAAATTGAAAAACCTTTGATAATTCCGTAAGAGCGAAACTTGTCAGGTATTTAAGGAAAATAATAAATTTGTGGAATTAGTAACAGTAAATTTTAATTAATTTTATAAATGTGGCGCAGGCGAAGTTTCGCAGGTCGGCTAGCAATGTAATATCTCGTGGAATACAGTTATTAGATGTTGCAGTTTTATTACAGATACAATATTTTATGTAGAGCAATAATATGGTATTTTTATTTTGCTACGACAGTCGATCTGTGGGATCCGATTAATAAAGAGAAAGGAAAAATATGTGTTTTAAAGTTTTATTAAGATTTTATTTTCTTTCTGATAAAAAATAACAAAAACATTTCTGTAACAAAAATATTAGCAAGTATATTTAACAACTTTTTAGTGACCAGACTTGTGGCTCCAGTGCTTATGGTCCTCATGGCCGCCTTTTTTGTCGTGGTCATGATGATGGTGCCAATGGTCATGGTGGCCACCCTCTCCATGGTGACCTTTGTGGTGATGGTGATGTCCTCCTTTTTCATGGTGTCCCTTTTTACCATGATGATGCTCATGATGTCCTCCGTGTTTATGTCCTTTGTGGAAGTGACCTCCCTTTTTGTAGCCGTCCTCATGATGATGGCCCCCATGATGCTCATGGAAACCTTTCTCGCCATGGTGATCATGGAAATGTTTGTCCTTCTTGAACTCATCGTGTTTCTCGACGCCATGATGCCCTTTTGTGTCGTGTCCCTTGTGCCAGTGACCGTGTTCCTCGTGGCCATGACCATGTTCACCCTTCTCACCATGATCGTGATGATGATGGTAGCCTTCATCGTGATGGTGATGCTTTTTGTGGCCTCCGTGTTCACCATGATGTCCTTTATGGCCTTCGTGATGGTGGTGACCGTGCTTACCGTGGTGGTGTTCATGATGACCTTTGTGGCCTTTGTGGCCGTGGTCACCATGTTCATGGTGATGATGACCATGATGTTCGTGGCCACCACCCTTGTCCCAATGGTGCCCGTGTGAAGCAGCCACCTCTAAGTCAGCTTCCCTTTTCTCGCGGATCTCTCTACTGGAGACCGCTGCTATAAGGGCTGCCAGCCCGATAGCCACTAAAAGGCTGATCCTCATGATTGTTTGGACAGCAATGTTCGATTGTTGAATGATACTGAGACAAGTACCGGTGATATTTTATACTAGTAGCCGCTGTATTAGGCAAGTTTTAGTTGTTCCGAAGTGCCAAGGTTGAATTGACAATTGATTTTCACTTCCAGATAAAATTATTAAGTTGTCTTTTATGGAGATTGATATTATTTCAATTGATATTATAGTCATAACATTCAAATTTAGCTGAAATATATCAGAAACCGTATGCTTTGATACCCAGTTGCGTATGCTGCGGGTGCTGCTTCAACCTTTCCCTTTGTTTTCATAACCGAAACGCGTGAGGTGAAACTTGTCGGCTTAAAATAGAAATCAATTGCAAATAAAAATTAAATAAAATAAATTTAGCAAATAAATTGGTAAACTTTATGTATTTGACGACTCGATAGTCTTATTGGTAGGGATCTTGCCTTCAAAGCCTTAGCCCTTAGGTTGCAGGTTCGAGCTACGCTGGCGGCAAACATTTGTAGTAGTAGTAGTATATACTTTATTGAAAACCACACAACATATACAAAAATAAATACAACAGAGAGAAAACTTAATAGCTAAAGAGAAACTGGAATTAAGAACAGTATGAGGTGGTGTATTTTATGATAAACTTACATACAAATATTTAAATAAACTAATACATATTGATAAAATACCATACACATGACATAATACAAAAAAAAATTATAATAAATAAACATACATAGTATATTTACTTACATATATACACACAAAAATACTTACAAAACAGAGTGGAAATTTTTTTAATAACTATTTGTTGCTAATAATGATCATCAATTATTACAAAGGGTTAGGTAACGCTTTGTGTGATGAATGTGAATGTTTGTGTTCGAGCATGTTTATAGATATATATGGATATTTATCTACCTAAATATGTATCTATAATATGTATCTACAAAAAAGTCACGATAGCCGAGTTGTTGGGTGGTCGAAATTGCGAGTCGTGAGACCCGAGTTCGATCCCCAGGTGGCAGTATCAATGAGTTTTTCAAACAACTTATATACGAATTTCATCGTTGGCTTGGACATAAAAGATGACGACCGGCTCACCACCTGTCACGTTTTCCCGAAAATATCTTCGGTGGAAGGTGGGTCAAAGGGACTTAATTGTCTAGACTTGACCTCTGTCTACCCCTGTATTGGGAATTGCGTGAAGATATTTATATTTATTTATAAATATGTATCTATCTAAATATTTATCTATGTAAGTATATTGTACCGTTGGCTGGGACACTAAGATGGCGATAGGCACACCATTTGTCACGATACACCAAGTAAGCTTCGGTAATATGTGGGTCGAAAGGTCTAAATTGTTATAGACAATGGTCTCTGTCTACTGCAGTATCGGAAAAGAGCGTGAAGATAAATAAACTGTGTATTATAATTAATGATAATTCACAAAAATATGTTATTTAGTCGGCTTCCATTTTGCTTTTTCTTTTTAAAGTAATTATCACAAAATTACTAATAATAATTGCCATACGTATCTGCTTTTTTTAATTTATACGCGCATTTTTTTCACGTCACTGCTTACTTTCTGTGAATTAATAAATCTATAAATACATAAACCGATAGGGACAACATAACACGTTGCTCTGATCCCAAAGTAAGCAGCATAAGCACTTATATTATGGAATCAGAATCAACAAAGGTACCACAAACACTCAGACTCGAGAAAATGTAGAAAAGGTATTTTCTGCATTTACTCGACCGGGAATTTATATTTGTTTTATATTAAGGACACATTTAAAGTTAATTAAAGTATCTATACATCTATATCTATAATAAAATTGAAGTGTCTGTTATTACAAATTAACAGCTTTTCACTAAATGCATAAGAAAGTATAAAACTTTTGTCCGTTTGTCTGTCTGTTTGTTCCGGCGATTCTCTGAAACGGCTGGATTGATTTTAACGGGAAATTCACTGGCAGATAGCTGATGAGAATGATTTTAAGAGTAATTTAGGTTACTTTTATATTAGAAAAATAATTATGGTTCCGCGTTAAACCACGGGCAAAGCTGCGTGGGGCAGGTAGTTCATAATAAGTTTTAATTCCTAGCTCCTTCCATTTCGCGAGAGAAAGGAAGCGAATAAATAAGAAGGGATTTTTACATACAGCGCTTTTTTAAAAGTTTTTTTTTAAAGTTTCTACAACTATCTAAGATTCTAAAATAGTATAATATTTTAAGAAAACTAGCCACAAACAAATGCCAACTTTTTCTAAACAAAAAATGTTTTTTTTTAATATAGACAGTAATCACTTTTTTTGTGCCGAAAAGGGATATTGCTGCAAGATGTTTGTTGTTGTTGTTTTATGGTCGGATGAAATTATCTAGAAATGCAAGAAAGATGGCTATTTAAATTTTCACTACTTACATTACGTCAATGAAAGTCCCTCTGCGTTCCGTCCCATATGACTTTTAGACGAGATCGTCAAGTTGGTTGAAAGGATTCTTGCTATTCGTCTGAATAGACATCAGTCGCGTGTCGGTCCAGATTTCGTCGAAAGTCAGTTCGGCTTCCGACACGAGCCTTCAACCATAGATGCGATTTTGCGCATCCGCTGCAGGCAGGTAGTGTCCTGGGGTGGCGTGGGATTTGCAATAAGTATAGATATTGATTTTGCTAGGCTCATTATTGTGGAACATCGCGTATAACGCGTATTTACTTGTCGCTTAACTGGGAAGAACGGTTTCCCAGTAACGTTAATGTCGTCTGCTATGGGGATTTGGTAGTCGCTAGCGGGAACAAGTTTGAGAGAACCAAGGAGCTCGCCGAGGTTGATGTGGAACTTGTCGTTGCCAAAATCCACAAGTACGGATTGCAAATAGTTAAATAAAATGCATAGGGGTAGGAAACCATCTGACTCGTGTGTCCGAGGAGGTGGGTCTGAAGTCAGAGTGGGAAAGCATAAGAAATATCTGGGTCTCTCCCTGGACAGTTGCTGGGGCTTCGAAGAGCACATCGAGCACCAAGTCCCCCGAATGGAGAGGGTAGCGTTTGCTACATAAACTGCTGGCAAATTTCGGGGGACCCTTGTAAGAAGTTCGCCACCTCTATGAGGGTGTCGTTCGATCCGTAACCCATTATGGGGTGCCTGTGTGGGTGAAAAGACTAAACATCTGCCGATGTAGATCTGAAATCTACAATGTACAACGGATATACGGATCGTACGAGGATACCGCACGATGTCAGGCTCGTTTCCACCTTTAGATATACAGCAGACATGGATGCACGTGTGACAAGACAAGTATGCAGATTCGGACAATCTTCATACTCCGTCAAAGCGGTGTCTGCGAGCTATAAGAAGCGTTCGAGTTTACTAAGAGGCAGGAACGTGAGAATGCTTTAAAGACGTGGCGCACCTATCTTAATAATGAGCAACATGTGCGCAAACGCTTCTTTGAAGCTTTCCTGTCGGTCTTTAAAGCCTGGATGCAACGACAGTGCGGAAGTCTGAACAGAATGCCCCAGATAATTACCGGGTATGGGTGTTTCGGTGATTATCTGTGTACAATCGGACTTGAAGCTACGGCGGACTGCTTCCACTGCGGTGGGAGGGACCAGCTGTCTGCTCTTCGTATCACAAAGCTGTGATACGAAGAGCAGACAGGTTTTATCAGTTTTAGAGCCACGCATCAGATTTTGAGTGAATATGAAGACTGAGTGTCGCTAGTAACATGTTAAGATCGAGCTCCTATTAAATAATTAAAAGTATGCGGAATTTAAGTTCTAAGATACAAAACCGTATTGGAGTATTATTGATAAATGACTAATGAATACAATATAATGTTATTTTCCAAAAACGTGAGTGCAGTGTTGATGATTCATAATAAGTGCAGCAACAGTAATCTCAAGCGTCAATAATTAAATGAATAAACACTTTGTGTACATTTACGTGTATGAATAAAATTGTTTGAAATTGAAAAGTGAAATGTGAAATTACATATATACTACTACATATATAACATTAGAAGAAAAAGTGATTTTGTTTTGCAGTATTAATATTTTTAATGGAAGGTGTTCATAACTTTTATAAGAAACATTTTTAAACAACTATTACTTTCGCCAATCAATGTAAGAACACTTGGTATAGAGGTCATAGCGCTGTACTCTAAGATCGTGAAACCAAGATCGAATCACAATAAGATTGAACTTTTTCTTTTTTTTTTTGTTACTTTTTGCTGACTGGTTTTATTTTTATTGAAAATGAGTTCTTTTGAAAATATAACATTACGGAGGAAAAAAGCCAGTGGAATAAAAGACTCTTCTGAAGTAATTTATTATACTGACCGAAATGAGACCGGATCAACAATTATGGACATAAGCACTAATAGCCTTCCGAATATCTCCCAAAAACAAAATACTAGTTCTATTGATGATCTCCACGATGAAATTAATAGTTTAAATATAAAACTCGAAACCGCTAGTGAAGAAATAGACAATTTATGTTTAGAAAATAGACAATTAAGGAAGAAAATCGAGGAATACGAGAAAATAATTAAAATATATAAATCAGTGGGGATAGACGATTTAAATTTGAACAGATCATTTTTAACTCGCAGTGGACAATTAAAAAAACAAAGACAAGTGGGAAGTCTTAATGTTTTTACACCAATAAAATATAATACTTTCACGACTGCGTCTACCCCGCATACAAACAGCATCAGTAAACCAGCTATTGATAACTTAGACATTCAAGAGACAGTCACTTTTTTAAAAGAAAGCGATATCCCAATATCAAAAAATACTTTAAATGGCGTAGTAAATGACAATATCAATATTACTAATGAAGATCCTAAGATAACTTGCTACAACAAGAACACTTTAAACTCAAGATTGCTGAATATTCAAAAATGTGAAAGTAAACAAATTTTAATAGACGATGCAAGGACCTTATACATTTTAGGAGACGATCAAGCTGTAGGGTTAAATAGTTATATAACTAGAGCTAGAAATCACACAAAATATACAAAATATAAAGTTATTTCGTTTATAAAGCCTGGTTCTTCAAGCACCGAAACATTAAAATATTGTAAAGAATTACAAAAAACACTTCGAAGTAGCGACAAAGTAGTCCTGGCGGTAGGAGCCAATGATAACAACCCATATGAGCTGATTAAGGCACTTAGTTTGGCACTTTATAGGTTGAGTCATCTGCGAGTTTATATTTTGCAAGTTATTCATAATTCTTTCATCAGTGCCCAAACGTTTAACCATCACATTGAATCACTGACAAAGACTTATCCTAATTGTAAATTCGTACACTTGAACAATAAGTTTCTTTACAATATTTATAATAAAAAAATACAACTGCTACAGGCTTACAGTGAGAGGATAAATTTTCTAAATGATAGCAATGATTATGCTGAAAAGTTTTTAGATGTGCAGAATCTGAAAACTCTAATTAAAAATAACTGGGAACGGTTGATTAAAACTAAATCATCTGACAAACTTTTAAAAAAAGGCACCATTCCGTATTATTTCCATAAAATGAAATCTCGAGAAACAGATAACACTACCCTTGTTACTCAAATGTATTCGAAGGTTAATGATATGAAAAAAGGGACTATCCCATATTATTTTAAAATGCGATCAAAACAAAAAGATAATCATACAGTAACTCAAGGCAAGCTCATTAGGGGAGAAGAGGATAGAACACATATCAAAACCTTTTTTCGTTCACAATAGACAAAATACATTTTCTCTTTTTCATCAGAACATTGCAGGTGCAATATCCAAATCGACTGAATTGGAATTTGTAGTCACTGATCTAAACAAACACAAAAACATAACTATTGATGCTATTTGTTTGAGCGAAACATTTATATCAAAAGGTAATGAAACATTTTTAAATATTAACAATTACGTATTAGCTAATTCTTATTCACGACAAATCCACAGAGGCGGAACATGTATATTATTGAAATCAAATGTGGAATATAAAGTAATAGATTGTAGTCAGCTTACTTGTGATAATGTATTTGAATGCTGTGGAGTTGAACTACCGTTACATGATCTTAAAATATTTTGTATTTATAGAACTCCGGACAGTGATGTTCATACCTTTTTCGATAAATTAGAACTCCTTCTACTTAAAGTAACCAACAATAAAAAAAGAAAGGGTGTCATTTTGTGCGGTGACTGGAATATTAATATTCTAAAAAATACTACAGTAACTCAAAAGTTGCTTGATATTCTTAAAAATTTTAATCTTGAGGTCCATATAAAGTTTCCTACTAGATGCTTATCGTGTCTAGATCAGATCGTTAGTAATATTTCCGAAGTTAACGCGGGTATTCATTTGCTTGCATTGTCAGATCACGAAACCGGCCAAAAAATAACTTTCCATGTGAATATGTCTACGAAACCTACATCATGGTATGAAAATATCCGATTGTATAGTAAAGAAAATATATCGCAATTTTGCAAGCACTTATCATATCTCTCATTTTCAGAAGTTTATGACGATGGTATAAGCCTTAATGCCTGTTTTAGAAAGTTCCATGAGTTGCTTACACTACTCTATAATTTGTGTTTTCCCGTCATCAGAATTAAAAAGGAAAATAAACCCAGCAAGCGTTGGTTATCTAAGGGATTAAAAAAATCATGTACTGTTAAAAGAATACTTTACCTTAAGCATAAATATTCGCATTTAAATAAAAATACCAATTCCCGTAAATACAAAGCATACAGCAAATTACTTAGGAAATGTATGCAAACATCACAAAAAATTCATTACAAAAAACACATAAAAAATAACAAAAACAAATGTAAAGCTGCTTGGGAAGTAATAAAGAAACAAACAGCTAGTAAAAATTATCTTCAATATCTTGACATTATCAAAGTAAATGATGTAACATATGACGACCCTATAAGCAATATGTGAATTATTTAACGATTTTTTTATTAAATTATCTGATTGTATAACTATAAAAAATAATAATAACGACTTCTATAAATTTATTGACATCAATATTGACAAATCTATATATTTATATCCTACTGATGACGTAGAAATAATTAAAATTATAAAATCTCTTAAAAATACAAATTCGGTTGGATATGATGGAATTAATACTAAGATAATTAAAATTTGTGCCCCATATATAACTAATCATTTGAGCTTTATTATTAATAAATCTTTTGAAGAAGGCATATTCCCAGACTTATTAAAACATTCAGTTGTCCGGCCACTGTTTAAAAACGGGGATCCAAGTAATATGACTAACTACAGACCCATTACACTGATACCCATATTATCTAAAATCTTTGAAAAAGCTTTATTAATGAGAATGCAATTGTATGTAAATAAATATAAATTGTTAAAGAGCGAGCAATACGAATTCAGAAAAAATAGTTCAACCACTTTAGCTTGTTTTAGTTTATTTAAAACAATAACTCAGGCATTAAATGTTAAAGAAAAAGTAGCAGTTGTTTTTCTCGATATGACCAAAGCATTCGATCTTGTACATCATGACACATTACTGCAGAAATTAAATGCTTATGGAATAAGGGGAAAATGTAATGACTGGTTAAGACGTTACTTACAAAATAGAAAGCAATGTACAGAGATTTCGAAACTCATTAACGGTAAAAGAATGACCTATGTATCGAACACTAAATATAACAGATATGCGTACCGCAAGGAAGCATTTTGGGACCATTTCTTTTTTTATTATACATTAATGATTTACCCAATATATCTAAACATCAATCCATCTTATTTGCTGATGATACATCTATTGTTATTAAAAGTAAGGACTTAAACAGTTTAGAATATGAGGTGAACAATGCTCTGCATAATGTAATACACTGGTTACAAATTAATAACTTGTAGATAAATTTAAATAAAACAAATGTCGTGAGTTTTAAAACATTTAAGTCTAATAATGCGGTGATAACAATTACATTCGATGGAATCGAAATAAAAACGGTTCCAGTCATAAAATATATAGGGTTATTGTTGGATGAAAATTGTAACTGGAAAGCTCACACTGAATATGTTTGTGACAAACTTAACCGCTTTGTTTATGCTATAAGAAGACTTCGAATTACTGTATCGAAAAATGCCGCACGTTGTGCATACTTCGGATATGTCTCCAGTGTGTTAGCATATGGGCTCCTATTGTGGGGAAATTCTGTTACGTTAGAAAAAGTTTTTAAAATTCAAAGTGTGTACGTGCTATTTGTGGCGCTTGGTTTATGGATAGTTGTCGCCCACTATTTAAAGAATTAAAAATACTTCCTGTGGCATGCATGTATATTAGGGAGGCATGCATTTTTGTAAAAGAACACTCCGATCAATTTGTACAATTTAATGATATAATACCAAGAAATAGACGTCAAAACCGACTGTATCTCCCTAGCTGTAGGTTAAATTTATTTAGAACTAACTGTTATTACTCTGCAGGCACTATCTGCCGAGTATAATAAACTGCCCAGTCAATTTAAAGAGATGCCTGTATCATTATTTAAAAATAGGTTGTCTAAATGGCTCTTAGATTACTGCTTTTACAGTGTTAATGATTATTTAAATACCAAATTGACATTTAATTAACTAATTGTGATTTGACTTAACTAATTGAATTTATTATTTATATTGTAATTTAAATTTATTTGTAACATTATATAAATTGTAGATTATTTATTGAACTATTACATAAATCTGTTTTAAAATTTAAGACTTATGGAATAGAATTATGGAAAGATTCTTTTTTAGATTGATAGGAAATAAACATTTTAATATAAATTTAATTATGATTGCACGCCGTACGCGGCAGTACATGTTGCCCATTAAATATTGTATCACCATACTACTACCATGTATCTGCAATAAATAAATTTGAATTTGAATTTGAATTTGTTGTTGCATGAATGGGTTGGCTCGACCGGGGAAGTACCACGACCTCACAGAATATCGACGTGAAGCAGAAGTCTTACAAACTTCTGCGTTTCGTTTGGTGAGTGCAGGTAACCGGAGGCCCACACACCCACCTTCCGCAATTCTCGGGGGGGGGGGGACGACTCTAAGGCCGGCAACGCATCTGCTATGCTTCTCGTATTGCGGGTGTTCATGGGCGGTGGTAATCACTTACCATCACGTGAGCCACCTGCTCGTTTGCCTCCCTTTTCTATAAAAAAAACATACACAAGGAGAGCGGCGTTTGCGTGGCGAAGGCGTTTGCCCAGCATGAGAGGTGGAGCGGAGAACTCTGTTGAGCCGCTTTGGACGAAACCTCTCCCTTCAGCAGTCGTATCGGCGATGCTTAGCGGGGATACAGCATGGAGGGTCGTAACCACACTTGGGAGGCTGTCATGGTTCAGAAGGAGGCTACTGAGCGGGATCGGGAGAGGACAGATTCCACGCGGAGTTGGGGTCACCGAGGCGCGAGTGTAGCTCTTCAAGGCTCTCCAAATAATGGTGTACCGCTACCAGAAACGGGGCCTCTAAAGTCGAGGGGGTTCGGGGTGCTGGTTCCGAGCACCGAATAACGCGACTCTGAGATGTAAGTGGCTCGAAGTAATCTCAAGCCACCGTCGTAGTACTTGGGGATTCTAGGGGTCAGTTAACTGCTTCCGGGATGGGACTATCCTAGTCAAGCGTAGGAGAGACCACGGTTGTGTTCCGAACGAAGATCCCGTGACCGCTTCAACGCTGATGGTGACCACCGTGGGGTTTTAGTCGGTGGAAGTCCAAATAATCCAGCTCTCCTCCGGGAGGCTGGGTGTGCGTAATGAATTTCCCCAAGTTTAAAAAAAGAAGGGACTGTTAATCACGTAGATTTTACCCGATACGAAGTTGTCGCTACTTGCTACGAGAGTAGTCGCTTCTATTGTCCAGAAAGTATTGATAGATCTACCTCAATTAAAAAAAAATATTTAAACTCAGAACTGTAGGAACCGTAGTAAAAAAATATATTGACTTTATTGTGAATAAAGGTTGCAAATGGTTATTTTAGGGCTGAGTTACTCTTAGATTTGTTTCTAAAAATTATGACATGCTTTGTAAGTAATTGTCAGTAATTTAGCCAATCCAACATCACTAATAAAGTATCACAGAAGGACCACAAAGTAAGGATGTGTAAATTATAAAATTGTAGTACACCTACTAAAACAAACAAACACCTCTATTGTTTTTTCATTGGAGAAGATAACTTCGTCACTTCGTACTATACTAATCTGTGTGTCGGTAACCACACACAGATTGGTATAGTTGCAACATTGAAAGCGTTGCGGTTGCAGTTGTATTGCCAACCTGTGAAATTCAGACATAGAAAAGCAGACATAGTAGGAGTGTAAACATTCGGTTACCACGCTCAGAGGATACAAAGCGCTTATGACGACAAGCGTTTTTATTTATGTCATCCTTCTTTTTAATCGTCTTTAAATAGGAGTTCAAGTTAATAAATGTTAGTTCAAGGAAAGTAAAATACTTAATCCATTGCACAAAACAAAATTGAATATGAATTCATATGTTTGTACTAGAGTCATGGATCTTTGTATGTATGTTTCAAAATTTATCTACCTATGTTAATATATGTGTATGTTTACTTAGATGTAATTATAGTGTACCGATAGTTTGTGTACTAAGACGGCGATAGTCTCAACAACTGTCACGTTGTCGCCAAGCTGAAAGATGGGTCAAAAAGACTTAATTCTAGACCTCTGCCTACCCAAGTAAGGGAAATTGCGTGATGATAAATAAATGTTTAAAGGTATCCCAAAGCGATATAAAGTAATCATCAAAACTGACCATAGTTTCTTTGTCAGTAACATATAGATATTTTATCTCACTAACAAAATGGTAGAAATTCTTTGTGTGTGCCCTAGTGTGTCCTCTGAGCGGTCATAGTAATTTAGCTACATGTTGAGCCAATCTGTGCTTTGGAGAGTCGAGTTGGCTTACTGTAGGACGTAGTGGAGTATTTGCCTGCTATGTATTTTTAGTTGCAGCAGCCGAAGCTAACAATGACAGCGGGATTATGAAGACCTCAGTCCCCCCCCCCCCAACCCCGTGACCACGGATGTTGTCGGGAAGTAAAATAGTTTGTTTGTAATTGTTGTCAATCAGAAAATGAAAAAATAGTGGATAATTTTAGAACACCAGGCTCTATCTGTTGCTGTCTGCTTGATGACAGATAATAAGATCTTCTTCTTCTTCCTTACAGCCTAGCAAGATAGGCTACATAGGCCCCCTCTAAAATTTTTAACAAGGAATGGCCCCCAGCCACCTGCATCCACCGTCCCCCGCAACATTTTGCAAGTCATCGCTCTATTATTAGTATAAATGTGTATGCGTCTTATATTTTATGTATTTTTCCATCACTGAAAGAAAGAAAAGGAATTAAGAAAGGAACGATAGAATAGGAAATGGATGGGGATAGAGTTGAGGTCTCCAGTTACCTCAATCAACTAGAAACGCAGAAGCACTAGACCTTTACTTTGGTTCAGCTTGGTCTAATAGCAATTAGCAAATAAAAAATTCTGCTTGGTTTTTGTTAAAATATGGAAATATAATATGAAGTTTATAAAATTTTAAGTTAAAGCAATTTACTGTATTAAATCAACCGGTATCACAAAATAATTAACAATAACAAATAGCTTTTTTTTTGTATTCGCCGACAATTCTCTTTATTTGTGCCCTTTCCACCCCCATCCTTTATGATTCTCATGGCCGCCTTTACTACCATGATCTTCATGGTGATCCCAATGTTCTTGGTGACCGCCTTCATCGTGATGGCCCTTATGATCGTGGTGATGATCTACCTTTTCGTAGTGACCCTTTTCACCTTGCTCGTGTTCGTAAAAATCGCCATCTTTGTGTCCTTTGTGGAAATTTCCTCCCTTTTTATATCCATCTTCATAATGATGACCACCATAGCTTTCTTCGAATCCAGACTCACCGTGCTTGTCATGGAATTGCTTATCTTTCTTGAATTCGTTTAATTTGTGAATTCCGTGATGTCCTTTTGTAGAGTGTCCTTTCTGGAAGTGTCCTTTTTCTTCGAAACCATATCCCTTTTCTCCCTTTTCTCCATGACTGTGCTCATCATAGTAGCCGTCATCATGGTTGTGATATTTTTTTTGTCCGCCATGTTCGTCGTAGCGGCCTTCATGACCTTCATGGTCTGAATAGCCTTTTTTCCCGTGTTCTTGTACGTGATGTCCCTTGTAACCTTTCTCATCGTGGCCGCCGTACTCACTGAAGAGGTCCCCATGATGTTCACCACCATCACCTTTCTCCCAATGATGTGATGCAGCTGCTGCTAAATCGGTATTCCTCTTGAATCTAACATCTCTTGAGTGAACAAAGGTTAAAGTGACCACTAAACAAATAAAAGTTATGCTTCTCATCTTCGGTTTTTTTCCTACTGAACTCAGTAATGATTGCTAAATGATGCCTGTTATTATTTTCTCGCAGCTTATATAGTATTGCCAATAATAGAATCAGCCCGTTTTTAATGTCAGGGTAAAACTAAAAAAACGTTCAAAGAAACACGCGGGTGACCTGAATTTTAATTTAATATAATTTTTGTATCAAACTGTGTTAATTAACTTGAAGTAATCACAATATTTATCTTAGAAAACCATTATTTAAACTGTATTATTACAAATACTAAGATCGTAAATGGATAGATACTGTATGGACGACATCTTCATATTTCGTCAGTATCTAGTTTTGAACAATTACGTAAAACTATAATGTGATAAATTGATAGAAATCGATGGTTAGGTAAAAGAACCTCCGCAACTAGGACCGATTTTAAAAATTTTATTGTTGTGCATTGTGCATTTGTTTTACGAAATTAATGTTTGTTCTTGTTGGAAGTTGCCCCTAGAAAATAAGTTCGCACATTTTTTTTTAACTCATAATGAACAAGAATAGGAGAGCAACCAAATTACCATATAAATTCGGATGGTCACTTATTGAATTTGGTAACTGTAAATAGGATCCTGTGAGAAATTATGATATTTCTAGAAGTAGAAAAATGAGATAACTGATCTCTTGACATACGATGAAAAGTATTCTATATAAATATTATCGGAAAAATTCATTATGAGTAGAAGTTGCATAAAAAGTTAAAAGGTATGTGATTTGTCAACAGATATCTCATGGAGTAAAGATCCTTGACGTTTCTTTAACCAAACAAGAAATGTTTTAATAATCAATTTACTTTCCGTGCGTTAAGGTAAACTTTTTGTATAGGACCGTGACAGACCTATAAAAGTGTTATAGTGCAGTTTCTTTGGGACAACATGAAATGTGGTTTGTCAACCGTGTGGTAACGGTGTAAGAATATACCACCCCCTTTCTTACCGTGGGTGACGTAATAAGCGACTAAGGGAAAGCCTTGATAATGCATCCATTTGAATACAGGGTTTTAATGAAGCGAGAGATTTAACCTCCAAGATATGGTAGAGATGACATCTAAACTAGTTCATATAGTGGCTAAAAGTAACTAAAGACATCGTAAATATTTTTTACTCTTTAAAACTACTTAATGACGACTCGATAGCCGAGTTGGTAGTGACCCTGCTTTCGAATCTAAGGGTTGCGGGTTCGAATTCCATTTGTGTGATAAATATGAATGTTTGTACTTATTACGTTTATATGTTTATATAAATATTATCTATAAAAATCATAAAAATCAGACCAAAATCTGTAAGTACATTGGTCTGTTAGCTTATACACTAAGACGGCGTTGGGCTAACCACCTATCATGTTGTCAAAAGGACGTTCTTAAAAGAAGGTCAAAAGGACGTCATTATATACACCTCTACCCCAGTATGGAAAATTGCGTGAAGAAGTTAATTATTGATGCTATTTCTTATAAAGATGTTATCTTAAAAATAACGTGCACTAATTCTTATGCACATAAATTAGACGCATCCGCGGGAGGGATGGTGGTGCGCATCTTCTCTTCGAACCACGTAACATATACCATGTATTACTTCCTGCAAGCGTAGTGTTGCAAAGTAATTTCAACAAATATTTGTTGAAATTACAACAAATATTAAAATTATAAACATATGTTTATAATAGTGAATTTCCGCAATTGAAAGCCTGGGTTTATTAACCGTTTATTCTTCTTAAAAATTTTAGGCATTTCTATAACAATCGATGAGACCAAGATCTCGAATCAGCTGTTTTCACTGGAGTCAAGGGCATTGCAAGTCAAGGTGATTATTGCAAAGAAGTCCGTCGCCTCGTTTTAGTTTAATATCTTTTGTCTGAATGTTTTCGTTTGATAGATATCTTGCTTCACAGTTTCCGGTCCAGTGCACATCTGAACTAAGTTCGTTGCAGTCAACTTTGCAATGCACAGACAAATAGAACTGTGTTATATTCAATTAATCATCTCGTTATATACACATACATATATATTTAAAATCGGACATCTATTTTTCATCCCCCTAAATGTTAAGGATGGTCAACCCCTTAATTTATTTTCTTATTTTTTTTTACACAATAATTTTTTTGTTTACGATTAACTGAATAATGAAAATTATATTAATATAAGTTCTCCGTATCTATATACGGAGAAGCTAAAGCTAAAGCTAGCTAAAGCACTTCTGTTATAGAGTTGGAAACAGCAAAGCGACTACAAACACCCAGACCTGAGACAATATAGAAAAAGTGGTTTTTCTTAATTAACCAGTCCGGGAATCCAACCCTGGCCCTCAGAGTTGGCGACAACATAAAAAGTCGGTGCATATGACACGCCACGCATATGTGCAATACCCCGGAGGTCGTCAAAAATGTATATTGTATAATATTTTTTGGGATTAAAATGATAAAGACCTCAAGCTTTCGGTCAAAATGAAGTCCGTTCTGTAAATTTCGCGTTTAGGCTATAACTAACAAAAAGAAACACAAAAATTACTATTACAGTTTTTTTAAATGTCACCGACAACCGGCAGATGTCGGATTACTAAGTTTTTGAAAATGGACCTTACTTTATATTTACGTGGTATAAGGTGCAAGGTGTTTGGATCTGCGACGGCCAATCCGTTTACAAAGCAAATTGATAATGGCAAATCCTCTTACCAGGTCCAGCCTATGGTGTGCAGTGGACTTTTACAGGCCACTACGTAAATTAAGTAACCAAGTATAAATTCAAGCATAAAATTGTCAAAAAGTAATTAAATCCTACCAAGAATTGTAAAATATCTAATAGTGAACAATAAAATATGTGCTGGCTTTTTGCTGTCTTCAATTGATTCCCGGGCTCAATTGTCATTCAGTTACGAGACGCACGTAGATCCCTGGGGCTCATAATTGTCGTTCCATGAAATGCAGGAGAATAGACCCTCCACTGTCGGAATACTAAGTGCCTTGTTACCATCTTATTATACCCTCAATGAATTTCTTCGCCGCTTCTGGCATTTGCAGTGCTTTTTTTGATCTTATGTCTAATATTTTATTGCGAATATGTAGCTACGGGATATCTTTCGAAAACCTCTTATATTATATTGGATGGGAGTGACAACGAGGTAATAAGTGTGATACTGTTGACTATACACACCCTTTTTGTATATAAGGAAATAACTGGCATATATAAACTAACTACTAACCGTGTCGTTTAGACGTTCTAATAAATAGTCGATTTGGCATCCCACGCTGTGTTTCTACCTCGGAGAGCAGGGTATTGTAATACGACACTGCTCTGTCCCTGTAACTCTACCTCAGTATCATCAGCGTTGCGGCGCCCGCCAGAGTCGCGGATGATAGGAGAAGATAGCGCAGCGAAATTTTGAAATTCACCTTGGCTGCGAATCCAACTCGGTTATGGAGTATACGGAGAGCAGTGCTAAGGTTACGCCCCAAATACTTCCTCCACAGTACACTTACGTATATCTGAAGTAGGCTGACCAAGCGCAGTTAGAGTTACAAGTTGAACTGGCCATCGACCTGTCGCAATTTTGTGTCACAGACGTCAGTGAAACGTCGTCATGAAAGATGCTTAAAAAATATATACTCCATTATCTGTGAATTATTAAACTATGAATATTAATAAGTTTTAGAGTATATAAAAAATACTAATTTATGACAAAAGGTTACGGGCCTTAGTGCCCCCCAGAATTGGGGAAGGGGGGTGTGTGGGCCTCCGGTTACCTGCACTCACCAGACGAAACGCAGAAGTTTGTTGACTTCTACTTCACACCGGTATTCTGTGAGGTCGTGGTACTTCCCCGGTCGAGCCGGCCTATTCATGCAACAACAAAAGCTGATGCGTGGCTCTACCACTGTTAAAACTTGAACTATCAATCCAAACTGTATGCTATATTATTATTGGGATTGCAATATTATATTCATATATGATATCTATTTGGAGCTGTAATAAATGTAAAAAGTTTGTTTGTATATATGTATATATATATCTCGAAACTTTTAATCAAATTGTAACTATTATTTTTATTGGCATACGTTTGCTTTACCTTAGAGAACAGTGCAAGTTTCATCAAATTGGAACATGAATTTGAAAGCTATGGACCCAAATGTTATGTGAAGTCGATTTATATTTATGTTACATACAAGTTTTTTCATTTCTTGTTTTTTATGTCATAAGTACAAGAAACAATTTAACGTGATATAATTATGGTACCCCGGAGGAACATTTGCGGGCTTTAGTTTCCCTTAAATACGAAATATTTCTCGGCACAGAGACCCGAAAGGTATTAAATAATTAAGTTCTCCATTGCAATGGGCACGTTCATGAGAATTAAATGTGTAATAATTCTATTTGATCGAATGGACAATTTTCAACAGAGACACCTATACTCAGAATTCAGTTGGAGAAATCGACACTCTAATTGCCAAATAGAATAAATTTGATGATGTTTAGTTCAAAAAAAATCTAATCTGTATTATAATATATAGATACATAGGTTACATCACATACATTGCTCTGATCCCAAAGTACTTCGTTTGGAATCAGAGCAATGTATGTGATGTGCTAAAGCATTTATGTTATGGAATCAGAAACAACGAAGGAACCACCTACTCCCAGATCCGAAAAAATTTAGAAAAAGTAGTTTTTTTCATTAAAATCTCCGGGAATCGAACCCGGGACTTCAGGGCTGGCGACACCATGAAAACCGGTGCGTATTGCATCTATACTCGTACACGGATGTCGTCAGTCTATTGGGTATACTATAAATAGTTTTAATTGTACTATCCCACACCCTTATCTTGCTCTTCCTCTTCTTTTTCTTATCCTTTCCTAATTTCTACTTAAAGTAAGATATGCCCCACATGATGTACTTCTAATGTTTGATGCTGCGAGTGTAAATGGGATTCGGTAATCGGTTTAGCATCAAGTGAACCGATTGCTCCTGAACCGTTTTGTCCTATACAAAAAAAAAGAATGTGACAATCAACAATGAGTAAATAAATGCGGTCTTGGTACCCACGCGTATATCATTAATGCACCCTATCAATTAAAATTCCCGTCATTGAATTTCTTTAAATTCTCTTCAGTGCGTACTGTACGACTGCTTTATAATAAATCTTCGTCCTCTTATAATTTACTTGTAGTGGTAAACAATCACTAGGTACAATCTCTGACGAATAAGAAAGATGCTCAGGGACCGCAAAAACAAATGTACTCAGAGTAAGGATGAATAGTGAGCGCTAGCACGAAAGAACTAGATTATAAAACTTTAACAAAGGGAACAAAACAACAATGCGGAAAAAAGTTGTTCGAAAAATTACAGGGTCATGTAGATTAAAGAATATTTAAGTACCATTTGCTGTAAGCTTATAATCAACTTTGGCGAAACATTCTTTGCTATAATTTTTTTTTAAAGGCACTGAGTTTATGCACGTATCTTCCGTAGGCTTAACCTTTTTTTAAATGTGATAATCGTTAAGAAGTGTTGTGTTGATGCTTTTTAATTTTCGTTGAATTTTACATTTTTTGGGATAACCTGACAGGTGGTGAGCCCGTCGTCGTCTTTATGTCCAAGCCAGTGATATAATCGTACATAAGTTTTTGAAAAATCCCATTGGTAAGAGCCGGCCACCCGGGGATTGGACTCGGGTTCCCTGAGTCGAAAATCCGATCATCCAACCACTCAGCTCGTGAATTTACAACTACTTTGAAAATAAAACAATATTTATTATTGAGACTCTTCTTTTATATTCCAAAGCTTACCTAGATATGTGTAATTTCTAAGGAAATTCGGCTACCTACCTTGTAACAATCCACTGGACGTCATATTCTTCACCCGCAAGGGAGGGCTTGCAATAATCGCCACGCTTTCATATAAACTGCAAAGTTTTTTCTAGATTTTTCTATAAGTCAATTCTTTCGACACAGCACGCTTGAGAAGAATGGAGCAGACACGCCATACGTACTTGTTACTTGTTATGTAGGTTAATGTAACGCGGAATTAGTCCTCTATTCAGTAATTAGCCACCGCAGAATGTGAATGTAGTTGACCACAACAGTGTATATATCTTAAATTTCCAATTAAATTGTGGTATCGTCATATAAATTAAAGGTACTTCATGTGTTTTCTACTTAGTCCGATGTCTAAGGTGATTAATAATTATAAGTTAATTATAATTAATACTTAATTTATTACAGATAACTTAGACCATTGGATAAATACGCAAATATATTAGTAATAATCAATTCATAAATATAGAATATACAGAATCCGTACGTTTGGGGCCGCGAAACACGAATAGTAGTCGATGGATTCAAAGAGAATACAACTACGTTCTTGACGGATTGACTTATCTTAACGTCATTCCCAATACTGGGGTAGACATGATAGCCGAGTCGTTGGGTGATCGGAATTCGAGTCAAGAGACCCGAGTTCGATCCCCAGCTGGTAGGCTCGTACCAGCTGGATGAGTTTTTACACGCTTTTTATTAGCTTCACTTGTATGTATGTTTGTATGTTTGTAACCGACTTCTTTGGGCTCGATTTTGACCCACTTTAAACGGTCAGATTTCGTTCAAACTTTGTAGGCTTATCGAGGACCGACGACAAAACACTAATTTGATAAAAAAACTAAAAAATAAACAAAAGTTTAAAAAAACTAAAAAAACACGCTTTCTATAGAAAACCGAACTACAGGGGTAGACAGAGGTCTAGACTAGACAATTAAGTCCCTTCGACCCACCTTCCACCGAAGATATTTTCGGGACAACGTGACAGGTGGTGAACCCGTCGCCGTCTTTATGTCCAAGCCGACGATGTAATTCGTACATAGGTTTTAGAAAAACCCATTGGTACGAGCCCGCCACCTGGGGATCGAACTCGGGTCTCTTGACTCGAAATTCCGACCACCCAACCACTCGGCTATCGTGACTTACCGACTTACTTTTATAACCGAACTAAAAAATTGAAAATAAATTAAGAGTAGTGTTAAAAATTTCAAAAAATATTAATTAATAATAGTGTGAATAAAAAAAACCATTTTATTTTAAAAAAAGCGTGGGGTGCTTTTTAAGATATTATCAAAATGATAATCACTCTACTCATATCTGTCAATAAAATATTTATAACTATTGACAACATGCACCCCCCGCTTTTTTTAAAATGAAATAATTTTTTTATTCACACTATTATTAATTTATATTTATTGAAATTGAATTGACGTTCGAAGTTACGTAATAAAGTCATAAAGAATACTTTCTATTTACTAAATGAATGATATGTTTTGTAATAGAACGAATTCATTTATTTAATAATGTTATCATAAAATGCGAAACATTGTAAATGGAATAAAATAATTTACTACGGAATCAAAAAAATTTAACAAGCGCTATGCTTATGCCTACCTCTACGAATAACGAGTGATAGTATAAGCTTACAGTTTTAAAATTTATAAAATAGAATATATTACTACAACCACTACTACTAAGATAAATTAATAAGCCGAGGTTCACTTGTGAACTCTGTGTGAACACATTGCTCGAAGAAGAATAAACGGCATAAAAATGTTCATAAATAAAAAAACCTTCATAAACAATGAAGAACATGAATCAGATAGAAGCAAAATAGTTGTGCAAGATCGCCAAGTGTTGTGATCTGTACTCTCTGACTACTCGGTCAGTGATAACACCTGAATGTATATTTATTATAGATAAATTGGTTTTTAATATCTTATCTAGTATGTATTTTATGAATATGAATATATGTTTATAATGACGATGAAGAAATATTTGTTATACGAGTGCAAAGAGAGGAGAGGAACTAGGGCTAATTTACCAGATAAGAAATATTTTTTGCTAAAAGGGAGACTTTCATGCGAAGCTTATCAATTGTGCGCTGTCATTTCACACTGATTGTACGGAAATTAATTAAGTTGGGCCGTTGTGCTAAGAGCTATCATCGTGTTGTTCAAATGAAATTGCTCAGAGTATTATATTCTGCCTGTAATTGAATGAACGAATTCATTCATTATATTTTCTAGAAAAATAATGCGAAATATTATATAAAATTTTGTTTTTTGTACTAGTTAATTATTAATTTAAAAAAAGGTAAAAAATCATGAGGGACATCGTCAATCAAGCACACTCGGACTCTCTCGTAAGGAGGATTTTCCAAAATCACCACGATCGGTAAGCGGATTACGGATTCCTTTACCAGACATTACACATATATTACACCTTAGCCTCTGCTGCTAGTCAACTTCATTTTGGTCATACTATGCTATACATATATTATAATATACAAGTTTTTACTCTCAATTGCAAATTACGACATCCATGGTTATAAAAGAAGTAATAAATTATTATGCCGATCTCACACGGTAAATTTACACTTTGCAATTACGGAAAATTGTGCAGGAATCGAAAATTACCTAAGATATAACTCTTACAACAAAAAACAACAAATTATTATTATTAAACGAAACAGGATTATTCCTGTAGTTGTTTGTTTCATAATAATAATTTAAACTTTTGACGGAAATTTAAATTAATTCGTACGTCTGTTTTGAGCACATCTCTTATTTTATACAGTACTTTTAAACGATAAAAACCTATATTTACAGTACTGATTACATATTTTTCAAAAAAAAATATATTAAAAACATGTGAATACAAAGTTAAGCTACATTGTTACACACGTGCAAAAAATAAGTGGCATACGTTATTTTCCTCGAAGGGAAGAAGTGCACCAGACTCCCCTCTACAAATGCGAAAACTAACTTCTACCTGATTCACCAACACCACATAAACACTACACACAACACCTGGGAAACGTAGTAAGTATCGCCTCGCGATAAGGTACCATCAAGCGATTCGACTCTGCTAGTCGCAGATTTTCGCAAAGTTACTGTCTTATATTATATTATTTCACTAACTCCACCCCAGCATGCTGAACATTCTGGTTTGGCATTCTGCGACGCCGCTCGCCCATGTGTTGCACCATATAGCGACCTAACAATATTGATATATAACAATATCTATTTTGCTGGTTCTCTTCGATATAGAGAAGGTATTAGTAGCGTAGTGTCTATTGTACTTGCGGCTGAACTGTTCCTTCTACATGAACGAAGGAGTAGTTCAGCTGCAAGTACGAGTACAATAGAAGGGCTCGTGCCGCTGAGTAGTAATCTTTTACCACACCTACATCAACGATATTACTGTGCTTGAGGGTCGCTACATGATGTCATCCTCGCACTTCACGTGGACTACAGGACGTATTTAACTTAATGACGTTTCTGAGTAAATTTCAATGCAACCTCTTTCAGTAATAAGAATATTTTAATATAACTACATTGGATAACAAATCGATTGAACACCACCTGGTCCCTCCCGTGGATTGTATTGTCCGCAACAGCAGTACTTAATTTTAACATCCAAAATACCTACGAATTCCACGCTTGATATTTATAAGACCCGCGTTCACTACCCTAAAGATATATACATTTATAACACGTTCACTGGTGTCTCACTTGTGCAGCGCCCGCTTGGTCACATCACTTTTGATGAATTCGAGGTCCGATTAGTTCACTAAGAAAGTTGGACCGCGTCTGTAACGGGCCACAAGGAACTTCTCCACATTAGATGAGTCCTTGCTACAATATGCTTGATCACCAGAGTGGCTATAAATATAAGATATTTAGCACACCAGCAAAAAAAAAAAATCCGCCGCAAAAAGATGAGCATCCAGGAGTGGGGAACAGCAGCCACCAAAGATAACGTGGAGAAATTTCCGCAAGGTTTGTAACTGTCTAATTGTTTGGAATAACAAGTCTCTTGTAGAAGAGCTTTGATGTTATGTTATCATAGGCCTAGCGACATTAAAAAAGTAAATTCTACAGTTTTAGGTTTTTTCAAGTTGAATGTCGTCCTCAAGTCTAATATATAGGCTATTTATAAACGTTATTTGATCGCTAATACATTTTTAATTAAAATAAATTCGCCATACATTTTGTAATTTTGCACCAAGGCACCCAAACAGTCTGCCGTTATTTATTACCTGTTGTCCAGCCATTCATTTATCTCGGTGAACTCAATGTACAAAACCATTAGTCATTTCCCAACACCTATTTGTAAACAGAAAACCGACAGCTTGTTTGTAATGACAATTACCTCAACCTAAACATAGGATTTGATAATTATTTTAAAATAGTTGGAGATCCAGCTATTACCAAATAGATTTGTCTCATAATGTTGATTAACTTTTAAAATTAGTTGTTAAATCTTGGTAAAAGTATACAGTTGCGGATTATTCGTTATTTTATTTTAAATGTTATACATTGTTCTGATCCTAAAGTAAGCAGCTTTAAAGATACCACAAACACATAAATCCGAGAAAATTTAAAAAAGTGTTTTCTATATTGACCCGACTGGGACACCATGAAAACCTGTGTGTACGCCACTCGTCCACTTAAAATTCACTGGTTCAATTAAATTAGGTTATAGCTATTTTATGAAAAAATTTGTTAAATTACTTGTAATCATTCAGTTAACGATTAACTAACAAAAATACGTACAATAATGTACAATAGAATAATAAAAATATACAATAATATATACTAAGAGATGACTTACCACCAGACGAATCGCTTGTCCATTAGATCGTCTTTCCCAAAAAAAAATTTCGTTCCGCTACTTTGTTGAAACAACGCTAGCGAGGCTAAAACATACATATATTTTATATTAATATAATTTTCATAATGAAGTATCTTTCTCCGGTAATATCGACTGAATACAGACTAACAAAAGCTCTCTATTAATAATACTAATATTAGATATCAGTATTTTTTAATAAATACTTTATTTACAGAAATAAAATTATGTTAATATTTACAATACTTATTAACTAAAAACTATTATAACCGTAGAGCCCTACTCCTCGTGACTTGGTACCATGGTACCAAGAACGCTGGCAGCTTTCCCAAGTTGAATGGCTAAACTTAACCGATGGGTGAAAAAAGAACAACATATCATATGTTCACAATTTATAGTGTACGATAATAACAACATTAGTAAAAACCCTCCTAGTGTAATAATAAGAAATAAAAAAAAGAGTGTGGTGCGTGGCATATGTGTATACGTGTGCGCAAGCATGTTCGAGCGCATGCGCGTGTGTGTGTGTGTGTTTATTAGAGTACGTATTTGTGTTACGTGATTAGGTTACAGTTTCTTCATAATTAAGACCTAAAAGCAATTCTGTGATTTTAACCTTACATTTTCTTGAAGTAAGTGGGTGGGTAAATATAAGTTAATTTATTAACCCTATTATATAGTTTAGGACTAAGGTAAAAATAATCTCGGTTTGGGTTCGCTTTCGACAGATACACTAGAATTTATTTGACATATTCGATCGCCTCTTCGATTATTTTTAAACAGTTCGGGGTAATAATAGAGCTGTGTATGTTTGCGTAAAATGACCCTCAGTATAAACAATTGTCTGACAGTTAAAATGTTACACGAAGCATAAAGATCGACTGTATGGAATCGCAATGGCTTAAAAGTAATAACTTTTAGTACTACTCTCTAAGCTCTTTCCAATCTAAGAAACTTGGTCTTACCGGAATCACCCCATGTAATTATACAATAAGTTAAAATGGAATTCTAATGCGTAATACACTGTTTCAGGGTTGTCAAGTCTGCAGATGATCTTAGATTTTTAAACACGTATATTAGCTTTCTAACATTATACACTAACGAATAATTTGTTTTTTCCAAGATAAAGTACTGTTGATGGTTACTCCTAGATATATATCTTTATTTGAACAGACAAAAGATAAACAATCACAATTCGGGTCTATGGGGTTACAAGGGTGAGCTTTTATGATTAGGGGAAAGTTAGTCAAGGATGACGATTTTGAAGCAAAGGGTAAAAATGTCGTTCTTCCCAAGTTCAAAGACAGAAGATTGAAAGAAAGCCATCTCATGACTGCCATCAATGCCGTTTCTGTATATGTGGGTTTCCAACCAGTTTTTACCTTCAATAAGTAAAGCTGTTTCATCAGCATAAGTTATAATTTTACTATTTTTTAGATTCAGGTTGCAAAGATCGTTTAAGTTTATTTAAGTTAGTGGCTCATCCTTGCTTCTGCAATTTACAATATGGACACATTGAGAGCTGTTACTAAGGTAACTATAAAAATATTTTCAGCGACACCTCTTACACCTATGGGTTCTAATTTTTCCAGTAAAGTCGAGATAGAAACCGTGTCGAAGGCTTTAATATATTTAAAAATATACCGATAGTCTTAAGTTTAGCGGATAAGTTTTTATTAATCGGTAAGTTCCACTACTTCATCCTCAGTAGACTTATCTGATCTAAAACCGTATTGATTTTCGCTGATTATTTTGTGATTGTTTAAATAAGAAATTAGCACCTTATTCAATATCTGATATATTTGCCGATAATTGATAATGCTTTTCCTATCACCAGTTTTATAAATAGGGTGTAAATGCCTTAGGGAATATTCGTAAAACGATAAATATAAATATATATGTCTTTCAGTTTTTACTATTTTCCTATCCTTTCGCTGATGTATTTTTAGATTAAGAATAATATGTTAAATTTCGTCGTGGTCAGTACATAATAAAACCATTGAGTGTAGTGATGTAATCTAATTTGGCTCTGTACAATTTTTTATATTTGACGATTCCTTTTTAATTTTCGATGGTAACATTTTACCGACATTAGAAAAGTATTTATTAACTTCATCAACTTACTTAACAAAAAGGATTATTATGTACGGTTAATAACTCATTACAATAGGGGGAGGGGTTATTAAAATTTGTAATTTTTTAAATTAGGTCCAAGTGGCTTTTGGGTTACGTTTTTAAACTCTTTAGTTTAAAAAAGTTAAAAAGTTTCTCTTAAGTAAAAAAATATATGTATATATATATATATATATATATATATATATATATATATATATATATATATATATATATATATATATATATATATATATATATATATATATATATATATATATATATATATATATATATATATATATATATATATATATATATATATATATATATATATATATATATATATATATATATATATATATATATATATATATATATATATATATAAGCTACAAAATAATCAGACCGAAATGGGTAGCAGCGTGTGGAGTGCGACCGCCTGCCAAGCGTGGCGATTATGGCAAATCCTCCCCATGGGAGAGGCCTATGTCCTGCAGTGGACTTTAACAGGCAGTTAACATGTATGTATGTATGTATGAGTTATCAAGTATATAAGAGTTAATGGTCTTATATGAGTTATATCCTGTTAGGGTTGGAATAGTAGGACACTTACTTAGCCAACACTCCGATATAATAATAATGTCATATTTAACATTGGTTCTATTTAAAAGAATTAATAATTCATATTCATAAAGTTTTTACCTAAGCTTCTAATATTAACAAGAAATATTTTTAGCAAATGATTATTATTTATTAACTTGAAACAGTTTTCAAGAGAGCAACAAAAACAGTATACGGTGCTTAAAAGTCTTACTAAATAGGGTACAAACATGTAAACATGTTCACATGTTTACATATTATCTCTATACGTATCGTCATACATCATTACATACATTAACCTGCGAATAATATTTCAAAATATTTAGATCACACCTTTGTTGTTATTTGGACATTCGACCTGATTATTACTTCTTTACGTTCATTTCATAACACTTATAATGGTCGAACAAATAATAAATCCAACAAAATATTATTATGTAGACTGTATAATTGGAATGTAGTAAATAATCAGGGAATGTGTATAAACCTTAGAATCGCATATTTGACTACATCATGTACGACTACATGTACATGAATATATGTTCTATGTACCACGAATGACTTTTAATAATTATGTTCAGCACAGTCATCCTCGTGAAGCATAAACGTCATTTCTTTGACGATTCATTTATTTCACGAATGGCTGACTTTTAGCATATCAATTAGTCACCCATTCGTGGTTTTTGTTATAACCTTTTCGCTTACTGACCTACCCGCATCTTATGAATTTTATTTATACATTACTTTTTTCGAATGTTATTACTTTTACTGTAATTACAATCGCCAAAATACACTTATTTATTATTGTTACCTCTTTCTTTAAAATAACGCAATTATCAGTTTTAACTCGAATTTAGGAGGAGATAATTTCGAACAGTTCTTTTACTTTGAGTATAAAGTAAATGCCACGGCTACAGGTGGTTTTGTACTATCTTGTGTTAGTGTGATGGGGTCGCCCTGCAGGGCTACCATCGGGGTCACGAGTGGCGGATAGTGAACGACCATTAGATATGGTGGTTAGCTGCGAATATTTTGAATAAGCAGTCCTCGACCAAGCAGCGGTAGAAGGAAACTCCGTTATCAAACCCGGAATTGGTGTCTCCGTTAGGCGAAAGTGCGATCCAATCGGAAGTGCGAAAGACACCCACAGCCGAGCTGGCTCCGCATGCCGACAGGGTGGCACATATACTGGACAGGTATGTGCAGCCTCATATGCGTCCCAGGCGCAGCATTATCCTCGGAGAGGACACTTCAAACACTTGTTTTGCAGGTGGAAAACAACACGGAGAATGGCAGTTACTGGTTCTAAGTTCGCACAGATAGGCGTCAGTGCGAGCGCCAGAGGTCACTCTTGACAGTGGGAGGGTCCATCTTAGATCCACTGACCAGTAATCGCTCGCTTCAAGCCGGGCAGCCCCCGGCCAATAAGGTACTGGTCCGTCTTAGCGTTGGGTTATCTTGTTTGGGTGTAAGAAATACTAAAATTAACGAGACACTGGCGCTGTATACTAAACACCTGTCTCCAAAAGAAAAATGTAAAATACAATACCTAAAAATCACACTTACATGCATTTCGCGACATGGAACGTCACAATGCGGACTGGTTTCCTAAACACCATTGGAAGTCTAGATACCGTTGAAAATCCGCGTTAAACAGCTGTTATTGATGCGGAGCTTCATAGACTCAACATTGCTGCCATAGCAGCTCTGCAAGAGACAAGGTTGGAGGACGAGGGATCCATTAGCGAGGCTCACTACACTTTCTTTTGGAAGGGAAAAGACGCTGCGGATGCTAGAGAACATGGAGTGGGCTTTGCTGATAGAAATAACCTCCTGAACTCTATTAAAACCCCACTGGGTTTTCCGAACGTATAATGGTTCTGCACCTAAAAACTCAATGCGGCCCTGTCACTTTTATTTTCGCATATGCTCCTACACTTAAATCATCGCTTAAGGATAAGGAACGGTTTTATTGTCAGATAAATGAAGTGGTATGCGGGGTGCATTCTATCGACAGGTTGTACATTCTGGGTGACTTTAATGCTCGTGTTGGTCGAGAAATATGTGCGTGGTCTGCTTGCCTTGGTAGTGAAGGTATTGAAAACATCCATGACTTTTAATAATATAACTGCTACTATTGGTGTCGAAATATGTAACCTATTTGCGGAAAATTTTTTAGAAGCTTATAATAGTAAGTCATTTCAAAATTCATGCCACAGTCTGGTGCTATAACCTTTCTGAATTCTCGCATATCGCAAAATCAAATCTTGATAACATTTTATCAAAAGAATGGATACTAGGAAGTGTGTAGGTGAAGATGGTATATCATCTTTTTTTATCAAAAGTTGTGCAAAGGTTATCAGCTTGCCCTTGTTTCATATATAAAATTTCTTGTTACGCAGTGGTACTTTTACTAAAAAGTGGAAGCATTCTCAAGTAATTCCCCTTCGCAAGTAAGGAGAAAAACACAAAACAAAAAAATTACAGGCCCATTTCAATCTTATCAACTATGGGCATGGTTTTTGAAAGGCTTGTATATCCTGTTCTTGCTTGGCATTTTAAGCCTTATCTAACCGGGCAAAAACATGGATTTGTAAATGCTACATTGACTTGTACTAACTCAGTTGCCTTTGTTGATGACGTGATGGATTCAATCGATGCTCGAAAACCTGTGTATGTTATATACACTGACTTTAGCAAGGCGTTCTATAGGGTTTACCACAATATACATCTGACGAAGTTGGGGAAGGTCGGTATAGCGGGTAATGTTCTGTCCTGGATACGATCGTACCTCAGTGACAGAATATCTGTGGTAGTGGTTAAAGGTAATCATTCTGATCCATTTCCAATCGTATCCGGTGTGCCTCAGGGTTCTTCTTTAGGGCCTTTACTATTTAATATATTCATAAATGACATTGGTACGTGCTTTGTGCACTCGCAACATCACTTATTTGTGGATGATCTAAAAATAGCTAAAAATATAAAACGAGTAAATGATTGCTAAAAACTTCAAAATGACTTCCACATGCATTTTCTCGCAATCGTGCAAATGCCAATCATTGCCAGATTAACAACACTAAATCAAGAGTAACAGAAATTCATGATCTCGGAGTTATTCTAGATGCAAAATTGCAAATAAACAAACATGTTGACCATATTGTATCACACAGCTTTAAAATGCTCACAGGCATCTCACTTACAAGCAAGGCTTGGCAAATCTACTAAATTCATACAAAGACCGATTGAATAAATTCAACATGCAATCGTTATTCGATCGTTGGCGACTTCTGGACCATGTATGCACAGGCTAGTAACGGGTGTCACTGACTGTACCAATCTCTTAGACAAAATTTTATTTAATGTCCCTATTAAATTACCCAGAAAAGGCCCTTACAACCTCTTTCATGTAAAACCGGCTAAAACTAATTTAGGTCATCATGCACCCAGCATGATGACCTAAATTAGGTTTAGGAGATTATGTAGAACTTACAACAATAATTTAAACAATAATTACAACGAAATTAAATAAATAATGTATTTTTAATGGAAATGTTTCTAGTTATAAGCGAAAACTAAAATTAATGTATAGTAGGCTATAAGCATTATCTTACAATTCTTTTTTTTACTTTATATAATTCCTTTACCATTTGATTAAATTTTTGGTGTACAGTGCATATACACCACACGTACGAAAAAATAAGATGTTCTTCCGAAGTCTGTACAATTATGAATGTTGTGTTTACCTTTAATTAAGAATACATTTACCTGAAATCTTTAATACTTAAGTTTTGTGTTAATTTCTGCAATGTAATCCTTGTTGGTGAATCTAAATAAATAAATAAATAAACTTGACCTTGTTCTGACAAAGAAAAAATACCTCTGTGAAACAGTTCACACATGTTCCTTCCACAGCGCCGACTGTTATACCGATCATTCTTTGGTGGCGACAAACGTGCAACTAATTTGAGAATCCACTCAATGAAAACACAGAGCAGAAGAAAAATTGATGTTGGTAAAACCAAAGACGTCGGAGCGATGGCATCCTTCTGTAGAATGGTGAAGACCCAGTCTTATCTGATTGGAAACAAAATATGTCCATAGATGATGAATGGGAATGCATTAAAGATCTCCTTACCAACACTGCTGCGATGCTTTTGGTTACCAGAAACGCAAGTTACCCGATTGGTTTCTTGAAAATAAAGTACATATACAATCCCTTATAAACATAAAACGCCAATGTTTCCTTAACTATCGCCTAAATCCTTGTGCTAAAATGAAGAATGACTTAAGCGCAGCAAAGGCAAACCTCCAGCGTAATATCCGTTTCTACGCAAACACCTACTGGGTAGAACTCTGTGAAAGTATAAAGGGCATGCGCGTATGTTGGTAACATTGAAGGTGTGTATTCAGGGATAAAAAGAGCTCTCGGACCTATTCCAAGAAAGACAGCGCCTCTTAAAAAGACCGACGGTACTGTTTTCACTTATGGCAACCGTCAGCTCTAACGGTGGGTTGAACACTATTCTGAGCCTTTACTCACGCCCAATAAACATGCAACCAGAAGCCGTGGACCAGACACCGAAATATGCAACTATGTACGAGTTGGATGCCGTATCTACAAAAGAAGAGTTCTATAAAGCTATTAACCAGCTTAAGTGAGGAAAGTGTCCAAGTAAAGATGGCATACCTACAGAGCTTCTTTAGCTTTAGCTTCTCAAGGTTGACTGTATTCTACCTGTCATGTGTAACCATTTAGTAAAGTTCTGGGAAGAGGCATATGTACCACAAGACTTGCGCGATAAGAACATTGTTACTTTATATAAAGGTTAAGGGTGATCGTAGGGATTGTAATAGTTATTGTGGAATATCTCTTCTAAGTAATGTCGGCAAGATTTTCTCACGTGTTATCTTGGGCAAAGTACAGAAGCTTGCCGTACGTGTGTATCCTGATGCTCAATGTGGTTTCCGCACCCATCGTTCTACAGTTGACATGATTTTTGCCCTAAGACAATTACAAGAGAAATGAAGAGAGCAGCAAAAACCTCTCCTTATTGCTATCGTCGATTTAAATAAAGCCTTTGACACCGTAAGCAGAGAGGGACTGTATGTAGCACTAAATAGGATTGGCTGCCCAATTAAGCTTTTGCAAATGACAAAATCTTTTCATGAAGGCATGCATGGCTCCGTAACAAAAAACTTCTGCTTCATTAGACGTAAGGAGAGGTGTCTGTCAGGGTTGCGTACTGGCACTGTGGGGGACATTTTTCGCCCTACTTTTTAAAGCGGCTTTTGGCGAAACTGATCAAGGTATTCACCTTCATAAAAGAACTGATGGTAGGCTTTTCAACATCTCCCTTTTAAAAAAAAGCGGTTTGGCAATAATCTATTTATAGGCAGCCTCCAGTTTGCTGACAGTATCTAATGAAGAGAAAGAGACATAGACTTCATTTCTAATGTTTGAAATCTCATCGTCCAGGTTACAAAATTCTTTTTTTTTCATCCCGAAAATGTTATAGGTTCTTGTGGGACACAAGTATAGTATCGATTGCGATTTTCTGTTTGGATTTTCTATTATTCTGTTGTTATAGCTTAACTTAACCGTGATACATAAGAACATTTTTTGTCAAAGTTTCGAAAATAATACAGACGAAGCTTTAAAGTGTGCACTTCATGCTTATTCCTTCAAAAGGATCTCTCTGGAATTTCGGGACAATTTGTGAACGAAGGAGTGAAGTGAGTTATGAATTATGACGAAGGAGTGAACAGAAGTTGTCCAATCCATCTAATATTATACATGCGAAAGTTTTCCGAGGATGAATGAATATTTGCTACTTTTGCACGTAAAAACTACCGAATGGATTTTGATCAAACTTTACATTAATAACAAATATAATAACTTTGATTTTAAATGCGAATGATTGTGAGGATGGAAAAATAAAAAATAAAAAAAAAAAATTTTTTATTTTTTATTTTTAATTTTAAATGCGAACAATTGTGAGGATGGAGGGTATTTGTTACTTGTTCACGCAAAAACAGAACAGGATTTTGATCAAACTTTATTTGTAATAATTTTGTGTAATTTGTCCACAATATTACGATAAGTATCAAGTAAGTCGAAAAAATTCCTGCCCTCTGAGAGCTGTCTTATCGTGCGCTGCCCAATCTGTTTGTATTTAACAGTTCTAAATAAAAGTTCACGATAGCATATACCTACCTTTTTAATGGAAGTCCATATATCTCAAATTAAGAGCTATAAATATATTAAAATTGGATCCTTTTTTCCAGCGCATATTTTAGAGTATTAAGCTTATCAAAATGGATATATTGGGCACTAATCAAAATTAACGAATAATTTAGGAATATAATGATAAGATTGACTGAGTGTAGCGCTATTAAGAGTCCACTTCGAGTATATGTCGGTGGCGCGCAGAGTAATTTGAGATTATTTTGGGATAGGTTTACCTATGTACTTTATTTTCATCTTCTCAGTTTTTACTGATTGCTACTATCGTGCAGCAAGTGAAACCCCTGTTTTAATTATTCGTCTCTAATAGTAAAAATATGCATACTAATCCTTACCTGACATTATAAAAGCGAAAATATCTTCTAGCTGTTCGGTGTGGTATCGGCGTAAGAAACCATCGCATTTTTTCCGTGGGTGCCGTAAGAGGACACTGTGAGAAGTCTATGTTCTACAGTGAACTTTTACAGGCCGTTAAGTTCATAAATTAAGTAATTTATAACTGTTTGAGTGTGTTAAAGCTAATCTGCTGAGCTGTTTGTGATGAAATTTGATATTGATAATTTCTTTTAAAGTTAGGATCGAATTTTAAAAAATGTTGTTAGATACGACATGTTTTAAAATGATACGACTGTATGTTTTAAAGTAGCTTTTTAGCAATGACGACTTTGTAATGTTCTTTGGATCGTGTGCTTACTTTAAGTGATATACAATTAAACTGATTGCCTGCTCTAGGTGAAAGTGTAAAGAGCAGGTCGTTGTAATACAATGGACGATGACAAGTAGTCCCCTGGAGCGTAAGTGCCGATAAGTGCTGAGATAGCATCGTTTAATATGCCAATTACTGCGACAACCTCGTGGTCCCAGAGCGCCTCTCTCAATGGTTATTTATTTTATATTAAATACTTTAACCATTAAGTTTAATATTTTTTATAATTTTACTATAGATATTTTAATTCACGTATTTTGTCTTTGATTTTAAAATTTTGATTATGACAAACTGTTATTAGTATCTAAGTAATATAAGTTAAACACAAGATGTTTTAACAAAAGATTTATTTATTACGACAACGTACTCGTATTCTGTATCATTCAATGCCATATAAGATCTGATCATCCGTGAAAACTCTACAAATAGACAGAGAGACAAACAGTTATTTTTGCTTTTATAATAAAGACAATATAACTATTACATACCAATACGATTATGTATTTGGTATATTATTCCAATCCAAAGCACAATAATTGCAAGGAACAGAACTTGCTTTAGATTCTAGTTTGAAGTGAATAAGTTTAGGGCGACACTGAAGTTTAGTTTAGTTAATTCCGTCCGTCCAGCCAGCTTCCAGAGAGGGCGTATATTGTAACAACTGTCGAGTAGGGTAGCTCGGGTTAACCGCCTTTTTAACATTGTTGACTGTATACTTCACCTAACTGTATCTCATCGGATTATGTTTCGATCTATAAACTATTTTGAAAGAACAGTCTTTAGATATTTTAACGTTAGCTATTGATGATACAATAACGACTGGACGAATTTCAATGCAGTTTTACACACAGATCGTTTTAATATGAATTAGTATATAACATGGATTATCTTTTATCCTAATTGCATGGTTTCTGAGGGAGTAATTAGAAACATTATTTATTATATATTGTTGTCACTTGGTGAAATTGGATGTTAATTAAATTCATTGTTGCACACTCGTACAATAAAGAAAATTGAGAACAAGTGTGCAACAATGAATTTTAATAACATAATTTATTTGTTTTGTTCTCTGATTTGGATTTGTTGAATATCGAGATGATACGCGGGCGAAGTTGCAGGCGAATACTAGTAAAATAACATGATAAGTAACAAAATGGGCGTTTAACGGTTTCTATCGATATGGTAGGAGATTTTTTGCATATCGTCATCAGTCATCCCGACAACCAACTCTCAATGTTTGTGCCATCTAACTTACATTTACATACCTAAATATTTACCATTTAAATTATTCTACCAGAAAGATAAAGGCAAACATTTAATACATCTTTTTGAGTTTCTAACTATGTAAGCTACTCGTATGCTGGGCTTTTTTTTTCAAAAAATGAGAAATTTAAAAATATTGCTGACTCGGACGGAAGTCGATACGATCTTTTCGCCGAGCCTCGAAGTTTTACCAAAATGTGTTGAAATTTTAAATCTCCCTTTAGTTGTATTTTCAATTTCTACATCGTGTGAAATCATTGCGATGATATAAAGAAGACTAAATGTTACCCCAAGTAGTGTCTTATATGTTAAAAATTTGTTCTATTAATTATCCTTTATAAATATTTCAAACAAGAAGATGTTTTTCATCTTCACTCAAATTTCCATATATATATATATATATATTATTTTAATTAATACAAATAAAGCTTACAAAAATGTTTAAAACCATGTCATTAATGGTAAATCAATAGTTGTAGAATATAAAGAATGAAATTTATTGTGTATGGGCGTTGTTTGTTTGTTTGTTTTAATTAAACTTCAAGAAGTTTAATTAAAACAAACAAACAAGCTAACGTCATTCTAATCTTTACTATGAAAGGTCAAGACCTTTCATAGTAAAGATCAGTAGTCGATTTATTTTTTATAGAACGAGTACCTTCTTTCCTTCGTTTCCTTGAAAACAAATTGGAAGTCCCAACTATGGAACAGCAAATCAGCAGTTATAATTGACTTTATATACTTTTTAAGCAATTCAAATCAGTTTTCTGGATAAGTGCTAAAATGTAAATTTTATGAAACGAGAATTAAGTTTAGTAGCAGTTTCTTTTAAATCTACATAAATTTTTCTTTGATTGTAATTTAAAAGTCATGAGATGCGACGTGGCAATAAAACTTTTCTCTCTCTGCAGTGTATAGAAAAAGCTTTTCATCCGATATTATTTGCGAGTACAACACGTAGCTTGTTTTCCAGAACATTATTTATAAGAAAATATTTCCGATGGAACAGTTAGTTTCTCTTTTAATATTTATCTCTTAGCATGTTTCTTGTTTGAAATTGTGCAATGGTTTATTAGCATAAAAAAAGATATACAGTAATAAAATTAATCAATTATAGTAAATTGTCTGCTGTATGCCGATGACGCAGTGCTTATTGCACCGCCAGAGGCAGAACTGCAGTCATTAGTCACGTGTATCATAGGGGGATGTGAAAATAAAGGTCTCCGTTTGTATGCCAATAAAACTTAGGTTCTGGTATTTGAAAGGGACGAAGAAAGAACGAAGTGTGAAATATGGGTAAATAAGGAATAACTAGAACAGGTGAATGAGATTGTGTAACAATGCCCAGACTGCGTCAGTCCAAAGGCAAGGAGTAGTGAAAAATGCACGCCTTGCGATACCTAACGCAGTGCTGGTACCGATTTTGTTATATGGCAGCGAAACCTGGGTATGTCAGAAGAGGCATAAAAGCAGGTTGAATACAGTGGAGATGCGATCTCTTCGTAAAATATTCGTCGTTACCTTGGCCGACCGGAAGCGAAACGAAGAGATTCGCAAAGTGGTAGGTTTGAAAGATGACCTTATTACTAAAATGGATAAGGGCGTGCTTCGTTGGTTTGGGCACGTTGAGCGAATGTGCGAAGACCGAATGGTAAAGAAAATATATAGCGCGAAAGTTGATATTAAAAGGGGTCGAGTTAGGCCGTGACTAACTTTTGAAGACCATGTGAGCAAATTGCTCGAAGACGAAGAAGAGGGTCAAGAGTACTCGGATACCTCGACGTGCATGTATAAAGAAAATTATGAATCTGAATGAAGCGAAAGAGGTATATAAGGATCGTGGCACCTGGCGGTCTGTTCTTTCTGGCTACCCCGTCAGGGATTGTGCGTGAAGATAAAATAAAAAAATAAGAATATAATAATTATAGCAAGCTTTTTTTAATTAAAAGAATTTCCTAATTGTTCGCAATCCAATTAAATAATCCACACCAAATACTGCAAGTACAAATAAAAAATAAAAAGTGTGTTATTTATTTTGTTATCTTCACTCTGAACATAAATTGACTGTTTACACTACGCCTGTTGCGAGTCAACAAGAGTTCGCGTGGGAGTTGAAGGAGCGAAAGAGCTTCCATAAAAATAGATTAAATATGAAATGGCTAGGAAACATCACTCGCTGTCCGTTCGGTCGATATTACTGTTCTTACTGTACTTATTCGCTTTACTCTTGACCACTATACGTTAGGCATGGTCAGAGTCATAATTGCGGTTCTAAAATTTTGGTCACTGAAAACCCTATTATGTGATTTACTATTTTGTATAAAAATCTTTGATCACTATGCTCTCTGCATATATCTAAGAATTGAATATTAAGGCGTGCTGAAGCTGTAAATCTATTAAGTCCTTTTAAAATTCATTTAGAATATTAAAACATATTCTAAATGAATCACATTTAATTTTAATTGAACAAAATAATTATAGTATAAGGTATTGAGGGTTTTATATTCGTTTAATTCGACGAAGCAATAGCTTTATATCGTCAGGTGGAAAGTTAAATGTGAATGCACTTGCAATAAAATCTTATTGTGTATTTACTTAGATAATTTTATCGGATTATTTCTTACAAAAGAATAGAAAAGAATAAAAAAATACATAATGCTGAACCAGACAAGATAACGTGAAAATATTCTATTGTAAACGTGCATAGCCTTTTTTTATTCAAAATCAATTAAAATTATATATATTTTTTCATTAAAGATTTCAAACGACACATAGATTCAAATGATACAATTATAAACACCTAATGTTTATATTAATTCTAGCCACCTCACCTCAATTCACGCCTCGCAAATTATATTACAACAATATCCTATTAAAATTCGAATGGAGAAATGAAGTTAATTTTAATTGCAATCTTTTGTTTGAATCGCAATGACGCCTAGCGAGGTTATTGTATCTTTGCTACAATAGCAGAAACAGTGAACCGTGAAACTGACAAAAATCGTCATAGTTTTTTTTGTTTGTGATGTTTTATAATGGTTATTTTACATTAATGGCTAAAATGCAAACATGTAAAGCAATGTTCGTTCAGTAGCATATCAATAACAGTAACACAATCATTCTTATAAATATTAAATTACAATTAAAGTTAAGTTTTGTCATCTTCACGTAGTTCCTAATATCCTTTAGAGTCCTTTCGACTTATATTTAACCGGAGCTTATTGGGACAACGTCACAGGACGTTTTAAAAAAGTCATCGGTGCCGTGATACTTGACTGGTTCGGTGTTCGGAATTCGTATCAGGAGACCTGAGTCTAATCGTTTCATAGAAGTATTTTCAGTAATAACTATTTTCAAATACAACACAAAAAAAAATACAAATATTTCGAAATTTTACGTAACGTAGTAATAAAATGTTTGGTAATAAAATTATTACTTAGTCAATTAGCTTCGTCCAGTCTTACTGCTTCTTTCTTTGTATTTTTTTGCTATTACGACGTACGCGTACTTTCTATTTTCAGGATTTCGTAGAGCCAGAGAGTTATGGAAGAAATACGACGCCGATAAATGTTTTGGAAAGATTTATTGTTCTCAAATTTTCCTTGATCTAAATTGTAATATGATAAGTTAAAAGAAGAGAGCCCTTATTGTTAAAGTAAGTTGTTCCACACCGATGGGGTAGAGCTGGTGTACGTCGCCTTGGGGGGACACCCACCCTCATTGGCATGGATGCGCAGCTAAATAGAGTTGAAGCCCTGAAAAGGGCTAACAGGGGTCACGAGGAGCCGGCTTTTACAATGACTTCCTACAAGTATATAGATAAAAAATAATTATATAACATGTGTAATTCATATGTATATACATATATAACTAAAGGTTAAAAACTTCACGCAATTTCTTGAGAATGTAGACAAAATTGTACTGGGCATAAAAATTAAAAACTTACTTTAACAATAAGGGCTCTCTTCTTTTAACTTATCATATTACAATTTAGATCAAGGAAAATTTGAGAACAATAAATCTTTCCAAAACATTTATCGGCGTCGTATTTCTTCCATAACTCTCTGGCTCTACGAAATCCCTTTTGTCTCGTGTCTCTTACTTTAAAATAAAATCTACTTTATTGACGTATATTCCTGTGCTAATACGAATTACTAGATTTTACTTCAATTGTACAATAAAATTGTAAAAACACATAATTTTTTGAATCTTTATATCCTGGCATGCATCCTATTTTTATATCGTGATATGCATGTCACGATAGCCGGTTGGGTGCTCGGAATTTCCAGTCAAGAGACCCGAGTTCGATCCCCAGGTGGCAGGCTCGGACCAATGAGTTTTTCAAAAACTTATGTACGAATTATATCGTTAGCTTGGACATAAAGACGGCGACAGGCTCACCACCTGTCACGTTGTCCCATAAGTATCTTCGGCGGAAGGTGGGTCAAAGGGACTTAATTGTCTAGACTAGACCTATGTCTAGCCCTGTATTGGGAATTGCGTGAAGATATTTATTTATTTTTTATAGAAAAAAGTTTTTAAAATTACAACTGACACGGTCGGGAAGTGCAGTTGAAATTTTAAAAACTTTTTTCTCTTTAATTTAATCACATAAAAGTTCAGCATAAATATGCTTTAAAATAAATAAAAACTACATAATAGTAATTGATTTATTTACCCACAACCCATTTACTGACTGTAGGGTAATTATTATCTTTATAAAATTATGACGCATTTGATAAAACTATTCTTAAAGTATCTGCTTATTTAATTACAGCAATCAATTCAGTGTCCAGAAAAGGTTTAAGTAATTGAACTATTTCATGTATACCATCGTCCTTGAGTTACTAATTCAATGTTGCGGAACAAACCGAATACTAAAGAACCTCTTGAAATCACGTAGACCTCAATCTAACAACAACCCGTAAATCCAAGCTACGAAAACATACAAATTGATTTGTTTAATTTAAATATATTCATTATACGAAATGTTTAATTTAAATCATCATCACTAAAATAATATTGAACCACATATTCGATAGTAGCTTAGAACTTACCTAGAAATATGAGTGATTATGTGGTGATTATATTTAATAAGCTAATCTTTAGTTATCTATAGTTATATCTTAAGTTATTCTTTAATTAATTATATGTATGAAAAGATAATAGCTCAAATAATATGACGACCCGACCCTTGGTGCAAGTGACCCTGTGTAAAAACTTTGGCTTGCGGGTTAAAATCCGCTAAAAGCAAACCTTTGTATGATGAATATGAATGGTTGTACTCCAGTTATGAAAGTTTATATATAAATACATATATAATACGATTAGCGACTAAGACGGTGATAGGCTCACCACCTTTCACTTTGTCTCAAATAAGCTCCGATGAAAAACGAACCCAAAGTTCTAAATCGTCTGACATCTGGTTACCCGAATATTAGAAGATATAAAGAATCTTAATTTTGTCACATACAATCGTAATGTATCCGGTAGAAATGTCAATCGTTTCAGCGTCAGAAACAAGGAACACCAGTTCGGAAACAAGAATATTCAAATGTATTTGTTTCAGGCGCATCTATTATCGTTGATACCAAATAACGTCGACTTACCAAATAAGCCAAAATTAAAAGAGAGCCATAAGATATATTTACAATTTAAATTTAAAAACCTCTAAATTTAAAGAAATAAATATTTTAATATTGGCCTCTCAATATACATATATGAAAATGTATGTATATAAAAACTTTAATATCTTTAAAAAGAATAGTGACAAACACAATGTTAATACAAGGAACAAACACTAACTTATAACACCAGTTACTAGACTCCATAGAGTAAGTAACTCTTTCATGGGGTGGTGTGTACGCTTCTACAACAAAATCCTGGCAAAACTGCAAAGTTTGCCTATTACCAGGTATAAAGCATTTATCAAAGAAAAACTACAAAAAAAAGTTATAACAATATAAATGAATATATTAATTACAGTAACCCCCCTGGGAATGATCGCTTCCATGCTATTTCTAATTAAATTTTTGTTAGTTATTTTCTAATTTAATAAATTTGTATTTCTTTTATTTAAAAAAAAAGCTTAAAAAGAGGATACTTATGAAGTTTCTTTCGCCGTTTCTTCTCCGTCAGAGGAACCTAAACACGAAACCGTGGTAGTTTAAAAAATGACGATCGATGGATGTAATGCATGTTACTAGTATCGATAAATAAATGATTTGATTTGATTTGAATGACAATGTTACTATCATTAGTTGTTTCTAGTGCATGTTCGTGATTCGACGTAGTTTCAATAACTAAAAATTGTTTACTTTTGGACCTTCGCTCTCGCACTCTCGCAGGTCTCTTCAGATTGTGCTGTAAAGGCCTCGAAGCCAACAGCGGTATATCTGGTTTTTAATTGGTATGCTTCTCCTTCCGAAATTCGAGTCCGACACTTTCTGTTTCGATGGCCCCCGGGTCAAGAAACGGTCGTTGGACGTAAAGTATTCTCTTTTCCAAGTATTGAGAGATCTCGATCTCGATCTCTCGATCGTTAAGTTTTACAGGAGATCTTAGAATACTTGAAAACGAGAATACTTTACGCACAACGACGTTTTCTGACCGGGCAGTAACTACTGCCACTCTACGTTTCCTTCATCGCCTTAAAAAACATTTTACCTTGTAAAACAACGCAACCCTAATCTTACCCGTAAATGATTATGCAGATGTGTTTTTCCCGGACTGAATATAAACGTTTCTCAATACTACTTATTTTAGTTACTAAACTTTATACAAACCTTACCAGTATATATTATAAAAGTTATATCAAATTTATTATTTCCTTTTTTTACATCTGACCGACTAAAAATAGAAAGTATTCTGAAAATAGAAAGTACGCGTACGTCGTAATAGCAAAAAAATACAAAGAAAGAAGCAGTAAGACTGGACGAAGCTAATTGACTAAGTAATAATTTTATTACCAAACATTTTATTACTACGTTACGTAAAATTTCGAAATATTTGTATTTTTTTTTGTGTTGTGTTTGAAAATAGTTATTACTGAAAATACTTCTATGATACGATTAGACTCAGGTCTCCTGATACGAATTCCGAACACCGAACCAGTCAAGTATCATGGCACCGATGACTTTTTTAAAACGTCCTGTCACGTTGTCCCAATAAGCTCCGGTTAAATATAAGTCGAAAGGACTCTAAAGGATATTAGGAACTACGTGAAGATGACAAAACTTAACTTTAATTGTAATTTAATATTTATAAGAATGATTGTGTTACTGTTATTGATATGCTACTGAACGAACATTGCTTTACATGTTTGCATTTTAGCCATTAATGTAAAATAACCATTATAAAAAAATTGTTACATGTTTTATCCATAGGATAATGTATACAAAATCGGCATGGACTGTTACTTACTTGCTCCGGTCCATAAAATTTTTCTTCATCACTCTATTGTGACTAAGATAATGAAAAGCATACTTTAAGCAATATTGCGTAAGACTAAGATAATAATAATATATCTTATGAAATATTGTTTTTTCAGACAATGTTTAGGTTGTTCTCTAGCTTAGAAATCGTCTGGGTAGCTACGACTCTCTTTTTTGTCTAGTTACTCTACTTCAAACATCATCATAAAAGCGTGCTTTTTGTCTTAATTTCTTTTTTTTTTTTAAAAAAAAAACAAGTTTGTTTAAGTTTAGACTACATATTGATTTCGTTGTCGAATAAAAAAGGTAACCTATTGATGTCTTTTGAAACTATTATTGTGTATTTTAGGGTTAAGACAACCAAGTCTTTGGCAGAGCTAACCCTAGAATGTGCCATATTCCGTTAGAGATTCTTCTTTTAAGATGTTGATCTATTGATCTGACGACTCCGTGGACGAGTGGCGAAACCGGTTTTCAAGGTGTCGCCATCACGAGGTCCCAGATTCGATTCCCGGACGGCTCAATGTTGAAAAAGTACTTTTTCTACATTTTCTCGGGTCTGGGTGTTTGTGGTGCCTTCGTTGATTCCAATTACCATACCTCAAGTGCTATAGCTTCTTACATTGGGATCGGAGCAATGTAGGTGATGTTGTTCCTTATATATATATATATATATATATATATATATATATATATATATATATATATATATATATATGTATATATATATGTATGTATGTATATATATGTATGTATATATATGTATGTATATATATATATGTATATATATATATATATATATGTATATATATATATATATATATATATGTATGTATATGTATGTATGTATATATATGTATGTATGTATATGTATATATATATATGTATATATATATATATATATATATATGTATATATATATGTATATATATATATATATATATATATATATATATATACATATATATATATATATATATATATATATATATATATATATATATATATATATATATATATATATATATATATATATATATATATATATATATATATATATATATATATATATATATATATATATATATATATAAACAAGTGGGCGTTTAACGGTTTCTATCGATATGGTAGGAGATTTTTGCATATCGTCATCAGTCATCCCGACAAACAACTCACAATGTTTGTGCCATCAAACTTACATTTACATACCTAATTATTTACAATTTAAATTATTCAACCAGAAAGATAAAGACAAACATTTAATACATCTTTTTGAGTTTCTAACTATGCAAGCTACTCGTATGCTGGGCTTTTTTTTTTTTCAAAAAATTAGAAATTTAAAAATATTGCTGACTCGGACGGCATTCGAATCGATCTTTTCGCCGAGCCACGAAGTTTTACCAAAATTTGTTGAAATTTTAAATCTCCCTTTAGTTGTATTTTCAATTTCTATATCGTGTGAAATCATTGCGATGATATAAAGAAGACTAAATGTTACCCCAAGTAATGTCTTATATGTTAAAAATTTGTTCTATTAATTATCCTTTATAAATATTTCAAACAAGAAGATGTTTTTTCATCTTCATGCAAATTTCCATACATGTAGTGGGCAGAGGTCTAGACAATGAAGTCTTTTCGACCAAAGCTTATTTGGGATAACGTTGCCGAGCCTTGTCTTGATTTCCAAGCTATGGGTACAATATATATATATATATATATATATATATATATATATATATATATATATATATATATATATATATATATATATATATATATATATATATATATATATATATATATATATATATATATATATATATATTTATATTTATATTTATATATATATATTTAACGATTATATATATATATATATATATTTAACGATTGCAAGTACCACTACACTTTCAAAAGCTTTGTAAATTAAATTTGATCATAGCTGGCTTCTCTATAGCTCCGGTTCTAATTGAAGTATGTGGTTTCATTTCTAAAAACACTCGAAACGAGCTTTTTGCTTCCTCCTCAGCTTATTGAGTTGGAGGAAAGCTAGTTGTGAACATTCAAACTCTTAGTTTCAATGCAGCTGAGCAGCACGGGTTCTCTAGTTGTTATTTTAGGAATTTTATGAATGTGTGAGGTAGGTGTCGAGGTAGGCCGAGACTAACTTTCGAAGACCATGTGAGCAAACTGATCGAAGAGGGGTCAGGAGTCCTCGGATACCTAGACGTGCATGTATGAAGAAAGTGATTAATCTGAAAGAAGCATAAGAGGTATTAAGGATCGCGACACTTAACTAACTGTTCTCTCTTGCTACCCTATCTGAGACTGTACGTGAAGATAAAATAAAATAAATAATAAATGTATGAATGTGTTTGAAGCATCAAAGCTGTCTAACTGCCATATAGTTAATAACATAATTCTGTTGCATGATCTGAAAAAGCATATTAAATTTCATCCTTTCACCTCAGCATGTATCATCATCATCACTGCCTGCCAATTTAAAGTTGGCTGCTGAACGGCTCCCCCTAAGATTGCCACAACGATCGGTCCTAAGCCATATGAGACAAATTAAATAAATATAGTTATTATTATTATCATCATAATTTAATAAAACAAACTTTGTAGTGTGTATACGCATTGAAATAATTGATGCAAATTATTTAGCTAATATTCGAACAAGTTGTGAATGCGGAAGTAGTAATTTTTAATTTATCTGTGTTAAAAAATCTTTGCAAATTGTGAACTGATTTTGGCATATTATTTCAAGCTTGAAATAAGAAAATTTTAAGCTTGAGTAAAGTTCGGCCATTCTTTAAATTTTTTGATATACGTAAGATTACAGTCAGAAATTAATTGTATTTATGAATTATAAGTACAAGTTATACACTTCACATAAATGTATACGCTTGTTGGAATATTAGATATCAGAGCACTTAACGACACTTATGCTCTTATGGCCTGTTTCCACTTTCCTTTGTGTTCTAAAGACCTGCACTTTATCGCTTGGCCATGGTTAATGAGCACCTCACTTAAATTAAACGGTTATGTGAAATAGCACTAACATGTTCCTTGTCACTAATAACTAAGTTGCTCTCTTTGATATGTTTCCTTACACTGTCTTTACACTTGCCATTTTATTTTACAAACTGAAGAAATAGATAATAAATAAATACATGGTTACATACAGAAAAGCTTATATAACATACATTGCTCTGATCCCGAAGAAAGTTAAGCACTTGTGTTATGGAATCGGAAACCACGAAAGCACCACAAACATCCACACCCGAGAAAATGTAGAAAAAGTTTCTTCTACATAGACTCGACGGGGAATCAAACTCGAGACCTCAGAGCTGGCGACTACATGAAAACTGGTGTATATGCAATTCATACACGGAGGTCGTCGATATTACCTATATTTTAAAAGAATTTACGAATTCTTTAGCGAATTTTTACCAACTGGTTTACCTAATTCTTTATTTAAATGAAAGGTATCGATACACAGATTTTGCTAGATGCTAGGCGCATTCGAATTCACCCAACTTTCACTCCTTCACCTCAAGTTTAACTGAAATATCGTTTTTTTCCATCCATTTCTCATTTTTACAAATATGGCGTCCGTCCAGCCGTTCGTTTCAGGAAAGGTATTGCAGCATAGATTTGTCATCAAGCTTTGAAAATAACCTCACTTTCAACATTCTCAAATTATAAAATTATACTCAAACGCGATTTTCTCCAGTATATTTCTTTAAGGGCTTTGTTTCTCTTCTTCCTGACCCGGCCACTTGTTTTGCAGAACTGACAACCAAAAGAAATATTCTCTCTATGAAATAAAATATCTAAATTTACGTAAGTGCGTTTTATGAAAGAAGTTCAGTTTCATCGCACATGCAAAATAAAGAAGAGTATAGATTATTTAAATTATATTACATATATTATATTCATCTCTTCTTACTTCCTACTTACTTACTCATCCTAACTTACCTATCCGGTAGTTGTGGTATGGTATACGGGTATGCGACCCCGGCTTCCCTAGCTATTATTGTCCTGTCCCTTGCCTTCCTGGGCGGTAATATCCTACCTTTCCTAATTCCCACCTTAACTTACCAATCTTCCTTTTCTCACAACCTATACTTCCCTTTCCTTACTCCTATTCTCTCCGCCAATCCAACGTCTGCCGCGCGGATGGATGCATGGCTAGGGGCAAGCCTAGTCGTTAGCGTGCCACACTGCCCTGGGACCGGGCGACCCAGAATTAGGCTAGCCTTACCCAGGCATGCGGGGCTCTGCTGGGGTGGACTAACCTTTCCCTTGCTACTAGTGGGAACGCAATGGTGAATTTTACTTACCAAAATGGCGGCGATGTGGTTCGCCACCCATCACGTCTCGTTTCTCGCGGGGGCGAAAAGCGGCCCATGGAGAGCCGCTTTGCTACGTTGAATGTAAGAGGAGGAATGGATGGTAAGGTAGATGAAGTATATCAGATGATGGACGAACGATGTATAGATATCCTGTGCGTGAACGAAACCAAGAGGAAAGGATGTGACACCACGGTTCATGGTCCCTACACGGCATACTGGTCGGGAGTCCCCCAAACCAGCCGAGGCTGTCAGGGAGTTGGTGTGATTCTTTCCTCTCGAATAGTTGAATGTGTGATAGAGCATGAATGTGTAAGCCCAAGACTCCTCTGGGTTAGGTTAAAAGTTGGACTCACCCGCTTGTTTATCCTTGGGGTCTATGCCGACGGATCTGCGAGGGGTGGGTCATTAAAAGCCCAAAAGAGAGAGAGGAATTTTGGGATAGCATGAGAGGTCTTGAATAAATGCGGAGAAAATGAACGGATTGTGATGTTAGGGGACTTTAATGGGTGGGTTGGAGTGAAGCGTGATGGGTATGAAGGAGTACTGGGTACATTTGGGGACGAGAGAGTGAACGAAAATGGGAGAAGCCTATTTGAAGTATGCTTGGAATGGAATCTGTGCGTGGCCAATACAATGTTTGATAACAAAAAGATCCATTTGTATACAAGAATTGAGGGTGAGTCTAGAAGTATAATTGATTTTGTTATTGTGGATCAAAGATTGAGGAAGAACCTGCTAGACACTCGAGCATACCGCGGTGTAGGCCTTGACACAGACCACTTCCTGGTCATAGCCCGAATACATGGCATCTTTAAACGGTGGCGACACCGAGGAGCCGAGCCTACGAGTGTTTTGGACAGAATAAAAGTGGAAAATCTACAAGAAAAAGATAAGAAAGACGAGTATGTAGAGAAACTGATAGAAAGTTTTAAAGGCATAGAAGAGATATGTGTGATTGAAGATTTGTGGGAGACATTTAAGAAAGGAGTCGTGAATGTTGCTGTTGAGGTATGCGGAGTAGCTAAACGAAGGAATGGAAGAAGAAGTATAATGTGTGGATGGATAAAGATGTACAAAAGGCTGTGCAAGAAAAGAAGAAAATCCAACCACGCGGATTGGTTAGCAACAAAAGCTAACCAAAAACTTCAAAAGGCGACGAATGACGAGATAAAGGAAGCGAGAAAGAAGTATAAAAGATTCAAATCAGCTGCGAAAGATGTTGTGACTAGAAAGAAAGAAGAACAAAAGGATGATTTTGATAGGAGGCTCACTGAAGATTTCCAGTCAAACATCAAGTTTTTCTAGAAATCCGTCAATACAGCCAGAGGAAAAACCTCTACCTCGGAGCTGAATACAATCAGGAGTCAAGATGGGAGCATTATAAAAGCTCTATGGGAAAGAGGCGTGATGATATGTATGTATGTATGTATGTATATTCATATTTTTATATCATATTGTTTCCTTTTACATTGTCTTATATACAAGCAATGCTATTCAAATACGATTCAAATCCCGGTATGTTTATACAATATGATTGCAATCTGTATGACGAGACTTCGGCTTAAGAGCTCTATTTATGTAATCCTGTCTAAATAATAAGACATAACACGCTTCGTAATCTAAATTTCATGTCGTCGCCGTGTTATTGAATGAAGGGTTGAAGCTTTAAGATGATTAAAAATAAACAAAATACTTGCGTTTAGAACCTCCAGTTGTAAAAGGAACTTTGTTTATAGCAATATCAATTTATTACTTTAAGCGACAGCTTGTGCAAATATTAAAATAGTTTTAAAATGTAATAAATATAACAATAATATTAAAATGGTTTCTGAAAACGACTTTATCTACTTAAAGGAAAATTCCATATCGAGGTAATATCTGACTGACCAAATTTGCCTATTAATTCGCCGCTGTGAAAATAAAATAAAAACTAGAAATAAAATAAAATGTCTTACGCCATTCCTAATACCGGGGTAGACAGAGGTCTAGACAATTAAGTCCTTTCTTTTTTTTTATAAGTCACGATAGCCGAGTGGTTGGGTGGTCGGGATTTCGAGTCAATAGGCTCGTACCAATGGGTTTTTCAAAAACTTATGTACGAATATCGATGGCTTGGACATAAAGACGGCGACGGGCTCACCACCTGTCACGTTGTCCCGAAAATATCTTCGGTGGAAAGTGGGTCGAAGGGACTTAATTGTCTAGACTCGACTTCTGTCTACCCCTGTATTGGGAATTCCGTGAAGATATTTTTTTTAATTTTTTTATAGAATATAAAAAAAGAATAGCAGATGCGTTGCCGGTCTTAGAGTGTCCCCCCCCCCCCCAGAATTGGGAGAAGGGATGTGTGGGTCTCCGGTTACCTGTACTCACCAGACGAAACGCCACCAGAGACAACGTGACAGGTGATGAGCCCATCACCGTCTTTATGTCCAAGGCAACGATAGAAATTCTACGTAAGTTTTAGAAAAACCTATTGGTACGAACCTTGGGGATGGAACTTGGGTCTCTTTACTCAAATTCCAATTATCCAACCACTCGGCTATCGTGACTCTAATATGATAATAATCAAAATAAATGCCGTGAAATATGGAAAAAGAGTGAGAGAAAAGAGTGGTAAAAGAATCGAATATACCTTGAAGTCTTAAGCCCAAAGTATACAAGCAGTGCGTGTTGCCGGTGATGACCTTTGGTACCGAGACATGGTCTTTCACTGCGGGCCGTATGTAGAGGCTCAAAGTTGCTCAGCGTGCTAGAAAGTAGAATCCGCAATGAAGATATTGGAAACAGAACTAAGGTAACCGACATATCAGTGAAGATTACCGCGCTGAAATGGCAATGGGCCGTCCACATAGCTCGACGAACCGTTAACATAAAAAGGTTTTCTATGTGGTAACCTAATTTGGGCAAACGCGGTGTAGGACGAAACGCCACAAGATGTAATGACTGCAAAATGTTGCGGGCAGTCGATGGATGCAGTTAGCTGAGGACCGTTCTATGAGGGTTATTGTTCTATTCGTAATATGTATTTAACTTTAATGTATGTTGTTGTTATTTTATGCACTATTTTTTGCACTTTAAGAATTCGCAATTGAAGTTTGTATTTTTTAAAGCAGCTTTGAAGCGCTATAGGTCTATAGTTCTTTAAGTTATTTTCACTATAAGCAGTTGTTCCCTTTCTTGAAGGATAGGACAATCACGCTTTTACTCCACGCTTTCGGCGTAGCGCCGCCATGGATGACGGAATTGAAAAGCTTCTGAAGGACAACAAGTACTATTTTCCACTCGCTTTCCGAAGATCAGCCGTAATTCCATCTTCACCCGGCGCCTTGCCGTTTTTAAGCTGTTTGAGAACTATTCAAATCTATCTTCCGGGATATAATCGGAGTAGTGTCGGGTAAGCTTGGCTCTTAGATCGCTACGCACACTAGTGTGGTTAAGGCGACGATGAGTATAGCTATCTATAAAATCTCTCGATCTCACTCAAAATCTTAGCTCTAGCGGAAATAACTGCACCATTTTCGGTCTTCAACTTAGTCGGTTGGCTCTTTCCGGTAGACAGATCTTTGGCGAAGACTTTCCCTGGTTCCGCTCTATCGCTTCTTCGATACGTGTCGTATTGAATTTGCGATTATATTCGTCTCGCCTTATAGATTTTGAGACCTGTCTATTCAGTTGCCTATATGCTGATGCGTCAGTTGTAGACTGCAGCCTCATTTCGCGCTTAGCTTCCATGAGCTTAAGAGTGAGATCACAGAGTTTTTGTGGCTTTTTGTGCGGCGAATCCAGCTAAACTTTGCCCCTACCGCATTAGCCTGCTACTTACATCGTCCACTGTAGCGCAATCGTCTAGGCGATCAAAGCAATTTTGTAATTTGAGCTGAAAGTTTTCGGGATTTGGAATAAGGGCACGAGATGGACGGAGAGTGGAGTTCATCAAACGAGACCACTCTAGCTCAATGTTCAGTGTGGCTCTTACCATTCAATGATCACTACCGGTTTTCACCTTAATGATGACAGACACATCACTGAACAGATGTCTTTTGTCGTCATGAAGTCGATCTCATTTTAGATGGAACTATCCGGGCTTATCCTCCCCTTGGGTTATTTTAATAGTGATAGATAGTAGCTGATAGTGAGCTATTACGAAATTGCCCACTATCAGCTCATCGCCTTTTTTCATGCCTAGTTTTGCATTAAAATCCCCCATCAACATCGTTCATTGTGTTTTAGCGCAATGCATGGCTCTTGTAATATCATCACTGGGGTGAGCAGAGGTTGGTGCGTATACCTGTATGACCTTCAGCGTTATAAGTCACGATAGCCGAGTGTTTGGGTGGACGGAATTTCGAGTTAAGAGACCCTAGTTAGATCCCCAAGTGGCTGGCTAGTACCAATGGGTTTTTCAAAAACTAATGTACGAATTACATCGTTGGTTTGGATATAAAGACGGCGACGGGCTCACCATCTGTCACGTTGTCACGAAAATATCTTCGGTGGAAGGTGGGTCAAAGGGACTTAATTGTCTAGACTAGACCTCTGTCTACCCCTGTATTGGGAATTGCGTGAATTTATTTATTTATTTATTACCTTCAGCGAATACCGTTATTCTGATGGTTATTTTGAGTAAAAGGATGAAACTGATGAGACTGAAACTTATGGACCATAAACTCAACACCTCCTCGCCCTTCCAATGGTCAAAAAGGTTACCTTAGTTAATGACTATCGTATAATGCTCCAGTGTAGCCTGCTCATCTCTTCTTCCAACTCCATGATCTTCTCGTCGGTCCAGTCGTCGGGATTGTAAGCATTCAATTTCATCCGGAGATTTTTCGCGACCCCGCTGTTACCATGGCCCGGACTAGCGAGGCCGCCATTTCTGTGTCCATATCATAGAAGCGTTTTGCTACAGTTGCCACGATTGGCGACCGTGTTGGCAACCTTAGTTTTTTTTGTTATTAAAGTTGTTATGCAGGAACATGCTGCTGCCCATTTCCTGATACATATAAGTTCCTCTGTCGACTTTTACGAAACCCACGGGATGAGGTGGGATGGCAGATTCTCTTATGCCGCTGCTATACGGCCATACACCTCGTGTTACGTTGTCCAAAATGAACTCGTTTGTAAAGTAATTCGAAAAAGAACTACATTATCTCGATCTCTGTCTACCCAAATATTCGATAAATGAGTTAGGATTAAAAATTATTCTCCGTTTTGTGCTAGTATTGGAGTTAAAGAATACTGTTTTATGTTTTTCTATTATTATTAGTTGTAATATATATAATTATCTAATACTCAATATCCCAGCTATGGAATAAAGTTCTTCTGCAGGAAATCTGTAGTGCTTATTTAATAAAACTTTCAATAATAATCGCTGACCACGTGCCAACGCTAAAAATTTTGATTTAGATGCTCCACCCCACACTGGAATACAGTACGTCAGAATTGCTGAGCAAGAGCAGTATATACTTGTTTTAAAATTTTAGTGGTTGCCACGTCTCTTAGATTTTTAAAAATCCAGACCAGTTTCGTTATTCTGCTAGTCGTGGCTTCAATATGCGGGTGCCAAGAAAGCCTTTGGTCTATTATTGTCCCCAAATACCTAGCGGTGGTTACTTTCTCAATTTCAGAACACGAGCATTTATCACTAAATCCACAACTATGTATTTTGAGTTTAAATTATGTAGAAGGTTGCGTACGTTTATTTATGGAAAAGCATATGTAATTGAAACATATATTACCCCCTTTCATCCTGTGTTTGTCGTAAGGAAAAAGTCTTTGAAATACCATTGGCTACCGGGTATTATATCCATAACGATTACGAAAAATACGACATTTGAAAATACAGAAATAATCTAAATAAATTCAATTCAGCATTACCTGCATATATATATATATATATATATATATATATATATATATATATATATATATATATATATATATATATATATATATATATATATATATATATATATATATATATATATATATATATATATATATATATATATATATATATATATATATATATATATATATGGCTCGATATGAGATCCATGTTTTTTTAGGCACAAAAGCATTCTGCGAAACACTGACTCTGTGGCATTATTCAGCATCATATGGGGTGTTACAGTCTGAAATGCAGCGACTATTTTCTGGCGCATTTCTTCTTCGTAGTTACACTCATTTGCGTAAGTTGTTTGCTTTCCAAATATCCCCATAGAAAAGTCCAGTCAGTCCATAAGACCTTCCGGTTGAATAAGGGGTCAATAGCTACTTGATCACAATACCATCGCGCAAACCCCTCACGTGGAAGGCAGTCACTCTTGACAAGTTCTTGGGTCTTGCGGTAGTGATACGGATATTGACCGTCCCTATTCAATATCCTCCTCCTTTTACAACTTTACTATAATGAATAATGATATTATCAAAACAAACTGAGGGTAAAGTTAGCCAATAAATTTTTTGTAATAGTTTACTACTCCCAATCACCACTACCTGTGACTTTTTAGGATTCACTTTTATCCCATATGATTTACTAAACTTCGATATAGTCACCAGGTCGCGGTTAGTAGCGTGTATAGCTGAATCGATGGATTCAACTCTGGTTTGTGAATAAATTTGGAGATCGTCTGCATACAAGTGGTAGAGAGAAGTTATTTGAGACGTAATGGATCGAATGAAAATTGTGAAAAGGAGAGGAGACAACACGCCACCTTGTGGTACACCGGCCTCGATAGAACACCAAGAAGAGTATCTCTCTTCTATACGAGTGCGCTGTCGACGACCGAATAAGTAACTACGAAGCCAGTCAGTCGCTGTTGGAGATACGTTAATAGAACGATACGTAGAACAACCAGAAGTATATCTAAGTCGACGGTATTGAACGCATTACTGAAATGAAGGAGCGTGAGAATTGTAACTTGTCGATTTTCCATACCAGCTCGAATATCATCTGTGATTTTCAACAATGCTGTCACCGTACTGTGGCCGGGACGAAAGCCAGATTGATATGAATTTAATAGGTTATTAGCGTTCAGAAATTTACTTATTTGCTGCTGGACAAGACGCTCTAAAACTTTTGAAAGGAAAGGCAATATGGGTATGGGACGATAATCGGCACAAGTTTTAGGATTGGATGTTTTGGGTAACGGGGTAAGTTGAGCGTCTTTCCATATTGTTGGAAAAGTACCAGTATTTATAGAGTTATCAAAAATTTTTGTAATAAGAGGAGTTAATAGATCTAAAAGAGGGAGAATCATGTTTTGCTAATATTATCAGTACCAATAGCATCAGAAGTTATAGCTGTAAAGTTCTTTTTAACGTCACAATCAGCGAACGGACGAAAAACAAACATGGGAAAATTAGGAGTTGGCAACGAAGAAATATTATTTTTAACATCATTTCATCATTCTCTCATCTATTAATATCTGTACAGCCATCTCCGTAGAACTGCCAGACCTAAAACCATACTGATTATCAGAAAGCAATTTTTTAGCCTCAAGATACTTATTCAATCTTGTATTCATAAAGACGTTCTAAGATTTTGGAGAAAGCTGGAAGAATAGACATTGGTCTATAATTTTGAATATAGTATCTGTCGCCAGCTTTGAATGTAGGATAAATCAGTGACCTTTTAAATACGCTAGGAAATATAGCAGTTGAAAAAGAGCGATTACAAATATAGGTAAAATAAATAAATATAAATAAATATCTTCACGCAATTCCCAATGCAGGGGTAGACAGAGGTCAAGTTTAGACAATTAAGTCCCTTTGACCCACCTTCCACCGAAGATATTTTCGGGACAACGTGACAGGTGGTGAGCCCGTCGCCGCCTCTATGTCCAAGCCAACGATGAAATTCGTACATAAGTTTTTTGAAAAACTCATTGGTACTGCCACCTGGGGATCGAACTCGGGTCTCTCGACTCGAAATTCCGACCACCCAACAACTCGGCTATCGTGACTTTGCCTTTACAAACGGCTTTACCTTTGGTTTTAAGCATCATATGATCGAGACATGTCAAGGAGTGTTTAGGTAGATTATGTGCAATCAGGAGACCGTGTGTAGCCAATAAATTAAGGTAAGTGTGACTACGACTATCTTTACTGTCTACCAATATATCGATATTAATAGCACTAGCGAGAACTATATTATCGAATGAGGCACATTGTTTAAGACATAAGTTTAAAGATGTTATAAATCTGTCTTTGTTATGGTACAAGAGTAGACGATTTAAAGCTATTATTGTCGTCTTTGAATCAAACTATAGACGGAGACAATTGGCATCTAAGAATTCAGGTTCATAAACACTTATTTTCAGATTATATTTATGATAAAGGTGTGGTCAACCTTCATTTAGTGATCTATTATTAACAGTGAAATAGGAGCTATAGCCGTCTAAGTTCGGATGTATGAGGATAATGGAGTAGCCAGCATTCTGTTAGGATAATTATATCGAAAGTAGTACTACTTCTAGTTAATAAAATCAACAATGATGGTATGTTACGATGTATAGTCCTAATATTTTGATTTAGGACTTTTAAAAGTTTGTTAAGTTCTGAAATACCTATAAGATGGACAGTCCTCTATATTGTCGAGCACGGAGTTACTGGCCACAGAGATTTTATCTAAATCCTTGTTTAAATTGTCTAAGAAATCGAATATTGCTCAATTAAAACTATTTGTAAATAATTTAAGAAAACCAAAAAATTATGAGTAACAAAAATATATAAAAACGACAATGGAATATTATACATTATAGATAGATAGGAGTAAATTTCAGAAAAGTTCGATAATATTGTTACCATAATTGGTAGTACGGTATAAAGAGTATATTTTCGGTATGAGTGTGTAATGCCGCGTGTCATTTATTTTATTATTAAAAGTACAGATTATTGTGTTGAGGATGTGATATTATTGAGTATATGTACGTTTATGTAATTGAGTAAATTTATGTTTAACAAGAACAAAATATTCGCATAAAAATAGAAAAACAATGCATGGGTGTATTTACAACATATTGTGGCAGCGACGTCGACGATTTAGGCCTCCACGGACTTTCATGCCAAAAAAGTGCCGGCAGACTATCTCGTCACGGTTCCTTGAATGAAATCATCCGAACGGCTATTGTTTCCATAAATATTCCATCGGTTTTAGAGCCTTGTGGAATATTTAGGGAGGATGGTAAGAGACCCGACGGCTTGACTTTAGTCCCTTGGGAGAGAGGCAAAGCTCTTGTGTGGGACGCAACTTGCGTCGATACATTAGCGGCCTCTCATATCAAGGGTACTTCTATAAGGGCCGGGGCGGCATCAGAGGGTGGCCCGCTGAATCGGGTAAATGGCGTAAATATGAGTCTTTGAAAGGAGACTATTTGTTCCATTTGCCGTAGAGACAATCGGTCCGTGGGGTCACTGCGCGATGCAGTTTCTAAAGGAATTGTATCCGCGACTTATCGTTGCCGCTGGTGACAAGAGGGCTGGTTCTTTTCTCGCTCAACGGTTAAGTCTAGCCATTCAACGTGGAAATGCAGCAAGCGTTCTTGGTACCATGCCACGAGGAGTAGGGCTCTTCGATTATAATAGTTTTTAGTTAATAAGTATTGTAAATATTAACATAATTTTTTCTGTAAATAAATAATTACAGCCAAAAAAAAAAACATATTTACTACTAAAAGGATTTGAAATCCGCAAATGTAGAATACCTAAAAGTGACGATAATTTGCGGATTTGTTCTTTACATGTTTGCTCACTTACATGTTATAAAATACATATAAATTTAAATATTTCATTGAATATTCTGTATTGAAAATGTAAACGATATTTGATAAACTTACGCGTACATGTTTTTAAATAAGTAGGTCACTTCCATTGAACAACGTTTGATATCTCGGATAAAGTTGTGAACTCGTAAACGCTTTCAATTCACGAAAAGTGTCGGCAATTCAATACAACAGTGGTCGTTTGCGGCCGTCGTTTTCTCTCGTTTTATTTTATAAATATCCATTTCGAATACGGGAGCTATAGAGGAGGGAGTTAGAAAATAAAGCAAATAATACATTTATTTAAGTGAAAGAACTACCAAAATAATGGGTAGTATTCGGAAAAGTATATATATGTAACCATTTTGGTATTAATTCATATCGAAAGTAGCATTTTTGTATTATTAAATAATTATTTATTATTTAATAAAAGAAAATTTTAAAATAAAACGGTTTTCAGATTTTATCGCGGTTGTAATTAGTTTTTACAAACTATTTTTATTTCGCGACGTTTCGGATGCTTTACAGCATCCGTGACTACGGATAATAAAAATATATTGGCCGTGGTGGTATATTCTTGTGGGTGTCGCAAAATGCGATTGAAAGCCTTGACAATATCCTGACCTGATTTTAAAAGTTGATTTTGAAATTTTGTTGCCTAATTTCTTTCGCACCAAATAAAGTCATTTGAAAGAGGTTTTCGTATCTTGATTAAAATGTCCAGATTATATGTCAGTCCAATGATTATATGTCAAAAGATTTTTATTGTCTGTGGAGCCTCCTCAATATTGGGGAGACCAACATTTCCAGAAGCGCAGCACATACCATTAGATTCATATTTTTGATGCCCTCGTCTGGGAACTATTTCTAAAAAGTTGACATCTTGATCTTTTGGGCATTTTAAAATTATTAACAATGTAATAATGTACTAAATTATTTGCTAAAAGTCGCGATAGCCAAGTGGTTTGGAGATCAAAATGAAAAAAACTTCCTGTTTACACTTGTAGTTGTATAAGATAAATAAATTTTGTGCTACAAAATTTTAATGACAATAAATGAAGGGACTACTTCATGATGAAAAAGTCCAATATTTTTCGAAGATAAATATGAGTTACTTTTCAAATTAAAGGTACATGAAAGTGTAACCATTAATAAAAGTATGAGGGTATACTCATAATTTCATCAATGAGCACACACCAGAGCCGCTAAAACTTATTTTTCGCGAAAATTATTTTGCAACAAAAAATACAATCTTATCTACAGTCACTATGCAAGAAATAAAAATATTTCGAAGCCATGTTGCACATGTAGCTTAACAGCTTCTCTGGCTCTAAAACTCTCAAAGACAAGAATTCCTAAGCACTTAATCCTCTACGGTCTGTTTTTTTAATAAAATTATTTTATTATCTTTTTGATCATATCTTTTTAAATCTTTTTATTATCATTTCATCAATCAAGAAGAATGCCTTTGAAGTAAGAACCATTTGCTGCAACCATGTCGGTTGGCAATTAAATTATGATTGTAAAACTATAAAACGATCCCAGGACGATGGCAGGCTCGTACCAATGGGTTTCTTCAAAAACTTATGTATGAACTATATCGTTGGCTTGGACATAAAGGCGGCGATGGGCTCACCACCACCATTTTCGGGACAACGTGACACGGTGTCCCGAAAATATCTTCGGTGAAAGGTGGGTTAAAGAGACTTAATTGTCTGGACTAGACCTCTGTCTACCCCTGTATTGGGAATTGCGTGAAGATATTTTTTATTTTTAATATTTTTTCGAACTATAAACGAAAAAGTGGACTTTTTCCTTCTTTAGCTTTACGTTCCTTTAGTTTTCTTAATATAAAACATATAAAGACGATTTCTTACATGAGTAAATTACTGCTATCCTCCGGAACGGGATCCCGCCTAATCATCCAGGGAAACCTGGGATAGGTTTCCCTGGATGATTTGTCCACTTGCCTTGGTAACTTGCTATTTCGTGCACACCCTCAACACTCATATCGAGAGAAACCTAAATGGCCGGCCTAACTTTGTGGGGAATGACCGGCCCTTCACACAGTCAAGTGTCACACTTAATGTTAAAACAAACATAAGCAAATGATATATTTCACTATTTCTTTAACTATACACTCGTATACAGGCTGATTTTAATTCTGTCCTTACCTTCCTTAATATTTCAGAAAAATTGTTTTTGCAAGCCACGTTATTCATTATTATGCATTATCAGTACCTATAAAATACTATTGGCAACGATTTAAAAAAATATTGTGTATTTTAGCCAAGCTATCACAGTTTTTATAAAAATATATAGTCGATGTAAAGCTTGCGGGCGTAGTTATAGGAAAAAACCCATTTCATTAATAAATATTAAGTGTGTTTTTGTTATATTAAATTACAAATACACCCAAGCAAAGCCTGGGTCATACGATAGTTTCATATATTTCCCAGCAACACAGGTCATGTATAGTAGCAGTTTATGTCTTAACGACGTTTTGCTACGATGGTTTGTGAGATTGTAAAGTCGACCGGAAACGAAGGCCGCTTTATCTGTAGCATATTTAATATGTTGTTCGAAGGATAACCTACGGTCTAGAACGACACCTAGGTACTTCACCTTCTTAACCCATGGAATGGGTTTATCAAACATGGATATTTGCTTTTGAAATTTCGATTGGACTATGCGCTTAGCGCGCGAAAGTTTTCGGGGGGAACTCTTCCTAGAGAAGAGTACGGCCTGGCTTTTTTCAGGGTTCACATTAATTCTTCAGGTCCTAAACCAGTGGCTTGGCAAACTGATCGCGTTCCGGAGACGGATGTAGATCCTGCATTCACTGAAATCGGTGGTGAAAAGCGTGGTGTCGTCTGCGAATAATGCGAACTCCACTACAGCCGTCTTAGGGATATCGCTGGTGTATAGCGAGTATAGGGTCGTGGAGAGTACCGAACCCTGCGGAACACCTGCCCTTATGGGTCTGCTGTCGGATAGAACTCCCTTCACTTTGAAGCGGAAGGTGAGATTTGACAACTAGTCTTGTATGATGTGTACAAGTCTGTCTAGCACTTTTTGAGTATACAGCTTATAAATTAAGCCGTTGTGCCAGACTTTGTCAAATGCCTTCGCGACATCGAAGAATAGGGCCCCCACCATTGAGAAGGTTTTGGGTCGGTTGAGCATCTCGAGTATGTGCCTTGTGAGGCGGTGCACTTGCTGAGTACAAGAGTGTTTGGCTCGAAAACCAAACTGCTCATCGAGAATTATATTGAGAGATTCGACGCAGTCATTCAGTCTAGCGATGATGACGCGTTCATTGATTTTCCCCAGGGAACTGAGAAGGCTTATGAGTCGGTAACTCGAGGCCTGGTTTTTAGGCTTTCCAGGTTTATGGATGCCAATAACGTGAGCCTCCTTCCAGGCGTCCGGGAAGGAGCTACTGGAAAGGAAGGCCTTGAAGATTGCTACTAAGAGCAAGAGAAGGGCGTTTGGGAGGGCCCGTCCCATGTGTCACTCCTGAGTTCAGCCATGCGCTCCTTGACCTCCCTCTGGAGGCAGCGCATCCTGACTCGATTATCGTCAGACCTGTGTCCGTCGTATGCTCTCGTAGCAGCATTCTTTTCTCTCAGCAGTCATTTAATATCCTCCGGCAGCTCATAGAGGCGATCGTTCGTCACCTTGACCTGCCTCGAAGATGCTTCGACGGTGGCCTTCAAAGCAAAGGCCATTTCCTTTGAGGAGATGATATCTTGGATGCTGTCTAACCCTGGGGTGTTCGTATTCTCGAGATAACTCACGAGTTTACGCCAGTCTGTCAGGGTTTTGATCAGAGGGACCTCCGCGTGGGACTCACCCAGCACCATGGTTACCGGACGATGATCCGAGGTTAACTCGTGTTGCACTTCTGTAGATACGCAACGGTAAGGTTACGTTCTTTAGAATTGCAATATGTAATATGTTCGAGGTATTGTTTTGAATCGGGTTTATCCTAGTGGGTTCTAGGGGGGCGATAATATCGAAAATTATATTACTACTTAGGTTTATCCTAAGCAGCGCGCGTCCATTTATGTTAATGACAAAGCTATTCCAAGCAGAGTGCTTGGAGTTTAAGTCGCCCGCAATTATCACCGAGTCGCTTATTTTAAGCAGTGCCTCGATGTCGCTCTCTAATAATCTTAATTGCGGTCGTAGATAAGCAGATATCACTATGATAGGCTGATGGCCTATCAGAGCGATACTACAAGCCGAAGCTTCGATATTTACTAAGGTCGGTACATCGATCGCCACACAGTGCAATGATGTCTTATAGTAGATAAGCGTACCGCCTCCGCGAGTGAGGCGGTCGTTATGCACTAATCGATAATTAGCTATTTTTGGATCGCGCATTTTAGTTGTAATTAATCTAATTGATGGACGGTGAGAAATTCTCTCACTTCGTTTTTAGGCCGTTTGCATTGAAATAGCCGACAGCCAGAAAGCTAGGCTTAACTTTACTTGGTGTGTTAACCATTTGGATTAATACAGCAAGAAGAAAAAGAGGACATAGGAAGTTTGCCGCCAAGAAATTATTTAACGAATAAAACAATTGAATATTGAATACAATGTTCAATTGTTCCATTTGCACGTGGCTTTAAATTAATTATAAGTAAAGTTGTTATTGAAAAAATTACTTCGCAACTCTCCGCACGCAAATATAAAAAGGTATATGTTACCTGGTCCGAAGACCAGTATAAGTGTCAAATAGTGACTTGTGTTTGGCGACTATCCTAAAGAAGTCAGCAGCCGAATCTGGCGTCTCTAGTTCCTGGACCGTCATTGCCACCTCGTTGATGTCGAAGAGATCTGCGATCTCTCCGATCCGCGCGTGAACGTCGTCGTCGGCGCTTGTCGCCTTTGCGCCCTGCGCGCCCGGCGCCCTTGCGGGACCTGCGGGGGGGTACAGCGACGGGTTGGGGGGGGGGCACGGGGGTGGACTTAGCCGGGCTTACCATTGGTTGGGGTTTTACCCACGCGTTGGTTTTGTGAGGCGGCGCCGGGACAAAGGCATTTTTCGCCTTTTTAGCGCTTGTCGTGGGGGAGGAGGGGGGGCCTCCCCCCCTTTCCGCCTCTTGCCGTGCGGCGCGTTGGGGCATAAAGTTGCTGCCCGTAAAGCTGGCACTGGTGGCAGGCACTGACCCGGGGAAGTGCGATTCCTCGGGGCCTCCACGCGTATGCCGTGAACATGGGCAGCAGACTTGATTTTAAAGATCAGCTGCGCCTCTTTAGTGCGGTCGAGATGGACCAGCACCAGATTATAGGGGGTTCGGGTGCGCATGTTGCGCATCCTGTGCACCGCGTGTACCGGCAGACCTTGTTTGACCGGCAGCGCGGAATACTTTCTCCTCCTCCAGCGCGTAGGTGTGGAAATTGATCTTACGATCACTTAACCACTTCGTCAGGGCACGGTGATCGGCCGGTGATTGCACTGGCCTTCGTGTAACGAATTTTTTCTCCGTTATGGCCGCGGAGATTTGGTTCCAGGCACTGAAGTCCTGGATCACTACCGGCTGCGGGGGTTTGGGGACCTTGGGTGCTGCGGCAGAGGGCGCAGCAGTGTCCATAGGCGTGGGAGTGGGAGTGGCCTTTTTTTGGGGCCTCCGCAGGCGCCGCCGCTATCTTACGGGGCTACTAGCGTCCTCCGCGTCAGATTTCTGCTGGCGCATGCGTTTCTTTTTACGGCCCTCAACGACGGAGAAGCCGTCGTCTGAGCCGTTGTCTATCTCGACTTCTGTACCCGGGTTGGTGTCCATGTCCTGGGAGTCGCTCGAGGTGGTCTCCAGGTCAAGTGTATGCATTCAAAGTCCAAGTCAAAACCTTTTATTTAGTAGGCATACCCAAAGCTCTTATGAACGCCGGTAGAAAACCGGTAAGAAACTCCGAGACCGTTTATACCTCTATTTTACTGTGTTATTACATTTTATATTATATATATGTAATAGCAAGTTTTTAAATCTCTCAAGTCTAAAATTTCATTTCTGGTTACAAAATCTCATACGTTAACGTATGAAATTTTGTAACTAGCTTCAACGTTAATCAATCTTTTTACATATTATGAAAAAATTGGATTATATTCGACAAAAAAACAATTGTCTCGTAAATTTATATTAGCTATGACTAGAAAATGTTTTTGGTGTTAACACCAAAAACATTATTGATTGATTAACGTTGATTATTACACAACAGATTGATTAACGTTGAAGCTAGTTTACATAGTAAAATATGAATTAAAAACTTTATGTTCGAAGCTAATATTACATTTTTTTTATTATAAATATTTATTTACAGAAAGTATTACATTATAAATATTATTAATATGTTGTCATAACAATTTACGATGACTGATGAATTTACGATAGTTTCAATATTACGAGTCGGAATACTGTTATATGTATGTATTTTATTCTTCTTTACAGCCTATCAAGAGTCTAGTCCTGAACAAAGGCCTTCCCCAAAACTTTTCACCGTGAACGGTCCTCAGCCACCTGCCTAGGCTCACCATCTGACTTAATTATCTAGACCTCTGAAGTGTGAAGACGTGAAGAAATAAAAAAAGACTACTACAGTAATTTTATATTAATTTAATTAAGTTTAGTTTACCGCCTTACTCATATTTAGTAGCTAAATACATTTAAAACATTTGTAAATATCAGGCGCGCTCGCCGAAACATATTTAAACCGCTCGCACATTTTTCGATTCGTTGGTCTATAAAGTTAAATAATTGGATTTGCCACTTCAGTTATTACTTTTATAAGAGAAATAACTAGAATACGAACTCAAATAAAAAACTTTAAATAAATCTTAAACTTAAATAACAATGAAAAGGATAGAGTAATGACCTTTTTAAGTTTTTGTTAGAATAACTACGAATTGTGAATTTAAATCGTAAGTTTTAAATTTGCAAAAATCTCGATTGGGTGGTCGGAATTTGAGTAAAGAGACCTGCGTTCGATCCCAACTGGCAGGCTCGTACCAATGGGTTTTTTCAATAACTTATGTACGATTTATATCGTTGCCTTGGACATAAAGATGGCGATAGACTTACCACCTCCCACGTTATCCTAAAACATGGTTTCGGTGGAAAGTGGGTTGAAAGGACTTTATGTCTAGACCTCTGTCTACCCCTGTATTGGGAATGACGTAATGGTATATTTTTTAATTTACATCCTCAAAGAAAAAGAAATAAATATCTTCATGCACCCACACACGACCCTGACGTCCTCTGACTACCCAGAGAGAACAGATCGCCAAGTGTTACGATCCTTACATACCTCTTTCGCTTCTTTGAAATTTATCATTTTCTTCATGCACGCACGTCTAGGTAGCCGAGTACTCTTGACTCTGCTCTCTTCGAGCAATTTGCTCACATGGTATTCGAAAGTTAGTCTCGGCGTACCTCGACCCCTTTTAATGTTAACTTTCGCGCTATATATTCTTCATCATTCGGTCTTCACTCATTTGCTCGACAGAATCAAAACATCGATTTAAGGTGGTCTTTCGTATAAAAAAAATTTATTACATTGGAAAATGTTCTCAATACTAAGAAATGTAATATACACATAGAATATTATAATATAGAAATAACTCAATCTCTTAATTACTATCGATATAATTTTTACAAAGTATTATATGACAGAAATGTCATTGAAAAACTTTAAAATTTTCACTAGGAAAATATTATTTTGCATAAATTTTTGCAAAGTTTTGATTATGAACATTCGTCAACGCTTAAAAGCTGTGCTCCATTTTCATCTAACTTTCATATTCAAAGTGTTAAATTCTGAAACGTCAGAGTTCCAAGTTTCTCTTCGAATACGTCAAAGTGATTTAGATGCATAAAATAAATGATAACCGACTTTTATAAAAGATATTGATTTAGAAATTCAAATGCGTATAAGTAGTGTATTATTATATTACGCGTATAAGAAGTGTATTACCATGATTAGCGAAAGTTCAGTACAAATGTAATTTTATTGCAACATCTATGTTCACTTTTCGGCACATAGCCATCAGCTTTTTGAAGTCAAGACAAAAAATCACCTATTTCTAACTTGTATTAATACAATTTATATTACATTATCTACGAAGAATTAAAGTAAATCCTACGCAACGTTAAAATGGGAAAATTCGTGAAGACGTAAAAAAAAAAAAAAAAAAACGTAAACGCCAAAGATTAAAACAAAAAATTTGAAAAATTATAAATTAAAACAGGTAAAATTATAAGTCACGATTATAAATCACGTTTTTCAAAAACTTATGTACACATTTATCGTTGGCCTGGACATTAAGACGGCGACGGGCTTACCACCTGTCACGTTGTCCCGAAAATATCTTCGGTGGGAGGTGAGTCGAAGGGACTTAATTGTCTAGACTAGACCTCTGTCTACCCCTGTATTGGGAATTGCGTGAAGATATTTTTTTTAGAACAGGTCAAATATTTTAATTGAATATTTATGAATTGATTTCTCTTTGCTTTATTAATCACTAGTTCGCCAGCAATAAATAAGATGTGACGAAAACAGCTGGCGAGCTTTCAATTACTCTCAACATAAATATTTGAAACTTAGGTACGTACATAATCTAACTTATACGGCTTAGTATAAGTTAGATTATGTACGTACCTAAGTTCTACAGAAAATATTTTTTACGTTAAATTTCGCCTAAGAAAACACTCGTTCTTTTGGTATTGAACGAAAAAGACAACCTCCACAATAACTGGACAATCTCCGTTGTCGAGTAGCGTATACGCCGATTGTCATAGTGTCGCCTGCTCTGCGCTCTCGGGTTCGATTCCCGGATGTGTCAATGTAGAAAATATCTTTTAACCATCCGATTTCATAACACAAGTGCTTTAGCTACTTACTTTCGGTTCTGAGCAATGCATTTGATGTTGTCCCTACCTATGGATGTATTTATTTATAAAAGAAATAACTACGCTACGCTACACGCTAAATACTACGCTTATTTGGCATTAAGTAATTTGTTTAAATAGTACTATTATTTTTTGGTTTTCATATTACCGAAAGACGATGTCAAATTACAGTTGATTATATACGACGTGTAGACGATATTATACATATCACCAAACTTGTGTTCGAAACCGTGCAGCTATCGAAACAGCGAATTACTTCTGGAGAATTTGCACCATTTTATGTTTCCGAATCTTAAAACAAATACTGGGTGGGAAAGGATTTAGCAACATGTGAATCTTGTGTGTACAACATTTTTTATATTAGAGCAAACTTTCGTTTTTTTTCTGAACATTATTTAATTTTTACCAGACTTAACCATGCAGACAGAATTTCTTGGAACACTTAGCGTTATCATGTGGTATAATTATTATATTATATATTATATAGATGGTATAAATATATACCTCATTGTTTAGTTAGTATTTACCCTACCTTCGAAGCTAAGGCAACCTTTACAAAGGTTTTGTGTGTAATGAATGTGGATGTTTGTGCCTACTCAAGTCATGGACGTTTATATGTATATGTTAATACTCATCTACGTTAATATATCTATGTAAGTATATTGTACTGTTGGCTGTAGACGATACTCGTCTTAAACATATACGTGGTCTTAAATAGTTTCTGTGAATGGTGGGTCAAAGGAACTTAATTGTCTAGACTAGACCTCTGTCTACGCCAGTATTAGGAACAGGAGTGAATACAAAAATAATAATATGGCTGTGGAGGATTTTCTTGAACACGCTTAGTGACCGTGGCATGGGTTTTTGGTATAAGAGCTTTTTAGTGGAAGCTTCTATTTTAAGAATGAAACCAAAGATAAATTGTTAATACAGTAATGAGCATCGACCAACTAAGGAATAAGCGTCATGTTTTGATATGCTAAGCGTACATGTTGTAGCGCGATGATACTACTTGATAGTAAAATGCGATATTCTCTCACAGAATTGTAAGATACTACGGTATACGCATGCACAAGGTTTCTTTTGTGTATAAAAAATTGATAATTTAACGAGGGTACACTCTTAATGTATTTTAGTTATTATGACTTCACTATTGACTCCTTAGCAGTTTGACGGTGACGTGTTTCACACGCGCGTGCGTCGGTAAACGTCAATTAAGATCTACTGTGCGATGCGGGCGCCGTTTCAGTACAGTCGACCTTCTGTGGTATGCTTAGTAGTATAAATAAATAAATAAATAAATAAATAAATAAATAAATAAATAAATAAATAAATAAATAAATAAATAAATAAATAAATAAATAAATAAATAAATAAATAAATAAATAAATAAATAAATAAATAAATAAATAAATAAATAAATAAATAAATAAATAAATAAATAAATAAATAAATAAATAAATAAATAAATAAATAAATAAATAAATAAATAAATAAATAAATAAATAAATAAATAAATAAATAAATAAATAAATAAATAAATAAATAAATAAATAAATAAATAAATAAATAAATAAATAAATAAATAAATAAATAAATAAATAAATAAATAAATAAATAAATAAATAAATAAATAAATAAATAAATAAATAAATAAATAAATAAATAAATAAATAAATAAATAAATAAATAAATAAATAAATAAATAAATAAATAAATAAATAAATAAATAAATAAATAAATAAATAAATAAATAAATAAATAAATAAATAAATAAATAAATAAATAAATAAAGACAGCAACAGGCTCACCACCTGCCTTGTTATCCCAAAATAAGCTCCGGTGAAATATGGGTCGAAACAACTAAATTGTCTAGGCCCCTGTATTGGGAATTGCGTGAAGATATTTTTTAGAACAGGTCAAATATTTTAATTGAATATTTATGAATTGATTTCTCTTTGCTTTATTAATCACTAGTTCGCCAGCAATAAATAAGATGTGACGAAAACAGCTGGCGAGCTTTCAATTACTCTCAACATAAATATTTGAAACTTAGGTACGTACATAATCTAACTTATACGGCTTAGTATAAGTTAGATTATGTACGTACCCAAGTTCTACAGAAAATATTTTTTACGTTAAATTTCGCCTAAGAAAACACTCGTTCTTTTGGTATTGAACGAAAAAGACAACCTCCACAATAACTGGACAATCTCCGTTGTCGAGTAGCGTATACGCCGATTGTCATAGTGTCGCCTGCTCTGCGCTCTCGGGTTCGATTCCCGGATGTGTCAATGTAGAAAATATCTTTTAACCATCCGATTTCATAACACAAGTGCTTTAGCTACTTACTTTCGGTTCTGAGCAATGCATTTGATGTTGTCCCTACCTATGGATGTATTTATTTATAAAAAGAAATAACTACGCTACGCTACACGCTAAATACTACGCTTATTTGGCATTAAGTAATTTGTTTAAATAGTACTATTATTTTTTGGTTTTCATATTACCGAAAGACGATGTCAAATTACAGTTGATTATATACGACGTGTAGACGATATTATACATATCACCAAACTTGTGTTCGAAACCGTGCAGCTATCGAAACAGCGAATTACTTCTGGAGAATTTGCACCATTTTATGTTTCCGAATCTTAAAACAAATACTGGGTGGGAAAGGATTTAGCAACATGTGAATCTTGTGTGTACAACATTTTTTATATTAGAGCAAACTTTCGTTTTTTTCTGAACATTATTTAATTTTACCAGACTTAACCATGCAGACAGAATTTCTTGGAACACTTAGCGTTATCATGTGGTATAATTATTATATTATATATTATATAGATGGTGTAAATATATACCTCATTGTTTAGTTAGTATTTACCCTACCTTCGAAGCTAAGGCAACCTTTACAAAGGTTTTGTGTGTAATGAATGTGGATGTTTGTGCCTACTCAAGTCATGGACGTTTATATGTATATGTTAATACTCATCTACGTTAATATATCTATGTAAGTATATTGTACTGTTGGCTGTAGACGATACTCGTCTTAAACATATACGTGGTCTTAAATAGTTTCTGTGAATGGTGGGTCAAAGGAACTTAATTGTCTAGACTAGACCTCTGTCTACGCCAGTATTAGGAACAGGAGTGAATACAAAAAAATAATAATATGGCTGTGGAGGATTTTCTTGAACACGCTTAGTGACCGTGGCATGGGTTTTTGGTATAAGAGCTTTTTAGTGGAAGCTTCTATTTTAAGAATGAAACCAAAGATAAATTGTTAATACAGTAATGAGCATCGACCAACTAAGGAATAAGCGTCATGTTTTGATATGCTAAGCGTACATGTTGTAGCGCGATGATACTACTTGATAGTAAAATGCGATATTCTCTCACAGAATTGTAAGATACTACGGTATACGCATGCACAAGGTTTCTTTTGTGTATAAAAAATTGATAATTTAACGAGGGTACACTCTTAATGTATTTTAGTTATTATGACTTCACTATTGACTCCTTAGCAGTTTGACGGTGACGTGTTTCACACGCGCGTGCGTCGGTAAACGTCAATTAAGATCTACTGTGCGATGCGGGCGCCGTTTCAGTACAGTCGACCTTCTGTGGTATGCTTAGTAGTATAAGTAAAATATAAGTTAAAAAGTTAATTAAACTCGTAAACGAATGGTTTTGCGTGTTTTACCTGTACTCATACACACAAGACACTATTACACTACCGACCAACTTAGTGACTAAAGAAAACAAGATATCATGTCTCGGCCGAATTGCTTTTGAATACGAGAGAAATATCGAGGGGGCTAATCCCAGCTAAGGACCATTACACTCATTACTCGTATTCTCTGTTTATTAAATAAAGTGTTAATTTTAAAACTTAAATTTAAACTATATTTTTATTTTGTTTGAGCGTAACTGCTCTGTGAGATGAGATTAATCTGACATACATATGTAGAAGTATATTGTACTGTTGGCTGTAGACGATACTCGTCTTAAACATATACGTGGTCTTAAATAGTTTCTGTGAATGGTGGGTCAAAGGAACTTAATTGTCTAGACTTGACCTCTGTCTACGCCAGTATTAGGAACAGGAGTGAATACAAAAATAATAATATGGCTGTGGAGGATTTTCTTGAACACGCTTAGTGACCGTGGCATGGGTTTTGGTATAAGAGCTTTTAGTGGAAGCTTCTATTTTAAGAATGAAACCAAAGATAAATTGTTAATACAGTAATGAGCATCGACCAACCAAGGAATAAGCGTCATGTTTTGATATGCTAAGCGTACATGTTGTAGCGCGATGATACTACTTGATAGTAAAATGCGATATTCTCTCACAGAATTGTAAGATACTACGGTATACGCATGCACAAGGTTTCTTTTGTGTATAAAAAATTGATAATTTAACGAGGGTACACTCTTAATGTATTTTAGTTATTATGACTTCACTATTGACTCCTTAGCAGTTTGACGGTGACGTGTTTCACACGCGCGTGCGTCGGTAAACGTCAATTAAGATCTACTGTGCGATGCGGGCGCCGTTTCAGTACAGTCGACCTTCTGTGGTATGCTTAGTAGTATAAGTAAAATATAAGTTAAAAAGTTAATTAAACTCGTAAACGAATGGTTTTGCGTGTTTTACCTGTACTCATACACACAAGACACTATTACACTACCGACCAACTTAGTGACTAAAGAAAACAAGATATCATGTCTCGGCCGAATTGCTTTTGAATACGAGAGAAATATCGAGGGGGCTAATCCCAGCTAAGGACCATTACACTCATTACTCGTATTCTCTGTTTATTAAATAAAGTGTTAATTTTAAAACTTAAATTTAAACTATATTTTTATTTTGTTTGAGCGTAACTGCTCTGTGAGATGAGATTAATCTGACATACATATGTAAGTAGCTGCTAAAATTTTATGTATTGTTTATTACCCGCAACGGAGGACTATAAATGTATAATATTATAAAGTCACAATAGCTGAGGGGTTGGTTGATGGGAATCCTAGGAATCAAACTCGAGTCAAGAGACTCGAGTTTGATTCCTAGGAGGTAGGCAAACACCAATGAGTATTTTCAAAACTTATGTACGATTTTTATAGTTGGCTTGTACATAAAAATGGCATGGAAAAATATTGTTCACACCCACCATTTACTTTTCTCCATCAACCAGAGTTGACTGGTAGAGAATACCAAAAGGTATTAAGTCCGCTCATTGGAACCCTTACTGTATAAGGTGTGCAACAAAGTATAAATAAATAAATAAAGACAGCAACAGGCTCACCACCTGCCTTGTTATCCCAAAATAAGCTCCGGTGAAATATGGGTCGAAACAACTAAATTGTCTAGGCCCCTGTATTGGGAATTGCGTGAAGATACGTACATAAGTTTATGAAAAACCCTCTCTGGGTCTCTTCACTCGAAATTCCGACGACCCATAAACTCGGGTATGGTGATTGTAAGAATAGCTAACAATATTGTGTTGAAGTTGTCGTTCAACTGATATCTTTCAGTTGTGCTACATATTTCTTGCTTACAAATTATAATGATCCTGAAGATTGGGGCTGGAAAAAATGTGGAAAATTATTGATACCACTGCAGAACTCTAAACCTCCAGCACACCCTGACCTTCTAATATTGATCTTTTGCAAATGCAAAGGAAACTCTGGAGCGATGATTGAATGTCGAAAAGCATGGCTGAAATGTTCTGCAGTGTGCTTCCATTGTTCTGGAGAGACTTGCAGCAACGTAATGGGGCTCTCAGAATTAACAAATGAAAATGACTTTGATGATGAACCGCGGATATTAACACCCCTTCCTTCTCCAGTTCTCCCACTGATATTTAATTCAGAAAGCCGATCAGATGCTGAGCATCAGACTGGTCCATCGAAAAAACTGAGAACGGAGTATTTCTTATTTAGAAAGTCACCGTGGATTATGCCTATTGGGGATACCACGTAAAAAACGCGCCTCCAGACTCGAACTTATGGGTGGTGGATAAAAGAGTCAATAATAAATTATTAATAATAATGCAAAATTAAAAATTACAAAAATTATAATAACAAAATAAAAAGAAAAAATAACTGCTGACGCATTATTAGTACACACGTATAATATATGTATAGCTTATAATTTTTATTAATAATTAATTATTGACACTTTTCCACTCCGTTACAGAGATTTTTAAAATAATTTTAAATCTAATGGCCATTACCGAGAATACTGTATAGGTAGAAAATACCAAAGTGACCATTAGGGAACAAAAGAATATCTGCCATATTGTGTGATTTTCCTATATATTTGCAGATTTAATACAGCGGTAGACAGAGGTCTACACTAAACAATTAAGTCCCTTTGACCCACTTTCCACCGACGATATTTTCGGGACAACGTGTCAGGTGGTGAGCCCGTCACCGTCTTTATGTCCAAGCCAACGTTATAATACGTTACAACGCGACAGGCTCACCACCTGTCACGTTGTCCCGAAAATATCTTCGGTGGAAGGTGGGTCAAAGGGACTTAATTGTCTAGACTTGACCTCTGTCTACCCCTGTATTGGGAATTGCGTGAAGATACGTACATAAGTTTATGAAAAACCCTCTCTGGGTCTCTTCACTCGAAATTCCGACGACCCATAAACTCGGGTATGGTGATTGTAAGAATAGCTAACAATATTGTGTTGAAGTTGTCGTTCAACTGATATCTTTCAGTTGTGCTACATATTTCTTGCTTACAAATTATAATGATCCTGAAGATTGGGGCTGGAAAAAATGTGGAAAATTATTGATACCACTGCAGAACTCTAAACCTCCAGCACACCCTGACCTTCTAATATTGATCTTTTGCAAATGCAAAGGAAACTCTGGAGCGATGATTGAATGTCGAAAAGCATGGCTGAAATGTTCTGCAGTGTGCTTCCATTGTTCTGGAGAGACTTGCAGCAACGTAATGGGGCTCTCAGAATTAACAAATGAAAATGACTTTGATGATGAACCGCGGATATTAACACCCCTTCCTTCTCCAGTTCTCCCACTGATATTTAATTCAGAAAGCCGATCAGATGCTGAGCATCAGACTGGTCCATCGAAAAAACTGAGAACGGAGTATTTCTTATTTAGAAAGTCACCGTGGATTATGCCTATTGGGGATACCACGTAAAAAACGCGCCTCCAGACTCGAACTTATGGGTGGTGGATAAAAGAGTCAATAATAAATTATTAATAATAAT